>WEIU01015112.1:429799-460553 GCA_013389925.1 Aegithalos caudatus
AAAAGAAAGAAAACAGAGCATGAAGCTTTTCAGCCTGGAAGTTTTATGTTCTGCTGTCAAATCTCACCCTTAGAATTAAAAAACAACAACAACAAAGAAATTAAATCAGAATGTCCTGTCTCTGATCTGCATTTTCTGGGATTCACAAATATATTCCCACTGTAATGGGTGAAAACCATTGCTTTCTCCACTTGCCAGCCCCTGTGTTATTGAGTGAGGCAATGCCACACATCCCTCTCCTCTGCATATCTGGGATACATGTCACTCTGGCAGTATTGCTTGTTCCTGGAGAGGGACTAAATCATTACACGTTTGTTAATCCATCATTCATCCTGACAGCCAGTGCTACTTGCTGACAGCTCCGGGCAGAGGACAGCCACCAAACCCTGGTGAGCTTCACATTCAAATTCCAGCTAAAGCATCAGCATTTCAGGCAGGTTAGGTCTGCCTCTGCTAGTTTTATTTTAATGATACTTAGCAGGATTGCTGCAGCATAAACTGCTCTCCAGAACGTTGAGGATCAAACAGATGGGATTCATCCATTGTGAAAGAGATATCCATAAAAATAAGTTGGGCACAAAGGAAGTATTCTTATCAGTTTAAAGGTGAGAAATCAAGGCTGAAAGCAATAAATCCATTTTCTAGAGGGGATGCAGAATATTTACAGGAAATTAAGAACTAAACCTCAAATCTTAACCTACTGCCCAATCCTTTTTCTGTTAAAACTTGAAAAAGTCCAAGAGAAATCAACCCCTCATGCTCTTCCACACGGGAGAGCAAAACTGGCTACATCCCTCTGAAAAGCCCCATCTTGGAGTGGGCAGAAATTCATCTCTGGTGGGGTCTGAACTAACACACCAATGCAGGCTGGCTTAGCAATGCTGATGAGGCACTGTGGGACTCAAACAAGCTTATTTTTTTCTAAATGCAAACAATAGACAATCTCCTTCTGTTTTATAATACTTTTCTTCTCCATATAAGCCATTCAGCAGTCAGCAATTGACTGTTTTTCAATTTCAGTAATGATCAGTTTATCTTTTATAACTTTCAGAAGTTCTCAAGAGACTCTCCCCGCTCACTGGGCACGAACACACAAACACTAGACTTGGCATTTGCCATAAGTAAGGAGACAAAAGCCCACACTATGGGGGGAGGAAAGCATTGGAAACCTTGTAAAATATATCCCCTTGGAGAGTCCCACTCCCTTCTGCTTCTCTCCCCCTCCAATTTTCTTCCTCCTCCGTTGTGCCTGAGTCAATGGCATATATGGTTGTGCTCTGACCCGGGGAGTGCAGGGGTGTAGCAGCAGAAACAATAACTAAATTACACTAAGTTTTCTAAGTTCAGTATCAGTTGTGCATACAAGGCAAAGTTAAAAATCATCCTCCTCCTCCTCTATCTGTTCTGGAAGACCCCAGACAGGGAGAGCTCCCTGCCTTCCCTCGCTGCCCCATCCCTGCACAGCAGAAACTCAATGCAGAAAGGAGTTCTCAACCTCAAGGGCAGCTTGCAAGCCCAGAAGGGAAAACACATATGAGATCACCAGCAAAACTGTTTGGGCAGTGCTGCTATCAAGCCTTTTAAAGAGCAGCCCTCAGTTAATTCCTTTTTGAGGTCTTTGTTCCAGCATCTCTCTTCTCGCAGCTCCCAGCCAGGAGCATGAGGAGACATGATCCTTTCCATCCAAGAATTGCTGTCCACAGCTATTCCTGCCCAATAAGCTTTGTCACAGACTTGAGACTATTTTTGGAAGCTTTAAAAATATCTAAGGGGCACCTTTCTTTTTTACTCAGACACAGCATCTTTTTATGTTTATAGATTTAAAAAAAAAATATTTCTGCTTAGCATCAACATGCTTTTCTGTTAAAAATAAAACAGCTGAGCTAGCGAGAAGATTTGGGCAGGAGGAAATTCTATTTATAGAAATTTTTACAACAGTTATCACATGCTGATAAGGATCTGTGAACCACAGGCTCCACGGAGGGGTTGTGTGGGGATGAACCCGACACGGGAGAGGCACAGAGGAGACAAAGCTCCGGGGTCACAGCCTGCTGGGGACAGCAGTGTTGTCTGTAAGGAGGGACAGGAGCAGCTCTGAAGGAGGACACTCAGGAGCAATGCAAGTCCCTCTCCAAAGGGAGGGAGCAGCAAGCCCAGGAGCTGCACAGGGCAGTGTAAATTCCTGCTCTCCCAAGCTTCTTCTTGCATTTCACACAACAATTGGAAAAGTATCTGCATTGTATTGCTTGGTGGTGTGGCTGGACAGTCATGCAAGAGGACAGGGACCTCTGAAGTGCTGTGCAAAGAAGAGATTTCCTCCAGTGCATCCCCTGCTCCTGTCAGGCTGAGCCTCCCTCAATCTGCACCCAGAAATAAAGAATTAGCATGGCTGTGTTATCAAGATGGGGAAGAAGAGGTGGAGAAAATGGTCAAATTTTCCTCTCCATTATGGGGCCATCAAAAGTTACAACCTTCAAATCATGAACAATAGGAAGGTGGGAGCAGATCTGACTTGAAACTGTAGAGCAGATACATCAAGAAAATAATAGAAGTGAAATAATGGCAAGAGAAATAATGGCAGAGGAGTGAGTCAGACCAAGAGGATTCTCTTCCAAGCCCTGCCACCAGTTTGCCACATGACCTTGAACAAGTTCCTTCCTCTGTGCTGCAAATTTCTCATCTGCAAACCTGTATCTACCTAGCTTGGGAAATGCCTGGGTTTGCAGGTATAAAACATGACATGAGCCAAGTACTGCTGCTGCCTTGCTACCCCTAGTTTAACATTTCTCTAAAAGAATAATCAAATATCCCTGATAAACAGTGATCAGAAACTTCTGGAAAAGACTAAGTCCTGGTTCCTTAAAAACCCTCTTGAAGCTGGGGAAGCAGGATTTCATCTTTCATATCCAAGAAATAAGGCATTTTCATGTCTTTCTGTAGTTAAAATAACCTAGTTGGAGCTTTCAGATGAACATAATAGATGTGATATCCTAAACAGATAACTTCTGAAATTTCACCTTAACTTCCAAGCATCTGTGTGTTCCCAGAGGAGCTCCCATTGCAAACAGGGATGGTTAAAAAGCAGAGTTTAAGGCATGCCATCCTTTGGCAATCAGATAATGTACATGGAACTGTTTTTCTTGTAAAAAATAAATCCCTGCTCATGAGACAATCTTACAGGGCCTTATTTGGCAGTAAAGTTGATTTTAGAGTAAAGCTGAGCTACATTTTTGTTTCAATACCAAGCAGAAGAAAGAGAAGTGAAAAAGAGAAGCTAAGAGGAAAAGACAAGCACCCAAAGAAGATTTTCACAGGAATTACTTTCTCATTTCTGGATTCTTTACAAAGCTTCTCTTTGTTGGACTCTACCAGTTGGGATTTCCCCACAGATGATGGTCAAGGATGTCTTCTAATGGTCTAAGGGTTCTCTCCTCAGGTTTTTGATGCACCTGTGTAAGAAAGCACAAGGAATCAAGAGAATAATCCCTTCAAATTTGCTCACACTCTGGTCAATTTGGTCAAATTGAAACTCCCTACCAATAAAAACAGACAGCACTTGAAGACAATGTTGGATTCTCCAAAGACAGCATTTTGCAGTGAGTATTTCACTCTTCTAAGAGGGGTCCAGCAATTTTCAGTGACCAAAAGAAAATCACCTTCCCTCATGCCTTCCAAAATTCTGAGCCACCCTAACAGCTCCCAGCTTCCAGGCAGGAGCAGTGCCACCACTGCCCACTCAGGAGCTTCCTGCACTCTGCATAACCTGTTCTGCAGGGCTCCCAAAACACTCCTTTGATATTTTTCTGGAAAATGACCATTCCTTTAAGCTATGGCCCCTCTTCTCCTGGTACTCTGCCATGGGACTCGTTTTTCCACAGGCAGCACCTCGGCACCAAAGTGCTCCTGGCACCGGGCTACCATTTGTGCTGTAATTAAATTGAATCCACTCCTTGGCTTGGCTTTATCCCTGAACAATACCAGCATCTGAGTAATACATTCTCAGGGCACTAATACATCACGGGGGTGAGCTCTGGCCGTGATGTATGGGTGCAATACATCAGAGTGCACTCCTGCTATCAGGATCTATGGGCTCCATACATCATCAGGGGGAGCCTGAGTGCTGATGGATGGCTCCAGAGATGGTACCATGCAGCACTGGCCTAGGCCAGGACCAGGAGGATAAAGGTTGGCACCACTGTTACCCCATTTCCCAGTGTGATAATGCTGGCACTGAACCAGCCTTCCTGAACTGGAGTCTAACTTTAGCTCCTCATTTATTTATCCCGAGATATATTATCACTGGGAGAGCCTCTCCTGGGATGCATGATGCTCCCAGGGGTCCCAGGGGTGGCTGGTTACACAATTAGCAGGAGGATATTCTCAGCTGGATGCGAGGGGTTTAGCCCATTAACACTCACAGCAGCTGCAGTGCTGATGCTCTGTATATCACCAGAGACAGGCACCAGCTCAGCCTCACACCCACGCCAGAGCACCTGCAGATCAGTGGGAATAAAAAAGTCAATGCTCAGAAAGCCCCCTGAAACCTACAGAAACTTCACTGTTTTCAAATATTCACCCTCTTGAGAAAACTCACCCAAATTTGAAATGTAAACCTGTCCAGCCTGTGGAGGCAGAGCATCCCATGCTCATCCTAGACTGAGGAATGCAGCAATCTAGAAGTGTGGACTGTGACCCCCACTGTCACCAAAATCCACCATTCCTTTGACCAACCCATAAAATCTCTGTAGGGAGCATTACTGCAAAGTAGTGCTGCTGTAGGGCTGGGGGGATGATCAGGGCAGAGAAATGGGTACTGCAGAGGCAGAAAGAAGGAAAAGAGAAACATTTGCTGCCTGAGAATCCTTCAGACCTCCCTTTTGCAAATAGAAAAGTTCAAGCATAGAGCAATGTGAGGCTCAGCAGAGAGTTTCAGGGATATTTGCTCAGGAGGAAAGTGGCCAAAGAGATCCCTAAATGAGCACAACCATGCATCATCCAGTGCCTGGGCACTAGGAGCCAGTGCTGGGGACAGCAATGTCCTGGGGAGCAAAGGTGCTAAAACCAATCTCTGTGCTCCTTATGGAGTCACTCGGGGTCTCCCATAAAGCAGACTTACTACTCTTGTGAAAGAAGTAACAGGTATAATAAATACAGATATCCCAGACAACACCTCTGCCCTGCCCAGCCCCAGGGGCAGTGGGAGGACTCTGGGCCAAGTCACAGCACATCCTCCTACCCCTTCAGCTCCCCAGGGCAGCATCTGACCCCAGCACGAGCAGCCACACCTCCTGAGACACCACAAGGACACAATTTTCCTTACACCACCACAAGGACACAATTTTCCTTACACCACACAAGGAAGTGCTGCCACATTTTGGGGGAGAGGCAGCCAGCCCTGCCTGGTGCACCCAGCTGCCCTGGGGGGTGGCAAGTTCAGCATCTTTAACTGAGAGGTCAAACCTTGCTGTCCTTAAAAAGATGAGCACAGTGATTTCCCTCCAGATGCATCCCCATAGATTTCTTAACTTAATAAAAAGCAGTTCAAAAAAATCCTAAGGCACTGACTGAAATAATTTCTGAGACTCTCAATCTAGTCTTTGAAAACAAGGTGGAAATTACATTCTCATTAATTACACCCCATGTACCTGGAAAATGACAACATTGCCAAGCTGAGTGCAACGAGAAAACAAAAAACAGTTTGAGCAGATGGATACCAAGCACACTGTCATGAAAAAATCCTTGTCTTCACACAGGGGAGGGTGGCCAGAGCCCAGTGAGGAGCAGCAGCAACACTGGTGGCAACTGATGCACCTTCCAGTCACACCCAGCCACCACACAGAGGGAAATTCTAACTATATTTTCCCTTTTGAAGGCAAGACAAGCTGAGGCCAGACAGGTCATTTATCTTTGCTTACTCTTTAAATTGCTATCAGTGCAGTGGGATTGGTTACTGGAGCTGGGGGGTTTCCCCACCACAGCACAGGGCAAGGTCAGGGCTCTGCCCCTTGCTGACTCCAGGGCAAGTCAGTAGGATGTAGATGGAAATATCAAAAAGTGGGGAAAAAATTTGGTGTCTGCTTCTACTTTGACCAAAGACTGCAAATTCATATATGAAGAACATGAAGAGAAGCAAGTCCTCTCTAAACTGGGAAAAAGTCTGGCTAGTGTGAGTGATAAAAGGGGTAAAACAGCCTAATGAGGGACTGTAACATGCCAGTGAAGGACTTGGAAAACCTGGGTTTGCTGGTCTGCAATGGACCCACAAACCCCTACAGAGCCGGGTGAAACTGCAGAACTACACTCACCCAAAACTCAGCAACACTCCCAAGAACTTGAGCAGCGGGGTTAAATCTCACTGAAGCTGGAGAACCTGCTCCCTCCCCTGGGGCTGTCCCCTGAGACAGCAGCGTTTGTGCCCAGCTGGAGCCTGAGATCCCCGCAGGTGGGGCTGCTCCAGCCCGGCTCCATCCCAGGGATGCCCGAGGAGGGCAGAGCAGGGATGGGAGCTCCGGGGAGCAGCCCAGGGATGGACAGCACTGCCCAGCCCACAGCCAGAGCTGTGCACGCTGCTGGGAGAGCCATGGAAACCAACCACGAGTCTGCTCCTGCTTGTCCAGTTCTGCCTACAGCCAAACCAGACCCTCCTGCATTCTTTGGTAATAATACAAGCTGCAGTGAGAGAAAAAAAGCTACTTGGGAACAGTTTCTCCTGTCCCTGGAACAACTTATAAGCTATTCCATTTTTCCCTTCTCTTTGTTTTGTTTTGTTTTTTATGTTGGTTTTGCTTTTTTTGTTTTCTTTTCTTATTTCTTTTAGAATGACTCAGAGCAAAACCTTATTTCCACCAGACCCTGAAAGCACAACCCACCTTTTGCTTGCTGAGCCCTGAAAGCATCACCCATGAGCATCCCATGTTCATGGCAGGGAGGGAAGAGGCGGGTTCCAGCTGCCAGAGCCACTGCTGTGGTTCAGAGAGCTCACAGGCAGGAGCAGCAGTGCTGGCAGAGCTGGGCACCCATCCCAACACCCAAACCCAGCACCCACAGCAGCTGGGACATCCCATGGAGGCTGCTGCAGGAGCTGACACCAGCAACCAGCAGCACTGGTGGCTCCACTGGTTTTTCTTGGCATGGTTCTGCTGCCTTCTATCCTGTAGAGAGAATAACCTGGCTTCATTCAGGACCTGTTTGATTTAAGAACGTGCACCTCCACAGGCTGGAGCTGTGCAGACAGGCTGTTTTCATGAGAGACTGAAAATAGAGCAAAGTTTCAGAAAGAAAGTTAATTTTGAAGTATTTCCTACCATCTGGTCAGCTTATACTTTTGAAAGTTCAATTATCTTCTGAGATAAACTTACTAGCCAAATTAGGAAACTAAATACAATTATTAAAGCATAAGAGAACAATTTCAGATTTGCTTTGAGTGCCAATCTAAATTTAACAAGCCCACAGATCCTGATGGATAATTCCAGAAAGATCCTTCAGCTTCATTTCAAACTAGAAGAACAGATGAATGCCTGGGATATGATTTACATTTATTCTCATGTTTTTAATCAAAACTTACACAGTTGTTTTAGCTGGCCAAAACCAGAACCAGGATTTTATAAAAATGTATTCAATTTCTCCATGGAATCGAGGGATTTGAGCAGCTCTGCTATTGAAGTGCTGCACAGTGTGCAACCTAAAGTCTGCAAACCTGGGAAAAAATTCCATGTACCCCAGCATTTTGCAGAGTGATCTTTTATCCAGATGCTCTCACAACAGTTAAATTAATCTTCTCAAGAAATTCTTTATGGAAAATCCCCCCAAACTTAAAAGAAAACTCCCTCTAAACCCTTGCCAAGGGTTTGGTGTCTGATTTTACACAACAACCTGCAGCATTAACACTTCCCCTGTGGCTCCTCACCCTGACACACCCAGTGCCAGTCATGGACCATGTAGTGATGCCCCTAAATGATCACTTACCCAATTAATTTCCAACAGGAACAACTTATTCATCAGCAGGGACTCAAAGCTGAAACTATCAAGAGTGAAAACATCAGGATGCCACAATGCCACTGATGGAGCTTGATGTCAGAAATGTTTCACCTGTAGATGAAACCCATTTTAACTTTTCTTGTGCACAGTGAGGGTTCAGCACAGGTCAGGGGTGTTAATTAGGAGCAGAGCAATCGCTGACCACCAGGCAAGAGACACTGATACCTTGGGCAGGGAGGTGGTTCCCGAGCTCAGTTTATGGATTATTGATGCTGTCCTGTTCAAAGGGCTAAGCCCAGGTGTGAGAGCAGTGCTGCTGGCTCTGATTCTGGGATAGACACACAACACAGAGCAGGACCTACAGCTCCAAGCTTCCCACCCTTGGAAATTCTCAAATCCCATATCCCAAGGAAAATCTTCAAGAGCCTTGAGAAACCTTCAACCTGACAGCTTTTCCCCAGCAGACTTGTTACAGGAACAAAAAGACAGCATTTAGAGAAGAAGGTGCACTTGATCCCTGGTGGAAAACCACGCTCCTCATGCAGCAGTTTTTGTTGCTGTGTTTCTGTACAGGGTTCAGAAAGGTTTGATTTTGCAGTTTAGCACGTTGAGGCCTCTCAGTGCTCGCTGTCGGAGGGTGCCGATTACCCAGCTTCATTCATCAAAATGTCACTTTTCTGACAGCCATTAATAAATATTCTGCCAGAGCCCCTCACACCTGGCAGCCATGGCACACTGCAACACGCTGCTAACCTAATTTGCTAATTGCTGCTTTCCCCATTAATTTTAGTCTGTCTTGTTTGGTGTTGACACGGAGGGAAAAAGAAATAAGTGTGGGAGAAAAGCAGGCAAGAAAGAAAGCGTTTGGTGATTTCTGTTTATTTTCTCATTTTTTTCTCACCCTCCATCAACCTTTTACTCTGGAGCAGCAACTTCTGTGAGCCTCATCTTGCATTTGCCCTTTCTGCCAGAGGGCTGTGGACAATCCTAATTTTGGTGCTGCTGGGTGAAGAGTTAATAATCCACACCCCCTTGTTTTTATACAAACCCAAAACCAGACCTGAGTTCCTCCAGTTGTGCCAGACCTCCTCCCTGACCCCCAAAGCTGCCCGCACCCCACCGAGCCCACGGGTGCTCAGCTCTGCCTCTGCCAGCCCTTCACACCTGCCAAAATCCCTGCTCTGTTAATTCAATTCCTGGCCACTCTCGAGCAGAGATCACTCAGTTCCATTAATCTTGTGATTCTCTGATAAATCTCCTCTTTAGGGCTGGAGCACAGACCAAGCCCTGCGTGGCTGAGCTGGACTCAAACGCGGGTCTCCAGCCGAGGTCAATTAAGACGAGGAGCACCAGCCCCATCAACCCTTCAGGCAATGATGAATTGTTGTTGCAGTGCTGGTAAAAGTCTCCCTGCAGGACACTCACCAAGCTGTTGTACTTGGACCACACATTGGGGTCCATATGCTCCAAAGCTTTCCTTTGCCTGCTTGGATCCAAGCACCACGTTCTTCACCCACTCTCCAGCTGCGGTGGCTCTGCCTCTGCTTCCCAGGAGTGGGGCACGAATACGTAGGAGAGCAGAGGCTCCTCAGGCTCCAGGCACATGCTTGGCCACAAATGCCTGTCTAAAGAAGCATAAAGGTTTCTGCAAAGGTTTCCAGATCAATCATCCTTTCCTTTAATCAGTGTAAGAAATGGGCACATCTATCACAAAAGTAAGAGCTGTGTGCACCCTCTGGTCCCCTCAGCCTGCCAGCCTGGCTTCTTGTTTCAAAGGCTTTTTTTCTAAATATCAGCTGAAAGTGTAAGAATCCTGATCCCTCTGGGTAAGCAGAGCCTCCCTCTGCCAAGGCACCCAGACCCCAAGCACACAACCCTTGCAGTGAGACCAATGATCCTCTCTCAGCCCAACAGCCCTGTCTGGGAGCAGCCAGCCAGGCCAGTTTCCACTGCCAGCCTGAGCTGGATCCAAACATTTCTGATGTTTTAGAAAGACCTGAAAGAGAAGAACATGGATGCCAAATGCAGGCAGATCCCACCTTTAGCAGGGACTTGCAGCCTGTCTTCCAAGCACTGAATATCCCAATCTCAGGGGTAATTCAGACACTGGGGACACAAACCCAGGAGCAGTTTCAGCAAGTTCCAGCCAGATGTTAGCAAGAAAAGTTTGCTAACTCTGAAAAGAGTTTAGTGTAAACTCAATGTTTTTCCTTTAAAGCAGCAGAGGGTATAAATAGCCCAAAATTGGATCGTGTCACCAGAAGGGTCAAAAGCAGGAATAGTTTGTGTTGTTTCAAAGTGTTGAGTGTGGAGGAAAACTACTGCTTTGAATCAGCATTTGTATGACTGCTGCCTGGGGACCAGCTCAGGTCTGGAAGCAAGTCAGCCTAATATGCTAATTCAGGACACTGGACAATGTTTTTTCTACCCCTGAAAGACATGTGTGTGTCCTTTTAGCTCTTCTGGCACTTAAAACTGTACTGACATTTAATTTCACTGTGGCACAGCATTCCTCACAGCTGGCAGAAGTGTAACCCACAGCTTTCTTTAATCCACTGGTGGGATCTTCCTGTGTTCCACCTCTACCCAGAACACCTGGGATGCTCAAATTCACCTTGAAAGGTCCAGCACAGTGTTGGACTGCTGCTCCACAGGGTCCCAGCTCCCAAGGAGCCAGGGGAGACCTGCCACAGGCAGGGCCTTCAACTTCCAAGGGCCTTAGAAGTAAAATATACTATCCTGTTCCAAGTGAACTTAAAAGGGCCCAGTAAAGAGTAACAGCATTTCAGCTTTTAGCCAAAAGCTTCAATTCATGGTCCTTTAAAGTTAAATTTATTGCCTCCATTTAGCAATGTCCCTGTAAAAATCCCGTCTGGCACAGAGAAACCCGTGTGCAGCTCAGCAGTGCTGTGGCAAACAAAATATTTCATCCCAGGGATCTAGCTATGCATCCATCTGCCTTTATTTAGGTCCTTGTGTCTGTTTATTCCCTGCAGTGCTCAACAGCTCCAGGCAAGAAGGCAGCACAGGTTCTCACCCTCCCCACTGCCCCAGCCCAGCATCTCCTGCTGAAGGGCTGACCACCAGCAGGAAAACCACCAGCACATCATTTCCCCCTGTGCCTGTGACCCCAGGGAAGTACACAGCTCTTTCTCCCGGTGCAGACAGAGCTAGAAAAACCAGATGGGGCAGAGGATGAGCAGAATGATCAGTGTTCTACCCAGCAGTGTGAGAACTCCCATTTTTCAGGAGCCAGGGTTACCTCAGGGCTTTGACTGTTCTGCAGGATCACCCCTGCCCTTTAAAGATCCAATTCATGCTCTTGCTCAAGCCTCAACATGCCCTGAGTTTTTGCCATAAGTATTGTCATGGACACTGGAACCAAAAGGGGCCTTTCCCAGGGAGGGTTTTGTCAGAGCAGCTGTATTTGGTGTAAAAAATTTTGTTCGAGAGCACTTTCTGACAAAAGAGAACATAAAGGAAAACATTTTGTTGAAAAACACAAGGTCTGTTGGGAAGGAAGTCCTTTCATCTTCCATCCTCTGGGTTGGTTTTATTACTGTGAGGAGCCATTTTACTGAATTAGTATCGTAATCATGGCAATGTAATGGGGGTATTGAACACTGCAGCAGGAGCCAGATCCCTCAGCTGGTACCCACCAGCACGGCTCCATTAACTTCACTGGAGCCAATTTATATCAGCTGAGGATCTGCCCTTTAGTTTTTACTACGGGAAAGCCAGACTACAAATGGGAGAAACCTATATTAAAAACAAATATCTTCAATCACAGCAGCAGGAATGCAGAAAAATATTGGCTGAGTCAACTTTTATAGCAATGTTTTCTTTCTCTCTTGAGTGCTCAATTTTGAACACTCCCCTATAAAATTTTCCAAGCCTGGAGCAACTTTCTTCCTTTCTTCCTCTGGTTAAAGCTCACCTCACCTGATGGAGGCAAGGGGGCTCTGGAGATTCTCTGTTTCTTTGCCCACCTCAGGGAGCTGGCACAGCATCCCCACGTTGAGGCAGCTCCTGCCATGCAGTGGGACAATTGTGCAAATGGAGATGAGGCCACAAACATCTGCTGTTCCTGACCCTTCCCACCAGGAGGAGGTTTCTCCTCCAGCCCCCTTTGGAAGGCCACCAGGTCCCCCAAATGAAAGCACACTGAAGAGTTCAGGGCCCCTCAGCAGCCTTGCAGTAAATGCCTTTTGTTCAAAGCCCAGAGCTGTTAATTAAAGACTGGTGATTAATGATTAAACTCCACGTGGTTCCTATCTCAGGCTTAAAAAGTCCTGGGGATGCTGACTTTGCTGAAGGCTCCGGTGTGAGGTTCTGGGACATGAGGAGCTATTTATAGAGAAGTCCATCACAGCCCTGAAAGGAAGTGCTCCTTCCACATAATTAAGAGGAAAAAAAAAATTCCAAAAAGTAGAAAGGTCAAATATTCAGAATAGGTAAACAAGCTCTCTGCCTGAGTAAGCCACAGCCAGAAATGAGGGAATCTTTCTGTGTGCACTTTCCCCAAGCAGCTGTTTTCACATCTTGGACTCTGCTTTCTATGGCAAATATTCTCTTTGGGAGTTCAGAATTCATTGTCCATAAAGCTCCTGGATCCTTACATGTGCCCATGAGCAGTGGGCACAGGGGGCTTCCACAGACAGGATCTGGCACTGTTCAGGGCAGTGTGTGCCCAGTTGCCCTCAAAGGGATTTCCAGTTGCATTTGCTGTGCAGAGCACACTCAGGTAAACACCTTACAGGTCAGAAAAGCTGTCCCACCTGGACAAGCATTTTAAGAATGACACAGAAGGGCCCTTTGCAGTCCAGCTCCTCAGTCCCTGAAGCTGGTGCAAGGTGCTTGGCTTTCCTGAATGCTGTCAAATTGATATTACTCTACAACTTTCTGAAATATCCTGAAAAAATTAAAAACAAAGCAAGGGCTGTCCAGGACTATTACAAAACTGGTCTGCTCTGTGGCCAGCTGGATGCATCAGCCCTTCCTGAATTACAACCTGAACACTTCAGGGTAAGATCTGGACCTCCCAGCTTCAAACTCTCGCTTTAGATAATGCCAGAAAAGTAACATTTGGCTTCTGCTGCCCTCCACTGTGAGAGAAGCATGTCAGGGCAGCACAGAGCCACCCAGCAGGAGGGAAGGAGGCTCCAAACAGAGCCTGCCTCAGCTCAGGGTAGGAAAATTCCAGTCTGGGAGATCTTTTTATGACATCTGCACTACCATGGCTGATTCTGTTGTAAGTTTAAAAATCTGTTTGAAGCTTTATTGTTATAAGACATTGGAAATTTAAATACTTTGCTCAGGTCCCTAGACTGTGGCATTGCTGACCAGTTACAGATCAGGTGCCTTTTTTGATTATGAACTCTCTCTCTGACCACATTCAATTAGAGAAGGCTTGATTTATGCTCTCTGTGTTAGGGAGCAGCCTCTCTCCTCGCAAAAAGGTATATAAACATGTTTTGACAGCTCCTCATTTGCTTCAGTCCAGCCTCTGATTTACTGCACTCCACAAATCACAGGCACAAAGAGCCCCTGGGAGCCCTCAGATCCCACCTCCTGCTCAGGGGGGACTATTGGCAGTGCTGCCCAGCCCAGCTGTGGTCCCACAGAGCCCCTCTCCTGAGCTGTGACCATGCCAGCAGTCATTTCTTAGTCCAAGGCACTTGTGTTGCTCAAACACAATTTTCCCTGCACAAACCCATGCTGATTTTCCTGACCCTCATCTCATCCGAGTCCCTTTCTGAAGATGGGTTTCAAGAAGAGAAGATCCATGCTCTGGAGGGGCACTGCCTGAGCTGGCTGCTGCTGCTCACTGCCTTTCCAGCAGACTGGAGCAATATCTGCTTTTCCAGGGCCAGCAGGGACCTCCCCCAGCACACTGTGATGGCTCAGACACACCAGACTGCCCCAAACAGCACCTTCAAGAGAATTCCATCTGACCCCATAAACACAAACACACCCAGCTTTTCTCAGAAGTCCCTAAATTGTTGGTTTTCCACCACTTTCTGCCCTTTCCTTCCCCAGGTTATCCTGACAAGAACATCATGTACCTTTTCTCTGGTTTCACACCGCTGCTGTAATCCACTTCTGCTGAAACACTGCATTTTCAAAACCTGAGTTAAAACAAATGAACATCCCCTTAGATAAACACTGCCAAGTCTGAGTCCCATTGCCACTGTTTTACATTTTCAGGCCTCCCTGAGGAAAGAAAATTTTAAATTGTGGTTTTGGGGGGTTTCCCTCTCCCTGTCCTTCAATCATATTTGTGGGTAGCAAGTTAGACATGTTTATGTTGAAAATCTTGGTAGGAGTTCTCAAAGCCCAATTATTCCCTATCGAAGTATAATAAATCCTATATAGCTTGCAAGGGTTTCAGGAGATTGTAGATTATCCCTTTTTGACCTCAAGATACATGTGAGGGTTTTTTTTTTTTTTTTATGTAAATGGAAAATAATTGAAGGTAGAGTCAATGAGCAGATGCTGTTTACAAAGGCCATCAAACATCCCATTTTTCCTCCATGACATGAATTGTGAGAAAGGATTGTTCCTCAGAACTGCTCACACCACTGCCTTTCTGACAAGCACTCAGCCCAAAAATCCCACTCTAGGTTTCCCTGAAATTCTTCTCACAGAGTGTTTTGTACTGCTCTCTCTCTCAGGTTTCACAGCCTTTCCACCACCATGTCCTGCAAGACTCCAAGACTTCAGCACATATTCCACATGTGCTGCTCCACGAGCAGACACGTTTGGGTTTTGGCTGGTGGCTGCTACCACTTAAGCTGTGTGGTTTCAGAAATGTCTTCTTAAATCCTCCTAGTAAAGGAGTGGCACTTCTCCTTCCCTGTACCCTTACAGGGCTGGAATTCATTAGATGGTTTTCTCTGCTTTGTTTTAGCTTGTGCAAGAATGTGTTTGCTGCACAGTGCCCCAGGCAGCTCAGCAGCAGCAGGGCTGGAGCCCAGCCTGACAGACATTACAGACTCATGGAATACCCAGAGATTGTATTAAAGTCACAAACTCTCTGTGCATATCCTTATCCATCCATAGTGATACTTCTCCTGGCTCCAGGAGTAAAATATAAAGTGCTTCCTGCAAAGAAATGGGGCCATTAGTGGGTAATTAATGCAAGCCTGGAATGCTGAAGCTGTATGAGTAATAGATCTTTTGAAGTTTGGCCACAAGAGGAGGGGGGAAGAATCTCACATATCAATTTGACCTGGCCCAAAGCTTTAACCAGCAAAAGGTTCAAAAATAAAGGTAAACATAAACATAAAATAAATTTGTGTGGGTGGAGGATATGGTCATTTGTGTTTAAGACCTCATAGCCACAAAACCAGGCAGAAGATCATTTCCCCTCCCATTCCCAAGCAAAACAGGAAGATCCCAAGGTCTTCACTACATTTTGTATAACAGTCAAATGAAAGTACAAATTATCTGCCTGTTTTTAAATATAGTTTTCTTGGATGAACTCTTTTTCCCAACAAATAGCTCTCTCCTACCTGCTAATGGGGTGATCCATCTCCCTTCACTCCGTGGACCCTGGGAAAGCAGGACATCAGCCTTTGGACAGTAAATCTCAGGAGCTTGTGGAAAAGAAGCCCTGGTTGGAATCTAAGGTTCTACCTAAATAATATGACTTTCAGTAAGGTCAGAAAGCGTCAAAAGAAAGGTATGATCACATCCTGAAGAGCAAGTTGTTAATACTTAGAGCTAGAAAACTGCCCAGAGTGGTGAGAAGAGCCAGAGCTCTCCATAGCTCACAAAGCCAGGGAAAGAGGCATGGGTTACACCACAGCTTTCAAACTGATGGTAAAAAGGGATAAAACTTCAAAAGACACAATCCCATGCTCTGTTATTCTGAATAAATCCAGCAAGTTTGTTGAAATCAGGAGTGAGTTACTCCAGATTAACTGAAAGAAGTTTTGCCTGATGCTTTTATTACTTGCAACAGAACACAAACACCTGGGTCCAGTTCCCCTCTGATCCCAGCCCTTAGTTACCACAACTGTAAAATACCTTTTTTCACTGGAGAGTAAACCAGCATGAAGTGTCTTTTTGTGCTGACAAATGCCATTACAATGAAGCATCACCTAGACCCATGCCCAGCCAATTCCCTTTGTTCCCAATTTTCACAGGCACCAAAGCCTTGTCCTCACTTAAGCAAAGCAAGTCAGTAACGTGACAATGGAAGATAAATGTCTAATACAAGAACACCAGAGGAAGGGCTTAGAGTGTGATTGTAACCACAAGGATAGGTCCTTCCAGAGTGGGAATAATTAGCCCTTTAATTAAACTTATCTTGCTGCTAGACAAGAGCAATGCTCAGCAACACCTGGCCTGGAACATTCCCGTCTCTGCAGGCAGCAGATGGAGCACACAGACACCATCCACCTCCCTCCTACCAGGTCCACAGTTGCCTGTGCCAGTAATTAAGGGCTGGGACAATGTCTGAATTATTGTGAACATCGCCAGACATTTCCTTCTCTGATTTGCCCTCATTAGGTAAAGCTGCACTTCTCTTTTTGCTGATTTTCCTCTCATCCTTTCCCCCCTTTCCTTCCCTCCTGCTGTTTCATTCCTCCATTCCTGCCCAGGGCAACAAAGAAATAAACTCAGATTTTGCAGCAACTTGCAGGCAAGTATTTCCTGGGGACTTCAACAGGGCTTTGCTGAGACAAATTCATCCAGGTGACAGCCAGCACAGGCCTGAAAGTGTTGGCCTCTGAGTTAACTGCTTCTTTGACCCCTTCCTGGTGCCCTGAAGGGGAATTAATGGAGATGTCAGGTCTCTGGGATCCTTTTCACATCCCTCCTGAAATCATTACAACATAATGACAGAACAGGGGCAGGTGAAAAGTTTAGCTGCTCCCATAACCCTCCTCCAAGAGCAGCCTGCTTGGGAAAAACAGAATGGAGGAACAAATCAAGTATATTTAGCAATGCAAAATATGTAAAAGTGTATTCAGTGCCCAGTGATTATAATTTTTCCATGGAGTTGGCTATTTGAACCCAGATAAACTTGACACATCCCATTATCCCACAGCAAGTGGCTTCATGTTATAGCTATATATCATTTGAAAACGTAAATTAGTTTGCTTATATTAATTCTGTGACCTGATGAATTGTTTTGACAGTTCTTACTTTATCTTGTGAGAAACAGTGATGAGCTGTTCCCTATTTAGTTTCTCCTGGCAGCTCAGGCTTTTATGCACCTCTGTAACAAGCAGGTTTCCTTTTCCCAGCTGAAAGATCCAAAGTTAATATCTTTATAAAGAGTTACTAATTATATCCTACATTTGATCACCTCCACTGCAGCTTTTCTGTTCTAACCACACACTTGAGATGAGGACAAAACCCTCCCAGACCATTCAGAATTGGGGCACATCAGTGACATCCACAGTGAGTGGACAGCAGAGACATTCCTATGGAAATGACTCCCGCATCTCTTTCCCTGAGCAAGAATGTCTTGCTTAAAGACCATTACTGAAAAAAAAAAAAAAAAAAAAANAGTTAGGACTGATTTTCTCCATTTCCTTTGCTTTGCATTTCACAACCTGCAATTTTATCCAGCTCTTCATCACCCACTCAACATCAAGAGATTTCCTAATTCTTTGTCCAGTGTAATGCAAGAGTTAATCTCAGTATTTCCTTCTTAACCCTCTCACTGGGACATGGCAGGACTAACCCCTGACAAAACAGCTTTCACAGAACCAAACTCTGCTGCTCTGAAACAGAAGGTCACATTTTAACTTAAAACCCTCCTTAAAACAGTCATAAATTCAGAGGTGTTGGCCTTGTGCTTGTTGTGGGTGAAACTCAGCAAGCTGCAGAGCATGTGGGAACACACGAATTTTAACCTTAAATCACTTGAATTCTAGGCCATGGCTTACCTTGAACTAGATAAAATCAATCCACTTTTCTCAGCAGCTTGGAAAGGCTTCCTAGTTTGCTTGCAGTGAAAAATTTCCATGAATTATCCATCCAGTTTTGTGTGGGTATATTCTTTATCTGAGCCATTTAGTCAAGAACACAATCAGGAGCCAAATTAAAAGAGATATTGCAATTCTCCTGGTAAAACACTTCTGTACATCCCAAGTGCCCACAGCAGGGCTCAGTGAGGAGCAGCCAAGTTTGAATGGCACAAGGAAAGCTCGTGATTTCTGTGGAGAAGCTTGGGAAATCTGTGATTTCTGTAATGGCATCAACTCACAGGGGAATCTTAAAACCTTGGAAAGTCAGTGTTTAGTGGCCTTCAAATTTAGATTGTAAAGAAAATAAAAAACCCTGCAAATATTACAATGAAGACAAAGCTTACATTAAGGTATTAGAATTGGTTGAATAACAATAAAACTGGACTCATTAGTATGATCTAAAAAAAGCATGCCAGATTTCTGAGGTGATATTAATCATGGCTTGCAATTATTCACTTGAAAAGTCAGCATGAGAAAATAAAGCTTGATGTTTCACCCATTTTAGTACACATTCTTTCTGTAATAAGTCATCCCAGAATTTAGTGATTATTATTCTCTTGTTAGGAAAGGTTCTCTCATCATCCCATGGAGCAACACGGATTTGGAGTGTGTTGACATTAACCAAATAGGAAGATAATTTTCTAAGGTAAGCTGGTCCAATTCCTAAAAACACAGGAGACATAAATCACTTACCAGAAAGTCAGTGCTTTTTAATAAATTAGAATATTTTTTTTTTTTAAATAAAAAATAAAAATAAAAGAGGATGAGAAAAAAAATAAAGAGAAAAAGAATTAGAATCACATGTAACTGATTCTTCTGTAAGGATTATTTGACTTGGACTAATTTCTATTTTTCAGCTAAGACAGTATCACTGTACATAAGCCAGAGTGTAATGGCCTAAGAAGTGACCTGTAAGTTTGTTTTGTCTCTTTGTTTGTGATAATACCTTGCTGATTTACATCCATAATTTAAAAGAAGTAAAGACTGCTAAGGTAAAAGTAGAGAAGGAATCTGTCATCACATTTATTTTTTTGGCAAGAGGTGGGCAGGAATCCCAAGTATAAAGAAGTGGAGGGAGAAAATGAAGCAAGAATTTGAGGTGAGATTTACCCAGCACTAAACTGGACCCCAAATTGACACAGGAGGAAACTGCAACAGCCCTGACAGGAGTCAAATCTGCATCAATGGATCTGTTAGAACAGCACAAGAGAAATACAGCTTGTGTCCCTGCATAGAAATGGTAAAATATTTGAGTGGTTTTGTTTGAAATAAAGGATGAAGATGGCACAGATTTCCTAGTGGATTTAGGTGCTGTTCCTCTTTCCCTTGCAGCTTGCACAGAGCAAGCAGCCCTGCAGGCAGCTGACACACACAGCTGGAGGGTTAGCTGGCCTCATCTGCATGTGCAAAGTGGAATCAGAGTTTGTTATTACTAAAATATGACTTGAGATGTTTGTTAAATACAGCTGTAATTTTAGGCAGCACCTTAACAAAATCCTTTTAAAGGTGTGTCCAGGTGAACAGAAGTAAAAATATTCAAATCCTGTGCATCCCACAGCAGTGTGGAAATGCCATGGGAGAATTCCTCCCTTTCTTACAGGAGACTGGAACCATTTGTATCATCCTCTCTCCTTATCTGTTCCTGGGATAGAGACAGGCACAGTTCAGATAACATTTGTGAACCAGCAACTGGAAATATTTGCACCCCAAAGCACATGAACCCCAGGTTTTTTACTTCTCCAACAGCTTTGCCTTGTGCAAATGCAGTGCAGGTGGGTCTGCAGTTATTTTCTTGAAGGAAATATTTGTTACAGGGCTATTCAAGGGCAACATTTTTCAGAAATGGGGGGAAAGCCCCAAAATCTAAATCTTTCTTCCAAATATTTTTCAGTTTCTTTGAACCATCAATCCTGGCAGTCGTGCAGAACATTCCTGTTGTCCTTAGGACACAAATGAAGAGATGGATCTGTTCTCCACAGGTTTTGTGTCCAAATACAGCTGTGATTCTGAAAAGTCAAGAGGAATAAGCTGAGGTTGACCCCCCAGAGATAAGGACACTGCTGGGTACAGGTGAGGAGATGGCTCTGCCTGACAGTGGAACACAGCTCCCACAAAAGACTTTGCCAGAACACCATCATTACTGGCAGAAGGCAGGACCCCAAAGAGATGTTATAGGAAAATAAAGTAAATACCTCAGTGCCTGAGCACAGCACAGGACAAAGATGCTCCTGGTTGTAGAGATTTGCAAGAGATTCATTCTCAGTTCAGATGAAGCTTCTCTCCCCATCTCCTTGGAGGCAGGTATGAGAGCAGCCATGCAAAAAAACCCACAAAACACCAAACAAACAAACAAAAAGCCAACAAAACAAAACAAAAAACAAAGAGAAGAGTAGAAAAACCCATGGGACTAAACACAGAACTGGTGTGAACATGAGCATGAGAACTTTGATTTGGCAAAAGATAATTTGTTGATGCCCACAATGGATTTTCTCCTCTCCTTGAAGATGAAAGGGAGACTGCTCCCTCTCTGCCATATTTCCTCCCTGGGATTCAGCTGTGAGGGCTCTTGGCCTTCTGCAGCCCAAGGAGACCTTCTGCCCATGCATGCACATCCTGGGCACAATTAGGAACACAAATTGACCATCAGATCCTTTATTAATCTACTCCAATTTCCATGTGAAACACCTCATTCTACTGCTTTGGCTACTGGCCCCTAACATAACAAGTTACATGGGACTTGTCTCATCAAAATATCATCATGTCTAAATAGAGGATCTGTCTGAACCACAGTGAAAATGAGTAATGATCACAATTATGGGCTGTATAACAGTCCAATAAAATCTAATTAAAATGATCCACATCCCATCTGCCAACAGCACATAAGCAACACCACTCATGGGGGGGTGGGCAGGGGAAGAGAGTAAATAACACTCTTAATTTTTAAAATATGAAATATTTCATGGTGAAAAAGCTGTTTATGTTTTATAACTAGCTCCAAACTGTGCTGCCAGTGAACTCCTGTGATGACTGGAGATTCATCTCCCTTAACTTCGGGGAAGTTTTGAGAGCTGCTCCCTGGAAGGAAAAAAAAAAAAAAAAAAAAAAAAAAAGGTCATAGAGTGGAATCACAGAATATTTTGGACCAGAAAAACCTTAAAGAACACCTTGTTCCAATGACCCTAGCAGGGACACCCTCCACTAGAACAGGGTGCTCAAAGCCCTGTCCAACCTGGCCTCAAACACTTCCAGGGATGGGGCATCCCAAGAATTCTCTCCAAGTCAGTTTTTCAGAACAGCCTGAGTACTTCGACTTTAACAAAGGTCTTAACCAGCAGCCTCTTTTAACACCTTAAAATTAAATTAAATTAATTAAATTAAATTGCCTTTGTGTTCTATTCTGATAGCTGGATGAAAGGAGGAAAACTCCTCCATAACATGGCTGGGATTTCTGGTTGTCTCTCAGTGCTTTGGCCTGACACAGGAGGTGGCTCCTGAGGGTTTGAATCACTCCCTTGCCCTGCTGCTGCTCCAGCTTTCACCCAAGCATTGCTCAGCTGAAATGAAACCAGTCTGAGCAGGCATTTCTGCACATCTTTTTACAAAAAAATGATGCAAAGGAGCAGATGTGATCCTCCCTCCCAGGCTGGAAGCTGTGGGATCATTTCTCCTACCTCAGTGTGGACTCAGCCTTCACCCTGGTGTTTTCAATCATAAGTGCTCCTGATTACTCATAAAATCTTCCTGAACATGTCTTGCTACTTAGCTAGCACCTCATTCTTGAGCTGCATCCTTGAACACCTCCCTGACTCTGCTCCTCCAGGCTCCACCTCTCTGGAGGGGCACTCCTGCCTTCCCCATCCTCTGTTCCTCCTTCACACCCACAGAGTGTGCTCTAGCTGCCAAGCCCAAAATAGTGATTTTAATCAAGGTTAAGAGTGTTCCTGCTTGAAATTTTATCTAGTGATCAATTCTTATGTACAAATTTGTGAACATTTCTATGCCAAGGTACCAAAAGCCATCTAAAACTTTAAGATTCTGGAACAGGAAGGGACTCACAATGAAATTTATTTTCTTCTAGCAGAATCCACTTGGGATGGAGTCCATTTTTTGCATTTTGTGTGATTAGTCTCCATCCATCTGCACAATGGTTGTCACAGCTTCACTCCCAGCTGCCCCAGAGCTGCAGAGGGTTCATCCCTCACTGTTTTTGTATGGCTGGGGTCCATTTTCACACTGGTGCACCAACATAAAGCAAATTTAGCTTGGTGCAAACTTTTTAAAGGAAGCAGAAGTGGTCACAGCTTTGCTTTGGCTGTGGTTGCCCAAATTATCAAACCTTTGATTGGAGAAGAAGTTCAGGAATGCAGAGCCACAGCAGTCTCCAGCAGAAATGATGGGATAAAATGAAAGAAGGAAAGTATATATTACACACATCACCTCTGGGAAACAGTAATCACAAGTTATTAAACATTCTATCAAAGGTTCTGCAGAGTCCTTTTCTTTCCTGCCCAGTTTTGCTAGCAATAAAGGCAGCTTGCTAATATTTGTCACTTTCAAATTCCTGGTTTCCTACTCAAAAAGGCAGCAAAGGTACATTATATTTTCATAAAAGATTATGAAGTTGTCCAAATTTCAGAGCTGCAGGAGGACTAAAACCCTGTGCTGTGTCACAGGCCCTTTCATGTGTTGTAGATACAGAGATTTTACAATTCAAAGCCACAGTTCTCACCTTTCCCATTGCCTGGAATCTTGGATGATGCTTTAGGAGATGCAGCAGCTTCTGAGACTGGCAAACACACATTTGTGAAGGCAAGAGGATTGATGGACAAGGCATCCCAAATGCCATCATGGTATTTAGGGCAGGGATTTGGCTCTCTTCTCCAAGAGTCACTCCAAGTATTTAAGTGGTCAAAAATCCCATTTTCTCTGTTGGAAATCACTGGGATTTTCACTGCTGGTTCTGAGTTAGTATCCTAGAAGAAAAAGAGGTAAATTTTAGGAATGTACTTGGTATAAACACCCAGTGAGGATGGACAGCACTTTGACTTCCAGCCCCATTATGCCTTCAAAGCAAATTATTTGAACCAGTTATCCTACCCTACAGATTCACATCAAATCTTTGGATCCTTCCCATTACAACAGGTATTAATTAGGTATTGTGAGGGTGGTTTTTTTTTTTCCTATTGTCTTGCTCTTGTGGATTCTCTGGTGTCTAATAAGGCACTGTACTCTTCAATACAGGGTTTTTTCTCCTGTACTGGAACCCTCTAGCCCTGGGCATCCTATTTTAAAGAAACTCATAGGTTAATCTCTTTCAGACCTACTGACAGCATATGTTTAAAACAAGCTAAAAGGAATTGCCAGTTTGCCTGCCTGCAATCAAGCTTCAGCCTTTTCCAGTCCTCACAACAAAATCCTGCCTCTGCAGGTTCCTGAGGCCAGCCCTGCCTGACACTTTAGAGCAACATTTCATTTTTTCCAAGTTTAATGCAGACACAGAGCAGTTTTGTACCACACACTTCACTTCTACTGGCTTGAGAAAGGTTTACTTAAATTCTTCTAGGGAAATTAGAGCCCATAGACACAGAGCTTGCCTATCCACACACATGCCAAGAGACATGCCAAACCTCATCACATCCAGCCTAAGAACTCCCATTTGAAAATTAAAGGCAGGTTCCAAAAGCTTTCTCTTCCTGAAGCATGGATTTTGCTATGTAGTTAATTTTGCAAGCTTTGAAATTTTACTCTGTATATCCCCCTTTTTCTAATATATTGAAAAATCCATTGACAATACTTTTGATGCTCCTTCTCACTTGATATTTAATTTTCTCCCCTGTTCTCCTCCCTCCCCTCAAAAACCCTCAGATTATCTCCAGAACTTTGCTCCACACATTGGAGAAATGTAAAATAATTCCATATCTCCAGTCTGCTCAATATAAATATTTCATTATGAACAGGTCTGCTCTAAATTGTTCCAAGTATGGAAAATAAGATAAATAAGTAAGGTAAGTCAACAGCCTACACATGGAGTGGGTCAGAGCTGGATGTGAGTGAAGGGAAGGAAAGAGGAAGGGCAATAGCTGCAAACTAAAAATCTGCATTTCCAAATGCCAGTGAAGATCCCCACATTGCCATATAAAAAGGGCAATGCCTCGTGTGTCCCTGTGCTGCCAAAATTATGGGGGAGCTCCCAATGCCTGGAAAAGGCTGGAAAGGCTGAGCAGGTTTATTAAATCAAACCAAGGGAGGTTTATTAAATCAAATGAGATTCAATACTAACGTAGCTCACTGCTATAGATCCTGAATCCAATATCCTACATGAGACAGATAATGATATAGTCAGTGGGAGGTCCTTCCAAAGGGGGGAAAAAGAACAGCTATATTTTATATTTTATTCTTTTTTTTTTTTTTCCTTTTCTATCTTGGACCTTTGCAGAAGGGAGGGGAAGTTTGTTTCGTTTCTACTTTTTCCCTGCTTAGAAAAAAGAAAACCAATTTTGTCACATACATATACAAGAGACCAAAGCCAGAAATTCACAAGCAAGTGGCATTCCATCAGGAATTTTAGAATTAGGCTAGGGAGAGTTGGAGATGAAGTGTGTTGGGTTCTGGAGGTTTTGGAATTAATTTGTAGAAATTCAGTATTCAAGCAAAAGGGGCAAACTTCCCAGCTTCTGTAAATGAAACCAAAATAACTGAATTCAAAATAATTCCACTGATTTACCCCAAATCCCCTGGCTTATTTCTGCCCCATTCATTACCAGAATTATTTAGTACAGCCACTCTGAGTGGCAACCTTAAAGTAAGAGCAACAAATTCCCATTTTGTGAGAACCCTGGTAGCAGAAAGCTGATATTCCTCAGCTCCTAATGAGCATCATTAATAATATGCAGAAGATTTTTAATAGATGTGAACACAGGGTCTCTGCCTTAGGCACAGCTTCCATCCTTGCTCTTTGGGCACAAAGCACAGGAAAAATCCAAGTTTGGGGCTCTGACTGTCAGGATGAGCTCAGCAACAGCAAGATTCAGTCACCTTGCACAGTAAATATTAACATATGGGATAGATTACACAGCTATTTCCTTGATTTTCCCAAGCATGGAAATCTCGTGTGTTATGATTATGAACTGATACAAGAAGAAAGCACATACAAGTCCTGGAGCTACTGACCCTCAGTGCACCAAAAGCCTGCAACAGAGACACAACATCTCACAGAAAGAAGCCTGCAGAAATCTCCTGGATGCCAAAAATCCAGCAAACAAGGGAATACAGTGTGCCATCAGATAAATCAGCCAAAATGCAACACTTAAATTCCAGTTATTCTCTGAGTAGCTGAATGAAGGATGGGGCCCATCTAATTAAATAAAAATAAAATTACCCTTTCAGTAATGTTTCACAGCAGTATTCCAGCGACAGAGAGCAAGATTTCTGTGAACTATACAAAATTATTTTCCCTACCCTACAAACAAGGAGCAAATATTCTGAAAGTACCTTTAGAGTTAGATTTTCACTTTACAGTGAATATACACAGACAGATATAAGCTCCCTGGCTAGCACAAGCAAGGGCTCTGAAATCTTTTCAGAGGGAAAAACAAGCAGAACTCCCTGGCTGCTTTTGCTGATTTGTACAGAGGAACTCAGGCTTTTCATCCTGCCCCTCTTCATCTTCTCCCCAGCCCCAGAGAGACTTTTCCCACCCAAAGAGGTGTTTCCCACCACAATTTACATTTTGGTCAATTCCTCATTTGTAAGTTGATTATTTTGACTCAAAACTAAGTCATAATTGATGCCTCTTCAGCACCTTTGGAGAAGGAAGAAGGAGATTTGCACTGAATTCATTCTCCACCACTGGCTCTGGAGCCATCCCCCACTTAATTGTGCAACTTTTGGTATAAAGCTGATGAGGAACTTGCAGAATTCCTGGCACAACCAGAGGAGGAATGACCAAGATGCCTTTGCTACACAGCTGGGTGATCCTGTCACTGCCTCTGTGAGCTGCCCAAAATGATCTCTTTTTTCAAGAGTTATTTCTCCATCTGACTGCAAATTACCTAAACCAATGAATTAACAAGTAATTTGGAGGCTGTGTGAATATATAAGCATATATTAGGAGCTGTCCCAAAACACAACTGAGAAATTACTTATTTTCAAATACCCTTTATGATAAACTATAAAATTGCAAAGAAGACTTGTCCATATTACACAACCAGTGGCTAAATGGGATCTCAGACCCCACACCTTCCATTACCATGGGCTTGTTTTTAATAGCATATACCCAATGTTTCTACTAATGCCTGTCTACATTTTGTTTTCCCCAAAAAAACTGTATTAGGATTGATATTGCAGCAGGTTATATCAGCACAAACACGTCTGCCCAATGTCACATCAATACTAACAGGACTTCTAATGCTGGCTGCTGTCTTATGGGATATTGTATATAAGGTATAAATATTTATATATGACGTGTGTTTGTGAATACATGGCCATACACAGGACCAGCCAGACCCAGTTAATCAGAAGGTTTGAAAACTTCATTGCTTTCAGATGAAAAAGAAAATGATATTAACATATCAATAGGATATACATGCTGGGAGAGTGATTACCCTTTACATCTCCAGGATATCCAAGCACCCACACAGGCCCAGCTACATTAACACCCAATCTGGAAAATTCTGTCCCAGTCTCTCTCATTCCTCCCCTGCTCTCTCGTCAGACTTTCTTCTCCCTTATCTGCCTTTCCTCTTTAGCCTTTACCATCCATCTCATTTCTCTTTCCATTTCCCTTGTTCATCCATCTTTCTCCCCTCCCTTTTGTCATTCATCACTCCCTTGTCCTTTTTTTTTTTTCCTTTTCCCTCTCTTTCCCCTCTTCCCCTCCTGTTCTCCTTCTCCCACCCCCATTCCTCGCTGCCTGCTTTGCTTGAAGTTTCCACCTTGTGGGTACTGCTGACTTCACATTTGCTGTGGTGTGAACTTCACATCTGTGAATGGATGACAGGAAAGATTAATAACCCCGTGTTCCCCTTCTCCTTGACTGTGGGCCTTTCTAATGAATAAATATATAAATAATAAAAAAAACCCAGAGCTAAAAATCATCTAAATAGAGACCCAGAGCCTGGGAGAAAACAATATTTTGCTGAATCTAGTATTTAAAAAAAAAAAAAAAAAAAAAAAAAAAAAAAAAAGAAAAAGAAAACTTAAAGGCAAAGGAATGAGCCCTTTCTTCTGAACCAATTAAAGGAAAAGTGATTTTAAAACAGTAATACAGAAGATACAGGAAAGGTATGGGAAAGAAATTTCAATGCCCCACGAAAAGCAGAGGTGTCAGATGTGGTGTCAGCACGAAATCCCTGCCAGTAGCAGCTCAGAGATGGCCCTGTAGGAATCACACTGCAGAGCCACAACACTGCAGCAAGGAAGGGATTTCTGCCTAACTCCAGCTTTCCAGGCAAATTAAAATCTCTCCCCTTGGCTCCAGACCTGTTTATACCACCCACAGCAATTTACCCAAAGAGGTGTTTCCCATCACAATCCACATTTTTGTCAATTCCTCATTTGTAAGTTGATTATTTGACTTAAATTTCAGTCTTAATTGGAAGCAGGGGGCTCTGTGTGTGATGCCCCTTCAGCACCTTAGGAGAAGGAACGAGGAGCTTTGCACCTAACTCATTCTCACTTTATTCCTCATCTCTCCCTCAATATTAAATAGAAATTAACAAGGTCTGTGATTCTTGAGGGAAGAAGAGACCCATCACTGGGCAGTGCAGGAGAAGAAATCTCACCTGCAGGGCAGGGCTGGCAGAGTGGGAACAGCAACAGGTCCTGGGCTCTCAGGTTTTTTCCCCCAGGAATTCCCATGTACAGCATTGTTACCAACAGTGGTCCAAAGACATTCAGCTGGAATCCATGCACAAACAAATGTCCAGAGGAAGAGGGGAAATAATTAATGACTCTTGGGCAAAGCAGTCAGCTTTGCTGAGCCCTCTGCACCAGCAAGAGGCAGAGGAGGAATCCCCCCCTTCCCTCCTCCACATTTTGGTGCATTTTTGTTCAACCCTGGCAACCTTCCTTAGAGAAAACCTCCCCTCCCTTCCAGCCCCTGCTGCCCCACACCAGCATCCCACCAGAGATAGACCAGAAATAAATGTTCATGTGCATCCTCAAGGAACAAAAAGCATCAACAGCACAAAACTCCTCACATTTAACCTCTGGGTTAAGCTCTGCTCCTCCAGCCCAGCCCAGGGCCACCTTTGCTGCTTTAGAGGAAGAACATCTCACCTTGCCCCCTCCCTCACTGCTGCAGGGCAGTGAGGAGGAGCCTTGGTGCCTGCAGGAGACAAATTCAGGGGCTCCTAGGGCAGGTAAATACCCAAATTCTCATCTTTAGCTCAAGGACCTGAAATTAAATGTGGCAGCAAAATCCTGGCCTTAACAACCTTGTCTGGGGACACCTGGGCAGCAAAGCCTGGTTGGTTTTTCTGAGGTTATCTGTGCATCTAACTGGGTTATTGCACTAGAGAAAAATATTTTAAACCTTCTAAAAGTCTGTAATAAATAGGAGCTGCTATTATAATATTCTATAATAAAAGATTATACAATAACTGTAAATAAATATACTTTATGTAATAAATGAATGTATAATTGTATAAATATATAATAAATATATTCATGTGTAAATAAATACAAATAAAATACTAAACTAGGCATGAATCATGTCCCTGCCAACACCTGTACACAAGGGAATTTTACTCATGTGAATTCACTGATAATTCACATGAGTAAATCAGGGAAAATCAAGTGGGAAAACCCTTAGAGAAAAGATATTTGTTAAAATATGACAGGATATCTATTTACACCACACACAAAAAAAAAATTTACATGATAGTATTTAAATTTATGCTATTAATGCAGAAAAATCTTTGGCCTAATCCTGCAGTTTTTATTTAGCAAAAAATGCTGTTATTATGTAGTGCAGGATCATGCCCGTTATAATTCTTTTCTTGCACTCCAATTTTAAAATAAAACAATCTTTTTCTCTCCAGAAATTTTGCAATATCTATGAATAATAAACTGCTCTAAAATGATAGTGACCTTCAGGTTTTAAATTTGAGAAGAATTCTAGATGGGAGAAATAAACACAGTGTAAATAACCACTGGGTAATTAAATTTATTTTTAAATAGCATCAAAGTTCAGAAGAAAGAGAATAACAAAGAATCTCTCATACAGACATGCACAAAGGCTGTGTCTGTATAATTAGGTATCCAGCAGTAAAACCAAAGTCATTTTTATACAGATTGATTATTTTTGAGATTGCATCTTGCAAATCTGAACTAGAAATGCTTTTTGTGCAGTGTTCAAACACGAAGCTGCCTTTTAGTAACACTACAGGCTGAGGAGCCCAAAGAGATATTTAATTTAGATTGAACAGGACACTTCTGCCACAGTAAATAAATCAGTTTATTAATGAAAGTCTTTCCATTGATGTTTAACGGCTATCATATTTATGGAATTGCTGTAAATCCAAAATAAATGTGTTTAATAATCAATTGGTATTTGTTTATAACACAATAATTTTCTTTTTGAATCAGAATTAAATGCCTTGTAGGAAATGTTAACTTAAAGCTTTGTTAAGACCTCCGAATAGGAATATAATTAATAATTCTCTTCTTGAAAAAGGGTAACAAATTAATTGTCAAAATATTGTAATGAGTGTTTTGAAACCCCATAAATGAGAACTTTGAATTTTTAAGTACAAAGAAAAGAAAACACTTTCTAAGAGCAGATTAAAATTTCTACATTATAATTATTACATTTAGCTGGATTTCTTTTCCTAGGTTTTAATAATTCTAAAGTCTTTTTTTTTGTAATCCAATTGTTTGATGACTGGGAAAAGAAAAAGAGAGGAGGGATATCTTATACTTTCTTATTTCTTTACAGCTGCTTACAAAAGAGCTGTTCTCGGTTCGACAGATTTTCCTTTCCAAAAGCAGATCTGTTCTATTGAAAATTCCCAAGTTCTTTTTCTCTCTCTGACTCCTTTCAAAGGCACGTTTTCTTTTAAAAGATGAGATGGAAAGAAAGGATTACAGTTTAACTCGTTGGCTTTAATTGCCAGCATCTCCCTCCCCATCAGCCCGGCACTTGATCAAAACGCCAGAGATAAATAAATGAAGACATCCATCAGATCCCTGTCCCGCCTGTCATTTTTTTTTTTTTTTTTTAAAGAACTTGGGAAGTGCCTGTTATTCCCATCCTGAGGGCTGGGCTGAGTGCTGCCGGGGTTTGTGCAGCTTTTCCAGCGCTGAGGAATTATTGTTCCAGCCTTGCACCCACCAAGCTCCGCAGCAGCTGCAGGAGAAGCAGGGATGGAGCAGCTGGGGAACACCACACCAGGGAAGGGGTTCCTGAGCACTGCAGGGACCCAGGGAGAGGCAGAGAGCCTCTGGTCCCCGTGTAAAAGTGGAATGGCAGCTGATTAAAAGCCACAAGAGCAGTGATGATCTTGGTGGAGGTGGGTAAGGGCAGCCGGGTACCACCGAGGATGCTCCGCGCGCTTCAGGAGCTGCCCCGGCTCCACTCAGAGCTTTTGGCAAAACTGATGTTTTTTACAGGCTGCAGTGGGAGCAGAGGAGGGGGTAAGAGCAGCAGTGCTATTTAAGGAGTAATGTTTTACAGAGGAACTGAAAAGGTTCGAGCAAAGTGACACCTCGTTTTTCTTTCGCTCCCCACTCAGGAAGCTGCAGCCTTGTCCACCGCTGACAATTATCTCTATTAATGACCCAAAGCACAG
>WEIU01015112.1:460679-528391 GCA_013389925.1 Aegithalos caudatus
GGGGAGGCAATTGGGGTGTTTCCAAGTCCTTTCAGACAGCTATTGGAGTTATAAAAAGAAATAATGCCCACAGCTAAGTGCCCAGTAATATATATATATATATATATATATAAACCCACTATTTCCTTGAATTAGCAAACTGAACTGAAGCAAGCAGCCCTCTCACACCTTCCTTTCACCAGTTGTGGTGACTTTTGACACGAGAGCCTCCTGGCACGGATATTTTTAAGAATCCCCAGTTTGAGAGATGTGGATTTAGAACACAGAAATCCAGGTTACAGCAAAAGCATCACCGGGGATCCCCCCCCCCAGCCAGGCTGGAGGAGAGGGGCAAAAACCCACAGCCAAGGGATCAGCCACAAGGAAAAGTGACACGATCAGTCACCTCCTGAATAGAGGAGCACGCAGGAAAACCAGACTGCTGGGACAGTTTGCAGACAGAGAGGGAATAAATCCATTTTCCTAATGAATTATTCAGGATATGGTCAGCTCTACCTTGGGCCGAGTTTCCCCTCGCTGCTCCCGAAGTTCCCGGCGCTCTGGAGCAGGAGCTTTGCCCCGGCCGCGCTCCGAGTTACACCAGAGACTCATTCCTCTGCCAGCCTCTGACAAGTGGTTCCAATTTCTGATAAAAATGTTCACTTCTGCAAAGCAGGGGAGCAGAATTTCACTAACTAATACATGCCCCAGCCCCAAAGAGTTTCATTAACGTTTATAAAATGTTTGCTTGTGTTGTTCAAATAATTAGCAATATTTCACGAGACTATCGACTACCAGAATCTTATTCTCCTCTCTTAATGTGAGCTGGAGTGTATAAATATTCTTAAATTAATTTTTTTGTCATTTTTAACTGTGTGGGTGCACAGCTATTGCAACCAAACTCCAGCAAGTCAAAAAAAAAAACCCACCCAATCTGTGTAACACAGTCAAAATTAAACACTCAGTCCCTGTCATAACAGCAGGCAGAGCTGGAAAGGTCTGACATCCTTAGCACCAGTTCACTTGGAAAAGATGCACATTGAAGAGGAGAGCTCACCCTTTTGAAGGGAAAAAAAATAAGAAAATGGAAAGAAAAGTAAGGAGAAAGAGAAGGAAGAAAACATGTGTCACACAAAGTAACAATTTCTTTTGTTTCTAAATAATTTCTATATAATTTAACATCTAAAATGCTTTCCCTTTAATTAAAGAACCCAATGCTCGTAATTCACTGCACTGATTTAAATGTTACCAGCTCAGTGTTCATTGATTACGAGGGAAGAAGAGCACTTCAAAACATCATTTATTCCCTTACCCATGAAGGAAAGACAGTGGTTTATATTTTCCTATAGAGCTGGGCAGGTTTGAAAGCTTCCCCAGCACAGGCAGGGTGTCAGGGAGAAAAATGCTGTGGTCTAAGAGCATCCCTGGGCTGCAGCCTCCCAGAAGAGAGAAAAATGCTGCCCTGTAACAATCATAAAAAAAATAAAAATAAAAGTTCTGAGTTTCAAGTGGAAAAGTAAATAACTCCAACCAGCAACAATAAATTACATTTTATAATTATAACATCTATAACATTTACAATTTTTAAATGAATGTAAAAATTAAATAGAGGGAAAAAAATAATAAAACCCATAATTTCAAGGTCTCCAAACGGGTTTTTACGGTGACTCAAGCCCAGCCGCAGTGGAAAGCCCCAGAGCTCCATCTTGTGGTTTTGCTGCTCTGAGGCAGGGAAAAGAATTAAAAATAAAAGTAATTTTGCTATTAAATCACTCTGAAATGCAATTTCTTTTGCTGGCATCACACACAGTAGCAAGGCAGAGAAGAAAATCAGCCAACGACCTATTTTTTGCTCTATTTTGCCATGCAATGTCATCTCCTTTTCTCAGTTAAGGAAAAATTCTCTCCTTTTTCCTAACCCACAGCCCATTGCAAAACGATTGCCAGCAGTAGGACCGAAATTAAATAAGCCTGTGGTCTGGGAGGGAAAGTTTCTGGGCTGGAGAAGGGCACAGAACGGAGCAGAGGGGCCACACAGTGAAACCAGCTGGCAGCTGCTGGTCACCATTGCCTCTCTTCCCACAAGCACCCTCCTTAATCCTGGAAAAAGAAAAGGGGGGGATATTTGGGCCAGACCTCCTGCATGCTGGACTCTGCAGTTAATTTTTACATTTATTATTTGCCATTTTATGATATTTACCTGTACAAGGGCTGCGTTCCTGCAGGGGTGGCCCTGGATTCACTCCCTCCTCTGCCTCCCACCTGCAGCTTCTGCATCCATCACAACATCAAGGGTCCAGTTATAGTGCTGTGGGCAAGATGAGAGATATGATAAAAGGGAAATAAAAATGAAGAAGGCTTGCCTTGTTCATCTGATGGAGTAAAAACTTCCAGCCCTGTCATGGAATGGGGCTGTTTGAACACCACAACGTTGAGTTTTGCTGCATTGGAGAGGTCACAGATGGAGTCTGCTCCTGTAGATTTCTGTAACGTGTTTCTGGATTTCTTAGTTCTGAAATGGCAACAGGTAAATCCCAACTCATTTGTTTTTTCCCCACTTTGAAGTAGGATCTCCTTTATTGATCTCTTTTCCACAGGAAACCACACTCAAAATTCACACCTCCACTCTGTTCAGCCCAATCAAGGACCATCCCTCAAGACACATATTTTTGGGACACTCATAAATCTTTGAATCTCCTTAATTTAACATCAAGCCAAAAAAAAACAGAAATGAGATTTTAGAAATACCTCCATGATGAGACAAACCAGGCAGCACCAGGCCTGTAGTGCACTGTGCATCCCATCAAAACACCCACCATGGAGAGCAAATGAATCTGCAGTGAAATGAAGTGTCTGGTGCCACCAGATGACCTGTTTGAAACTGGTCCTGTTGCCACCCAGGGTCACCATCATGGGCCAGGCCATGCAAAGCCAGCCCTGCTCCAGCCACAGCTCCCTCACACCCTGGGACACAGCTGGGGCTGGCACGGATGGAGCCCAGGGCATCTAAATGAGCTAAATATGGGACTCACTGTGGGAAAACCAAGGAAGGAAAGGTAGTGATGGACTGCAGGGAGCTAGTTGGCAGTGAAACCTCTCTCCTGACATTTATTACCTGCACTGGTTATGTTGAAACCAAGAGTGAGACCCTGAGAGTCTGACAAAACTCATCTAAGGGTTCAAATCTGAACTATGCTGTACTGAATTCTATACTGAATCAGACCAAGGTGCTGGAGAAAAAGAAGCCATCCTGCAGGTGCAGATGAGATGTTTCCCTGCCAGCAGGTACAGCAGGAGTTCATCCCTCCTCACCTCCACCATCCTGCCAGGGGCTGAGCCAGAGCCTGCAGACATCTCTGCTGTCCTTGGGAGGGCTGGAGGGTGGCCTGGCTCACCCACAGCTAAAAATAATCAACCTCTTCCTATATGTGATAGGAATCATAGGAAACACATTGTCAAGTTCAGGGGAGGGCTAATGGCCATTTCCACAAACCCATTTGTTTTTTGGCACTAGGTCATGCAACCTTTACTCATCCTGGGACTGGACTTTGCTCCTTCAGGACTTCCACTGGCAATAATGTCACTTTCCTGGATTAAAAAGAACACAATGAATGAAAAGGAGCAGGGAGGAGCAGAAGGATGGGAGAGGTTTGAGAACTTCTGCAGAATAGCCAAGGCCACACAACCTTGAAGTCCAAAATTAAGGGGAATAAAAGCAAAGCCAAGGGAAGAGGCAGAGTGTAGCAGAGATCTAAGGGAAAAAGACAGGAGTTCTCTAAGAGGGATTTTATTTTTAAAGGAAACATTTCAGAGATACAAGGCAGGAGAGCTGGGGGGTGAGCAGGCAGCCAGGGGGCACCAGGAGAGTGTTTGCCAAGGCTTGGGAGGGTCGTGGGAAGGAGAGGAAGATAAATAAACTTTCCAGCTATCCTTGTGGATATGACAAAACAAAACAAAACAAAACAAAACAAAAAAAAAAAAAAAAAAAAAAAAAAAAAAAAAAAAAGTACAAAAAGGGTTAAATTGTGACNCAGGTGTAAATTTGGAGTCAACTTGTAAATAGGATAACTAGACCATGTACACATCAATATCTCTTTTTTTCCTAAACTCATTTATACAAGAGGTTGTATTTATGTCTCTAAATACTTCCCATCAAAATAACCTGAGAGGACACAGGAGCTGAGTGACACCTTATTTCTGTGTTTGCATTTTTTTGCCATGCAGGGCATAATCTGGTTCTTAGGGAGTTAATGCACCTGCCATTCCAGTGCTGACAAGCAGTTTTTCAGCGGAACATGGAATTTTATTTATTTATTTATCCGAGGAACCCTGAAGATTGTACTCAGGAGACTTCTTGAGCACTGCCAATAACTAGCAGGTACCAACACATGTACATTTTTGACTGCATCATGATTGATGGTGCTTATTTGTGGCTTGCTGCCTAAACCTTTCCTTTTCCTTTGCTTTCTGTCTCTCTCAGTCAGGCTTTTTTACTGTGTGCAGGGTTGGTTTTTTTAAATAATAAAGACACTTTAGCCATTTGGGGAAGGGGGAGAGGCAGGGGAGGAATGATTTATCTGGTGCCACTGTTATCTTTGAGCTGCTCTACTCCATGGAGATTTTCTGAGCAGTGAGTGGTCAGGGGAGAGAAATTGAGACCTGCAGGCACAGAAGGGTTTGGGAATGTTTGGGCATAAACTGGCAGAGCAGAGATTGAGGGGAACCCACCTTGTGAGCCCTGTTCTCCTTCCAGAGCCCACACCAAACTTCTCTCTCCAGAGCTGAGACCCAGCTACTTTCCATGTGCAAAAAGATCAACCTTCATTTCTCTACCCTTCCTTCCCCATCTTCACCTCCTTGAAGCAGGATGGGGATGGGAAGTACACATAGGAGACATGAGGCTCTAAAAACAGCAGAAACCTGTGAAGTTTGCCCAGTACAATCTTTAACTTTCCTGCCCATCCTTCACAAAACTCCATCCAACAACTGAGCTTAAGTGGCTTACAGCAAACCCAGACAAACCTCTGAGCTGGATGCTGTTCCTCCTTCAATTCCACACATGACTAATTGCTTTTATCACTTTTCCTAAGCCCCTTTACACCTTCATGGCACATTGGGGAGAGGCAGAGCAGCGTTTCCCATTTCCCTCACACACAGGTTAACCAGCTACTTTCCTTTCAAAGGAGGAAAATTGATCTGATCAAAGCTTAAACATGAACTGCCTGGCAACAAGACAGAAACAGCAACAGGTCCATGAGGAGATCCCTCTGGATCCAGCCAGGAGTCCTGTGCTGTTCCATATGGGAGTGATTCACACAGGAGTGGGTGCGTGGCACAGCCCTTACACCCACCAGGAGCTGCAAACCAAGACCCAAAGCCTCCAGGGCAAGTTCAAAGCTCTTGACACCTCATCCAAAACTGGAGCCTGTGAGGAAATCAAAAGCCAAATGAATTCCAGCCAGATCCAGGGGTGCCTGTTTCTGGTCCTTTTCCCAAATCCCTCCCTGTGTGCACGTGTGGCACACGTGGCTGCACACCGAGCTCCCACATGGGCTGGATGCTCTGCTGGGGTCTCACCTGCTTTGCTTCCAGCCTGGGCAGCAGCAGGGTGATGTGGGGCTCCCTGTGAGCTGGGGTAGGGTCAGGGGTGGTGTGGGGCTCCCTGTGAGCTGGGACAGGCTCACGGGTGGTGTGGGGCTCTCTGTGAGCTGGGACAGGGTCAGGGGTGGTGTGGGGCTCCCTGTGAGCTGGGACAGGCTCATGGGTGGTGTGGGGCTCTCTGTGAGCTGGGACAGGGTCAGGGGTGGTGTGGNGTGTGGGGCTCGCGTTGAGGTGGGGTAGGCTCACGGGTGGTGTGGGGCTCCCTGTGAGCTGGGGTAGGGTCAGGGGTGGTGTGGGGCTCCCTGTGAGCTGGGGCAGGCTCACAGGTGGTGTGGGGCTCTCTGTGAGCTGGGACAGGGTCAGGGGTGGTGTGGGGCTCCCTGTGAGCTGGGACAGGCTCACGGGTGTGCCAGCTGAGAGGACACCTCCCTGGGAAAGGGAAACACCTCCTTGTCTAGCTTACAGCTGTATCCAGCCCCACTGCAGACCAGGGCCGAAGGGAAAAGGTGAAAGAGAGGTGATTTCCCACCTCACTGACTTTAAAGAGGCACTGGGATTTCGGGGCTGAAATACAGATAAAGTGCAGAGAAAAGGGAAAGCACAGCCCAGCATCTGCCAGCAGTGGCTGAGCTGCACTGGCTCTGAGCAGCCAGAGCAGAGGAAAGCTGCAGAGGACACATCAGCCTGCTGGAGTGGATGTCACTGTGCTCAAGCCCAGGAAAGGAGACTCCAGGGCTAGCACGGTGCCTCTAATGCAGCCTAGTGGACAAGCAAGTCACCAAGCTCGATGTCACAAATACTGAACCAGCAGTCTCAGATAAACTCACCGCCCTCTCAGCCTTCAGCCCACGCACCAGCTGCACAGAGGGACCCAGCATCACCCCCAGACTGCCCAGAGCTGCTTTTCTCCCGCCCAGCAGCTCTGCAGCTCCAGCTGATGAGCTGATTAAATTCCACAAAAACTCTGGGCATCCATGCAGCTAAAGCTGGTAAATTCCCTCAGGGTAAATTCAACCTCAGGTGCTTGAATTAACGCTGGTCATCCCCTGCTGAAGGCTTGTGCCTACAAACTCCCTCTTACACAGCATGCTGGCACCATCCCAGGTGCCTGACCTTCCCAAAACTACTCAAAAATTGTTCATCTTGCGTGGGCAAGTCAAGATTTACCCTTGCACCCACCAGGAGCAGTGGGTGCTGTGGTGCTGCTGGGTCTGTGCCTGCACCCCACTGTAAAATTCCCCTTAAACCTGTGGTATTACGGAAGGTGGGAGGCTGCAAAATGGTCAAACAGTACCATCTGCAGGGAAAGGGAGAGGTTGCAGTAGGTGCTGGTGGCCAGCATCACCCTTACTGCAGCCAAAGTGGGCTCTGCTGGCTCCAGCTCACACAGCTGGGGCACAGCTGCCCTCACTCACTTCAAAACAGATTAACGGGAAGGACATTTAGAAACAAAACAAAAACAAGGACAAAGCAGGCTTTAAAACTTGGGGGAAGCTTCCAGTGGGAAGCCCAGACACACAGAGCAGGGCAGGGTTGTTGCTGGGTGAAGCCACACGGCAGGAATCACCCCAGGTCCCACCCCGGGTCATGTAGGTACCCCCAGAATTCTGGGGAGACACAGGGGAGAGCAAAGCTGTGCTGGGGCTCAGCAAAAGGAGCTCAGAGCCAGGAGAACTGATGACATGAACACGGGGTCTGGAGCCATGTGCCCTGGATAACTGCAAGAAAGGAGATTGTTCAGGGAGCCAAGGTGACACTCAGATGTTTGAGCTGTGACCAGCTCATCTGGGCTGCAAACCATTCACAGAGGACTCCCAGGTTTCCTTTAGCTGCTAATTTGTGGTGCTTTCCCTAAAACCACCACCACAGTGAACCGAAATAGCTGCAGCCACAGCATTTCCTGCACATTTTGGCATCTGTGAAAGTGCTGACAGGGACAGCTGACAGCCACTCCACAGTGTCATTCACACCATAACATCATCTCCCAGGCACTCGGGCTTCTCATTGGAAAATCATGCCAGGATTTTTTGGGAAACCTAGTGCCAAATTATTGATAAACAGCCTGAACAAGAGAATGGAACCCCCAGCAATTTTGCTTAACTTCTAGATTTCTCTTCTTTATCCCGTAAGGTGTGTTTCAACCCACCGTGTGCTGTGGTTTAACTGGGCAGGCAGTGAAACACCTCACAGCTGCTCCTCACTTCTCCCACTGGGATGGGGGAGAGAATCAGAATAAAAGTAAAACTTGTGGGTTGAGATAGAGACAGTTTAATAGGATAAGGAAGAGGAAAAAAATTTAAAAGAATATACAAACAGGTGCTTCACAGTGCAATTGCTCACCCTTCCCTGACTGATGCCCACACAGTCCCTGGGCTGGGGCTGCTTTCCCCCAGTTTGTAGACTGAGTGTGGAGCCACTTTAGCCAGCTGGGGACACCTACCCAGCTTCTGTCCCCTCCCAGGTTCTTGTGCCCAACATCCCTTCCCTCTCAGGGCTGTGTGAAATGCTCAAAAATCCTCTCAATAACACCCAAGCCATCAACATTGTACTCACCCTGAATCCAAACCCCACCACTACACCAGATACCACAAAGCAAACTGACTCTCTCCCACCTGAAACCAGGACACCATGTCAAAAGTCAATGAGTCCTTCAGCTGTAAGAAATGTGTTTGTTTTATCACTCACTTCTGTCCCCCCATGTGAATAACTCCCTCTCTGTGTAACATTCCTGTGACTCAGCCTGCTCCCCTTTGGATTTCTGTCCTGAGCAGTTTTATTTGTAAACCCTATACCAAGCCACAGCAGCAAAAAATTCAAACACTCAATAAACTCTTTTTAGTTTCTTTCACAACATAAAAAACACACCTAGAGGTCAGACCCAAACAGTGATCTACCTCTTTATTGAATAGATCAACACAAGATATTGCTTACATCAAATATTTCACATTTTCTACCCTGCAGCCTCTTTGAGCCAGGGACCATCCAGCTGTAAAACACAAGTGTCATTCCCAACTTAAGTTCATAAGCACCACTGATTTCCCAATATCAAGTGCTATATAGGATTTGCCACAGCAAATCAGACTCTGCCTCACTAGATTTTAAATCCAATACAGGTGACAGAAAAATTCACAACACACAGAGAGTATTCAAAGCCTGGGCTCTGCTGCCAGGTAGCCAAAACTGGATTAGTCCCAGCTGCATCTGGCACCTGCTATCACTGAGGCAGTCAGGCTCAGGTGCCACAAAGACACCAGACACCACAGGGCACCAGTGCTGCAGGGGCCAGCTTCTTCTCCAGCTGGAAATCCAGTGCTGGCATTGATGCTGTAAAGCTATAAGTAAGATAAGTGGTCAAAATGTTGCTAGCCAGCTGTATTTAAAAAATAAGAATAAAAATTAAAAGCAATCTGTTGCCTTTGTCAACTGGACATGTTTCTCTATGTTATTTGCATAAGGACAAACCTCTCCCAGCCTGTCACTGTTCAAACAGAGTTGCAGCCTTGAAAAGACACCACAATCCTCACACTTTCCTCACTGCCCAGGCTGTAGGCTGAGTTTCAGCATGAAATAAGCCCCCAAAAACCTTGGGGATGGCTGGAACTTCAGCTTGATGGTTTGCTCCTCTCTCTGGGATTGCATGTCGTGTCTGTAAAGGATAAGAACACAGAGACTGCTCAAGGCTGGCTGTGGGGAGCAGGGATGGTTCAAATTGCACCCACTGGGTCTGAAACCCAGACTAAACCACAGAGATGGGCCAAAAGGGGAAGAAAAAAAGCAGCTTATCCTGGGATTCAGTGCAACCTGCCCCAACACTGACCCACCCTGAGCATTTCATGTGTGTGCCTCAGGAGCCTGAACAGTGGGTCCTGCACAGACCCATTGAGCTGACATTTCCTTTTGCCAAAGCTCCCAGGACCTGCAAAGGGCATCCCCCCAGAGCTTGGTGCCAGGCTATGGGAGAGCTCCCCTCACTCTTGTCACAGGGCTGTCTCCTCGTGTCCCCTGGGAAATCATGCACCAGAGCCAGGAAACAAAGAAAAATGGATGTTTAATTCACCCACAAATGAATAGATTTCTCCTCCTTCTGCAGCTTTGTTCCAAAGTCTACTTCAGTGTCAGATTAGATGCACTTAAGTTTAACTCTTTATGGTAAATGTACGTTTTTAATGTCCACAGAAAGGAAGTGATCTTAAAATAAGATCAGTATATGTTTGGCTACAACTTCAAGTTTTGCTTGTAAAAAAGCAGATGGGGGCATATTTTAAAGCTGAAGATCAAGCCTGAATGCATTTTCTAAGAGCACCTTTAATAAAACAAAGAGGGAATTATCATGTTCAGTTGAGGCTGACTATAAATCTTCTATTCCCAATGAAAAAGTCAGCCCCATCCTCCAGCCTCAGTGCTCCCTGCCCCTCTATCTCAGTGATTAATTCAAAGCCAGACCTTTCTGTGTCCTGGTCAGCTCTGCCTTCAGGATCACCCTGATCCCAGCAGAACAGGTCACCAGCAGTGGGGAGGGGAAGGAGAACCCCCTCCCTGCCTTGTTCCAATTACAGAACTGCACTTTTAGAAGGCTTTAAAATCCGTGGCAAATCTACCTGTGCTCACTTTCCAAAAGCAAAGGTGATACAAAAACCTTGCAAAGAGGATGAAAATCATGATGCAAAACAAGAAGGGGGCTTTAATGTTATAAACACACACAAAACCAGAGGTTTGAGCATTTCCTTTTGATGGAGCTAGAGCAGAACCTGTGTTTGCAATCTGTCACTGCCACTGAAATCCCCAGCCAGGCCACCCAGGGCTCCCCCAGCCCTTGATCCAGAGTTCCTGAACTCAAATAATGCTCTGGAAAGTGGGAAAGGACTTTCCCCAAACCCAGAGCTGCTCCTGGGAAGGAGCTTGTGCTCAGTGCTGACTTCTGTGGGTTTGTCTTCAATCAGTTCACATTATTTTGACACAGTTTGCCTCTTGCTGCCGAAAATGACAGCTCCCTATATTGACACTGCATAGTATATTTATTCTAGTTTAGCACAATCTCTGGGCCGTGGCATTTAAAGCTGCAGCCCATGTTCAATCTGCATCAGTTTAACATGCCAGCACCATATGGTTTTCTATAATCAGCTGCAGCATTGTACTTCAAACCCACTGCTGCATTTATTATTGTATGCTGCACAAACACCAATATTTAGAAAGAAAAATGTCCTTTTTATTGGACTCCTGCTGATAGCCCAGCTGGTAGCCAAAGCACGCAAAGAGTTTCTCTTCTTTTGCGTGCAGGAAAACAAAACAAAAAAAAAGAGCCCAAAGGGTTTTCTAAAAATCTTACATCTGAAAGGTACATTTTGTCCTGCCCCAGTAGGTCTGTAGGACTGAGTTAAAATGTGGGTTTTTATTAGATGAATTGCATCATTAAATTACATTATAAAAACTAAAAATGCACCATTAATTTTCAAAAACAATAGTAAATACATCTCATTTCTGATACATGATTCTGCATTTAATTTTTGCCCTGGGCCATGTTTTTCTAACAGGCTCACTGTCTTCCATTATGCAGACTACACAAATGGAGCTAAATTGCTGGAGTTGGGGGGAAGGAGATATTGGTCAAATGTCTAATGTGAAAATAAATGAATTTCTAATCAGCTGTTGCAAAAAGAAAAATTACTTTTTGATCTTGGCTCAGCCAAGCAAGAACCTACCTAGCCCGAGTAATGAGATCCAATGGAATTGTGTAGGGTGCAGAGAGAGACAAAAAGCTGGACAGACAGACAGACAGGCATGGCAGTAAATGAGCTTGGTGCAGTCAGTTCTGTGTGACAGCATTTCTTAATTAAATGCACAGAAGCTCCCCCAGCCTGGAGCCTCACTGCTGCAGGGTCCTCACCAGGAGTGCAGCTGCTCCCTGAGCACCCAAGGGTCCCCCAGGAGGAGGGGCTCTGTCTGTCTGCAGGGCCAAGGGTGGGCAAGGGTGGGAGCAGTGCACAAACAACCACCCCAAAACTTCCCCACGAGCCACCAAGAGCTGAGCCAAGCCTTGCAAAAGGTGCCACAAGCCTGGCACAGGCTGAGGATGTGCCTGAGCTCCCTGGCTGCAGCTGGCTCTGGTGCCACTTTTGTCCCTGCTGGGAAAGCTCCCTGTCAGCCAAGCAGGAGTGAGCTCCAAAACAAGCTCACAGCAGAGAGCAATACACAGCTTCTGGCCAAAATTACCCCTTGGAATGGGTCTTGTGCCCCAAAATGCACCAAGCCTGGCACCAGCTCCTCCCAAAGCCAGCTGCCAGTGTCCTGTTCAGGGGCAGGTCCAGCAGGTGATGTCCCCTTCCCAAAGGGCTGTGTGTGCATTCCCAGGGAGGGCACACCAGGACAGGAGCTGCACAGGCTCCTCAGGAGCTGGCACCCACACCAGCCACAGCTCAGAGGGGTTGTGCTCCAGATTACACCCATGGTCTAAATGCCCCTTGAGTGGCTGCAGTCACATGCTTGAGGAACATTTCCCATTTCACTTGGTTTTAGAGGAATTTAGGTCAGACACTCAGAGATGTGAAATCAAACCAAAATCATACAATTACAGAATGCTTTGGGTTGGAAGAGACCTTAAAGATCATCTAGTTCCAGCCCTCTAAGTGGAGATAGCCAAGAGTTTTGCTTCAGAAATGCCTCCCTGATCCAAAGCACAACCCAATTTTAGGGTCACCCAGAAAGCCCCTGCCTGCCAACATCTCTGAGCAACCAAACAAAAAGGAGAGATCACTGAAAGTTTGGAGAAATGGAGAATTTAATTCCTTCAGAAGACAGGCAAGGAAGCCTTGAGTCCCAGGTTTGAACAGCCAAGTCCATCAGAAGTGTTTTATGAGTCATATTTCTCTGCCTCCACATCCCACTATTAAAAATCACTGTGTTTTTTTATGGTAGGAATGAAACCCACCCAGTAAAATTGATAAAAGCTGTGGTGATCAGGCCTACAACTGCAGTATTATGTAGCAATATTATAAGATAGTTATGGTTCAGTATCATTTTACACATAAGGAGGTTGTATCCTGCTTTTTGTAGGAAAGGCACAGAATAACTGCACAGAATTAGAGCACTCTATAGTTAACTATTGTAAATAGTTTATGATTTATGCTATTAATACTTTTTATTAAAGTGATGATGAGGGATCAATGCAGAATGAGCAAAAAAGTCATTTTATGGTCTCAACAGAGAGGCCAGGCTGCATAGGAAGAGGGAAGGGAGAACATGGATCAAACACCAATGCAGTCCATGGTGTTTCTAACATTTTGTGTTGCTTTTATGGAGTTGGGATAAATACAAAATTAAGAAGAGAAAATGAGACTCAGAAACAGAAAAGAAGATAAGAAAAGGGTTTGCATAGAAAATCTAAAGAGATCAGATCTGCTGCTGCGTTTCTTTTTTTATCAAAATATTTTTTTTTAATAGAAATGTGTTGGTGCAGAAGTCAGATGTTACTGGGAGCTCTGCCTCCCCCATCAGCCAGATGAGTGATGGTTCCTTACCCTCTTAAATTAACAACCACCTCCTGTTCCATCCCCCACCATGCCAGGCAGCAGCACCGTGCACCATTTTTATAATCTGCTAATGGATGAAAAATATTTACCACATTACCCTCAGGTAACCTTGTCAAACCACGACAGGAACCACATTGCTCCCCACATCCCCCTTTGAAAACTTCTGTGCCAAATTAATTAACATGCAACAAATTTACAGAAGCCAGTGGTGGGAGTGGAACAGCACAGGAAAAAATGCATGAGCTTGGCCTGTGAAAATGTTCAGGGCTGAAGGAAAGAAGTTTTTTCTGCAGCTGGGTGAGAAATCATTAAAAAGAAAGAAAAAGCAACGTGTCACAGCTTCCCAGTCCCAGCAGGCAGGGAGTGAGGACAGAAGGACCTGCTCAGACCAGAGCCCTCCCCTGGCTCTCAGCTCTACTCCCTGCTTTAACAAATAAATTCAGGATTGTAAATCATGAGCTACTTACTGTAAGATGCAGAGAGAAGTAGAAAGTGGTGTTTTTGCCCCAAAATGGTCAATAGCCTCCAAGAGCAGAACTCTGGAACAGCCTGCCCTGAGCATCTGCACCTGCATTAATTACTCAAAATAATACATTCCTGAAAAAAAAAACTGCCACAAATTATCAGCATTTTCTTCAAACTAGTTTGGAATAAAACATTCCATGTTCACATTGAGGACAAGAGAGACTGGCAGGCCACCAGTGGTGGCAGGTAACAACCCAAGAGCTGGGACAAATAAAGCAAGGAATTCTGTAGGGAATGAAGAAAATGGTGGCCAAGGCCATTTCTGTAGGCAACCAAGGGACATATGGGAATTTATACAGCTGCTGCCACAAAACCCTTTCTGGAAAAACATTCCAAAATTCTACTTTTATCTAAACTTCCCACCTGACAATATGACCAGCTTAAACATTTTTGATTGTGATATTTTAGCCTTCTCTTACCCTTTTATGCTCATTGTGTCCATTTTTAATACATTTTTTCACCTTTTTTACATACAGATGTTTCCATTCCTGTAGCCTTGCTAGCCTTTTGTCAATTTGTTCCATTTAATTTCTTTTTTAATCATAGATAAATTAATATTACCATTTCCCTTTATCCAAACTGATAACAGGGATAATTGTGGATAGACTGAAACAAAAAGCTTTTCTTATCCTGGAATACACGAACCCTTTCTGCCAGGGAAATAAAAGTGCTGTACATTCAAAGATCCTAAATCCCACTGAGTCAGTGGCCTCTTGCACAAGGCAGGACTCCTCATTGCAGGCACTGTTTGTCCATGGAAGAATTTCCAGAATCCAGCCCTTCCAGGTCATATTTGAACAGATCCCTTCCCAAATTTCTGTGTCACTATTGCACTTTAGGATTTTTGTTAATGCAATGCTACCAAACACATACAGCTGATTCCACATCCATTTCCTGAGCAGCAGCCTCTAGATCACTGGAGAGATTTTTTTTAAAGCAGACTCTCTGTTTTTAGAGTGCATATTAATTACCCTTAAGCAGGTGCAAAATCAACCTGTTCATTACTGTTTCTTTGAATCCTTAATGGTAGTTGCAAGGAAATAAATCCAGTTAATGCAATAAAAGGATTTATTGTCACCTAAATTTATGCCAACAGTTTAATCATAACACCTTTCCATCTGACACACTTCCTCAAGAACAATTTGACCCACAATTTGTCAGCAAGAAAATGGCCTTGTATAAATGCTGGGAGAAAATAAATGCTAATACGTGGCACAGTCTTTCATTCTTCTAATTGCCATGGGAGTTTAAGGGAGACAGACTTATTTACTCACTGTAGGAAGTGTGTTGTAATAAATTATCACTATCAGGAGCCTAAGGTAGTCCCTGACAGTGACAGAAGCAAGGGTGGAAGGGAAGCTTGGGGAGGTGTCAGCATCCAGAAAACATCCGAGCAGGGAGCGGGCACAAACATCCACTGTGCATCCACACCGGCTGCTCCAGCAGCAGGGATGAATGGTCAGCATCCATACAGGAGCCCTGGAGGACCCTCCTTGCATTTTAAGGGGAATCTCACAAGCTGTAGGGTGAGCATTCTCCTCCCTGCTTGCTCCCACTGAAGGATTCCCGAGCCTCTCCACCGCCGCACCCACGGGCTGTGCGCCCACCCTGGCAGCTCCCACCCCTGGAGTGCAATCCCATCCATTCCCTGTGGCCCAGCCTGGAGCTCACAGCTCTCAGGGACAAGGGGAATGCCACCCTGTGCTCAGGACCACCTGCACCAGTGCCCCTTTGGCAGCATCTGCCTCCTTCCCCCTGGGAGGTGGGAGCCAGGGCGAGGCACTGACCACGGGGCATCTCCTGGATGGCAGAGCCTGCAGAGCTGAGCCTGGCTCATGTGAGGAGCAGCCCCTCCACATGAATCCAGGCACACAGGAACTGCCCAGCTCTACTGGTGAGTGGCTTGAGAAGTTTTTTACACCCAGGCCCCACAAATATCAGCAGGTGCCTCAGCAAGCCAGAGGGAGGTGAGGGAAGAGCAGAAACAAGCAGAGACAAACTCAGTTCCCATCCCAGACACCTCCTCCTGGGTCCCTAATGAATGCCAAGGACCCCAAGCCTGTCCTTGAAATGAGATTTGCCTATTGCCATAACAACAGGCTGGTGTTGCCACAACAGAGACAAGCTTTAGTATTCCCCTCTCTTATTATTATTACTTTATTTTCTCTCCTTTTCTTTTCCTTTTTTTTTTTTTCCCCTCTTTTCCTTGTGTCCCTCTCTACAAAGACTCCCTCATTTCTCTGAAACAAATTGCCTGCAGCTTGCTTTCCCATACATCACAGAGTGGGGACCAGGCCTTATCAACGCTGCTCTGCTTTTCCCATCTATTACCCGGTTTGTTTGCACTTTTATCCCATCGTCCTTGCACAAGGGAGAAAACATCCATCATCCCTACATCTGCCAGCTGTCACGGGGCTGTCAGCACGGTGACAGCCAACATGACAAAACTGTTGTAACGCTGCACCAGCGCTGGGGCTGAGTTGAGATTAAACAGGCAGAACCAAAAAAAGAAAAAGGAAAAAGAAAAAGGAAAAAAAATTAAAAGTAGATTTAGCTACAGAGAGCAAAAGCAAAAGAGTAGGAATTGCAGTTTGTGTAAAGAAGAGGAGAGTGACAAGAAAGGAGCAAAGAGGGAGGTGAGTAAGTGAATAGCAGAGTGAGGTTTGTTGTAAAAGAGATTTCAGAGAGCTGGTAAAGCACAGAGAGGCTGAGGTGTGTGTTTGTTACCTGGCTCAGATGAACATTCCTGGAACACAGATGGGGTGCACAGTGTTCCTGTGCTGTCAGGAGCCACAAACCTCCTGCAGGAGTGTGCCTCACCTCAGGGGTCAGTGCCAGTGACACAGGAGGGGCACAACAACCACAGCAAACCACGGGGTCAGGGATCTGTGCTGCTGCTGCTGCTTTGGTTTTCCTCTCAAGCACTTTGAACAGAGCTGTAGGTCCTTCTTTCATGGCCATATCCTTCCTCACAATTCACTTGTAGCTGTGCAGAGCCCTTCCCACACCTCTGAGGCAGAGTGGGAGGGCTGTGACCCAAACCCTAAGGAGAACATTTTTCATTGAAGTATTCAATGCCTTTAGCATGACTACAGCCCCAGTGACACGAAAATGCTTTAAAAAGCTGGAGTTAACTCCTCCTCATCAGAGCACAAGTTATAGCAACATAAAACCTTGGGCTAATACAGCTATATCCTGAATTTCATAACTACTGTCCAGCCATGCCCTGCTTTGAACTCCTGGAGGGATCAAGACATGCTGAGCACATTGAGCACATCTACTCACTCACTCCTCTCCTGCTTGTACCTGTTCCTCACCACCATTCAAAACAGGACAAGCTTCACCTCTGTCACCCCTTTGGCCACAGTAAGAATGGAAACCAATTATAAATCCTCAGGATACTCTTGTGCTAAAGTGAAGAGAAAAATCACCATCCACGTGGCCAGGGGCTGATCCTCAGGTTGTTAAAGACATCTCCTGAAACACTCAAATGGCAACGTGTCAGAGACACAGAGCAGCTCTGATGTGTTCTGCACAGAGGGAATGCACAGCACTCCTAACACCACCAGTGCAGAGTCAAAGCCAGTTTCAGTTCAAGCCTGCAGATATTTCTTTTCTGGTGATATAAAAATAGAGCTGGGAACCTTGCCCATGTTTATCTGATTTATGCACAATATAGAGTCTGAAGTCTGGGGTCTTGGAATATTAATTTAACAAATAGAGATTTTTAGCTTTCACTTATGTTCCAGAGAGTTTTGTTTTGCAACCAAAGCACCATTCCCTCGAGGATTTGTCTTTACTGGTTTCATTTTTTCAGGACTTCTGAGTGAAAAATGTTGAATTGAGCTTTAACCCACTCTTGATGCCAGTGCAGAAGAGTTGAGTTCCAGCCTCCCAAACCTGCAGCACATGAAGCCAAACCCCCTCTGGGAGCAGAACCACATTCCCTCAGGAAGGTTTTTTTTGTCCAAAATCAACCTGGGCTCCTCCAGCTGGGAGCAGGATGGCCAGACAAGACAAGGGTGGGAATCCTTGAGCTCATGAGCATCAGGGGCAGGTGAAGGGATGGTGACAGAGCACAGAGTGGGGCAGCAGGTGAAGGGAGACAAAAAGGAGTCTAAAAGCAGGAAAAAAGAGGCTTTTTTCTCCCCAGCACACCACATGTTACAGCAGGGAAGTAATGAATGTACATATGTTCAACTCAATAAATTCACAGAGGGAAAAATCCATCAAGGGCCATTAACAAATGTCTTCCCTTTGGCTCATAAGTTCCTATATAATAGATTGCTGGAAGGATATATTGAGGGAAATATGTGCATACACAGATCATTCCACTTCCAGCCACAGTGGACCTCAGGTCTGAGACAGGACAGCCATTTTTATACCAGTTTTTAAAGTTCTTATTTGTACTATACCTTTTAAAGTATTCCTTAGAAACAAAAGTTATCCAATTTGATCTAAAAGCAATCTTTCCTTCAATTTACAAATCAAAGATACAATCCAAATCTGTTCAGAGCCCTTAAATGTACTGAGGTGAATAAAAAGGAAAAGCAGAAAAGGAATAGATCATTCAAGACTGCAAAGTCCAAGTCAGAACTGAGGTGAGTGCCCATTCTTAGGCCCTGTCAGATTTACAATTAAGAAAGCTCTCGTTCAGTGTTTCCATCTAAGCAAGACCATCTCATCTCCTTTTACTTCCTTATATTCAGGGATACACAGAGTGGATCAAAGTGGACCAAGAAAATCCACTTTTGTTTTGAGAACAAAAATCTTATTTATTAAAAAAAAAAGTAAATACTTTATCTCATACCTCAACTCAGCGTTGATTTAAGCCACCTGAACTTTGTGCCAGCAGCATGAAAACTTTCTCAAAAAAACCATAGAAACATTAACCAAGGTTATGGATGAGGAGAATCTGGATAATCCTTTTCCCCATGCCCTGGTGGCACCACTTCCTCAACACCAGGAGGGTCAGATTCACCCAAGCACTGCCAACATTCAGTTTAAAATTCAGGGTTTCTTCCAATTTCCCTCTGGTTTGTGACTACAACTAACCACAGTTTAGCCAAGGTGGTGCCTGACACTGCAGCTGTGCAGGAAATAAGGATTGTTATGGTTAAGAAAGCATGGAAAAGCTTGTGTGTTCTTTTCTCCAACTACTTTAGCGTTTCTGCTAAATAAAAATCCATTTTTATTCTTAAGGGAGCTGAGCGGAGAGATGTTGTTTTACGTCCTGCTTTTTGCCAGTGATGATGTATGTCCCTTTTACAAACTTATCTCTGGGTTTTTGCTCAGTTTATAAGCTAGGAGCAATCTTTCTTTCCTAAAGCTTCCTTCTCTCACAGTCTGGAGGAACCTTGAGATTTCCTGCCAGTGATTTAAAGGGCTATAATACGCCCAGGCTAGATTTGTTTTAGTGTCCATAAAACTCAAAAATTTCATAAAACAATTGGTGAAAATAAAATTACCAAAAAATGATGTACTGCCAGCAGACTGTATAATAGTTACGGGGGAAATGGAGAATATGATTCACTGGGGTATAAAAATGACAATGTATTTATTGCAGCGCAGTGACAAGAAACTAATTTGTCCCTTTTACTTTTCAGACAGGACTTGAATTCCGATTTTTCTCCCTTCCCTCTGCTGTGGCAATGTGCACACTGGCTGGAGGGACAGTGACAGCTGTGGCCACAATGCCAGTTACTGTGTCATTGCAAGAAGAAATGTCAGGAGGGGTTGTTCTTTAGAGCTAAATATTCATGGAAACTGCAGAAATGTTAACTACAAGAAAACACCTCTGGCTAAAATAGGTAAGTGTCCAAAAGTTAACCCAGAAATTGGTCTATTTGTGTGGCTGAAATAGAGTTAATTCTCCCAAATCCATTTTCTCTTCTACTTTAAGTCAAATCTTTCCTGTAGCCCAGATGTTTTCCTCCTTAGGTTTCTCCAGAAGCTCCCAGGAAAAGCAAACAGACTTCAGAAAACTCAGAGTGAGGACACAAGCAGCAAGTGGGGGATTTCTCTTGAGGAACCACACCTTTTCTTCACCTCAAATTGTGCAAAATTCAGCTCCTTTCCACCCTGCAACCTTTGGACAGTTTGGCCCTTTTTGCTCTGGAATGGGGAGCTGGAAAACCTTGTTAAAACACAGATTCAGAATTAGATCTGGAAAAAGAGAAAGGAGGTTTATTCCCTGAAAAAAATGAAGTGATGCAATGGGAAGTATAAAGCAATTGGAAAAATTCATTTGGTATCTCCAAATGAAAGATTCTTAGGGGAATGGATACACAATAAAATTCACACACTGCTACAGAAAATTCAGTACCAGAAAGTGGAGATCCCTGGCACAATCAAGTAAAATATTCTGGGAGTGTCAGCTTCACTTTCCTTTTTTTGGAGGTATTTTGGGGGGTCTCTCTTGTTTCAGCTATGCTACCTAGGGTAAGCAAACTTTAAAAATCAGGTCCTGGAGAGCAGAGAAGTTCCCTCAAACCTTGGGCTGCAGGGAGAGGCTCTGCCCATGCCACAGCAAGGGTTATTTATGTGTAAATCTCCCTTTCCTATTGATCACAGAGGTGAGCACGATGGCTCTGCTCTGTGTGCCACTGACACTTCAAATCTACATCATAAAGTGCTTCTGCTGGCAGTCCCTGCTCTGGAAAGCCCCAAAGAGAACAGGATTGATTCCAGAACTGTATAAACTGGGGTTTATGAGCCAGGCAAAGCAGCTGAACATATGGCCCAGGTCATTGTCCTAAAATGCACCATAAAAGTGCTCTAAATTCTCTCTGTTTTGGGGATGGAGTGGAAAGCTCACTTCTTTCCCCCCAGCTTGCACAGGTCTCTGAAGGTAATAAGTTTCTGTGGATTATAAAACCCCAGAATTGGATTCCAGCACAATTTCAATTTGTTGTTTCATTCTGTGCTATTAAATATATTTATTTTTACGAGCCCCCTTACTCTCCTCAGTCCCCAGAAATAGGGGCACATCCTGACATTGCTCCTGGCAATAACACCCTAACTTCTTGTGGGTCCCTCCAAACCCTGCCAAGAGCTCCTGAGAGGGGCTCTGGACCAGCTGAGCTGGGCTGATTACAGGCTGATGGTCTGGGGGTAATCCCAAATGTGGGATCATAACCCCAGGAAATGCAGTAACTCCTCCAGCAGCACTGCCCCTGGAAAGGGCCCTGCACACCAGCCTGAGCACACACTATCCTTAACAAGTATTGCAGGATTCTTAGCATTTTTCCAATTTCCATTTAAATCAGCAAGGACAAGAAGGAGGGGATCTCCTGGCATCTCACCAAGCAAAGGCAGAGCACTGCACCCACCTCCTTGTCCCCTAAACGTTGTGATTTGGGCTCATGTTGGCCATTTCAGCATTGCCATGGGCAGCTGAGCATTAGAGCCAGCTCCCCTGGGGTCAGAGGGCAGGAAGAGATGGATCACCCACAGCAGGCTGGGAAAACACATTCTGCTGTGCACAGTTTAAAATTATTTAGATTATTTAGAGAATCTGCTGTTTGACATTTCAGACCAGGACCAGTTGAGAGCAGCAAGTCCAACCATCAAGCCAGCACTGCCAAGTCCATCACCAAACCAAGGCACCACACCTACCCCTGCCAGAGCTCCTCACCAGCCACTGAAGGACTGCACAAATTCCCTCCTCACATTTCCTCCTTAAACAAGGGGTGCCAGGTTTTCCTCTTAGCAAATTGCTTAGCAGACATGTTTATTTTGTCATTGTCCTTGAGATTTTATTCATTTATCTGCTAATTTTGATTCTATTTTCCACTGCAATCCTATGAGATGGAAACTTAATTGAGACTCCTTGTTCAGCTGTAACCTGATCAGAGAGCAGACCACACTTGACATGGGTTGCTTTTGCCAAAAGTGACTTTTAAACTGGAGAGAGGCTTACAGTGTGAGCTTCTGTGTGAATTGCCATCCACACTGCTAATTACACTTGGTCTAAAAATTAGGGAGGAAAAAACAGTTTCTATAATTAATTAATTCACCTGCAACACATGGAAGGTAAGAGTGAAAAAGCTGACTATTGCCCACAAAGGATGAGTCCAGGTGAAGCTGATGTACTCCCAGGTACTCTGCAAACACTCCAGAGCAATTTATAAAAACATCTACTTTGCCTGCAGCAAACCAAGCTTCTGGCTCTTCCAAACTTTCAATCCTGTCATGGCTAAATCCTTATCCAGCTAGCAGGTATAGGGGAGTTATTTTGTGACTATTTCTAAGCAAAAGGGAGATTTAGTCACCAGTTGTTTTGCTTTTTTTCCATGATGTTTAGATGGTTTTGATTCAGGACTTTGATTTTAACATTTGCTAAATTACAGATGAACCCCAATAAAGCTCTTTGTACAAGAGCATGAAGCTTTCAAACCATTAACATTTTGCTGAGATAAAGCAGTTTGGAGCACTTTAGAGGTAAATTCACTATTCCTCATGGCTGAAAACAAATCAGTCTGTCCTAGCATGTCTCTTGCTCTCCAGAACAACAGAAATTAAAGCCCAGAACAATAAAAATTTAAGTTTAAACACATTTTTGCAATTAGAAAGCCAGGAGAGCTGGCTTTAAACCCAGAGGCAGCAGTGACCTGTGAGGAGCCCTGGCAGGGCAGCAGTGTTGGTTCCCCCTCTCTTCTCAGCCCACGCCTGATTCTCTCCCTTCTCTCACTAAAGAAAGTGTCAAAATTACATTTGCTCTTTTTTCTCCTTCTCTGCTGGCCAAGGAGAGCACTGGTGCAGAGCCAGGTGTTATCAGATCAGCACAGATTGTAGATGTACACAGCTTCTGCATCTGATGGAGGAGTTGGTAATTAGTACCAAAGGTTATTACCAAAAATCACAAGCAGTCCCTGCCTCAGTCAGGTCCAGAGTATCTCACAGTCTACCACTGTATTTCTGGAGGTTTTTAGCATTCCCCAGCATGGACTTTTCAAGAAGAATTTTGGGATTACAGACACACAGCCCATGCACAAGGCAGGTAACTGAGTGCAAAGCAAATCTGTGCAGGGAGGCAGGAGAGGGACAAGAGCTGGGTGTGAGCATCCCCAGGCAGCCCCTGAGCCCTGTGTGACACCAGCAGCTCCCTGAGCCCACCTGGCCCAAGGCTGCAGCTGATGAGGGCAGACAAAGCAGCTCAGGCAGGGAACATCCCCATTTTAGAGGTAAATTCACATCCCCATTCCCCACCTCTCTCTGTCTCAAACACTCTCCTCCCTGTGCTGGCTCAAAGGGCTGGCACAGAAATATCCAGCAGTGTGAGGTGGGTGCTCTGCACTGAGGGGTGCAATGGTGAAATCCCCCCCAGTGCTCCAACACTTGGCTGGCCTTTCCTGCTCCCTCCTCTCCCCTGCAAGAAGTTTCTTTTCAAATGTTATTGTATTTGCACCATTAATGTCACCATCTGAGCTCCTCAACCTGCACAGAGCAGCCCCTAGAGCGTGGATTTATTATCCAAATGCCAAGAGTCTTGTTATCACTAATGAACTTTGGGAAGCAGGAGGACTAGTACATGATGGTCTGGGTTTATTTATCCAGCTGCCATCTTTTAACTACTGAACAATGTTACCCCTTCAAATCATGCAGCCCCAGATATATGTGTCTGCTTAAAGCCTAGTGACTCTGCTGACAGAACACATGGTGACCCTGCCCAAGTACAGCTGATGGCTCTCAGATATTAAACATGATCCATTTTCTTAGGCTTTCTCTGGAATCACTTTCATGGCCAGAAATCTGAATTATCCCAGCCCAAAGAAAGGAAATCTGTGAATTTTCAGTGCAGATTAATTTCCTGAAAGACCAGGAATACATGGATGTGGACACTGAGATAAGCAAGCCATCCACCTCACTTTGTTACAAGAATGAATTGTATATTTTGATCAGCTAATAATTTATCCCATTCAAACAACTTGATTAATTTAACCTCTTTTCAGCAGCAATTCTTGCTACTCCACATATCCCAGTTCCACAATATATGAGGCAGTTTTGTGATTGAACAGGTAAGTGACACACTGGATGTGTCACATAATAAATTGGCTTTGCTCAAAAACTGTGAACTTAATACTTTGGTTCACACATGCAAGCTGTTAGTTTGGGATATGGAATATTGCTGCACACAACTTTAAACTTTATTGAAGAAAAAACTTTCATACCAGCAGGGTTTTATAGTCCTAATTTTCATGGGAAGTACTTGAGAGAGAGGCGTGAACACAGCTGAGACAAATTCACTTAAGATGTTACACACTTCCCTCAGATTGCACATGTGTTTAATGGTTCTGCTGGGCTCTGCACCAAAAACTCCAGTCCTAGAAACCCTTCTTCTTTGCTCTGAAATTTTGTTTTAGTGCTTCTGGCCCATCCACACACAGGCTGAAGTTTCTGACAGGGGTCTGCAAAAGCAGAGTTAATGCTCACCACAAAATTCTCCCATTTACATGGTGGGGCAAGGCCAGCTGCTAGAGAACAGATAAAAGGTGGTGGGAAATGTCCCATTCCAGAAATACCCCCAAAGTTCAGCCAGTTTCTCTTTAGAAACCAAAATCTTTAGAGATCAAAAGCTGTTCTGGAGAGATGGCAGGTACCCCAGCTTTCTCACCAAGTGAAAGAGGCTAACAGCACTTCTGTGAACAGAAACAGTTCACAGAGAAATTTCTGTGAAAAATTAACTGCACCAATTCTGTTTTCCTCACAAGTGCTTACAATCCAGCAGGCTACTCTGACACACAGCAAGTCTTCAGCTTCCTCTGATTGTCCATACAAAGAGTAACATGGTTATTGTTTTTGCCAAAAACAAAAATAACAGAGACAGAAAAATTAATTTATACCACTTCCATGCCTGAAAGAAAACAAACAAACAACCCCCAAACCAGCACTGTTAAGACTTTTTGGATAATAACAGTTCTTTTTTGACCACAATCATCATCCAACCACCTCCATATCCAAACCACTCAAGGTCTCATCACCTCTTGCTCATCCCTTGAGATCCCAAGGTGCATTTCCTTAATTCCAGTAGCAGAAGTTCCTACAGCCACTTCCAACTGGATGTGAATTCACTATGAAAAGTCATTTCCAAGCCCAGCACTCAGCTGCTTTGGCTTGCATTGGATGTGGAGCAAGTGAAGCAGCACAGGAGGAAAAAAGTTTCAAATATTTTTATTGTAGTTGATGGTAGCTGCTTGCCAATTCTTTACATTACACACAACTTTCAAAATGAAAAAAAAAGAAAATAGAAGTGAACACCTCCATATATATAATCATGTATATAGACATGTATTGTGAGTATATTGTCCACCCTCCAAAAAAACCCAGACATAAGCAGCTCAATAATTAATTAGGGTTGTTGTGCTTTTTAAAAGTTTTTATTTGTCTTCTAGTCCCTGCATCTTTACAATGGAGCCAGATCACACTTTAAAGCCATTCTCACAAACCACAATTACTAGGAATGCTTCAAACAAAAGCCAAGATTCTCTTGCAGTCCCTTGCCTCCAGGAGCTGGGGTAATAAACACAAGCCCAAATATCCCAAAACTCAGTAAAAGCACAGGACCAAGCAACACTGTCTCCATTTCAGTGTAAAAAGGCATTAAAAGCCCTGGTCACTAGAGGGAATAAACCAAACACTACAGGATCTGTGACTGGAGATCCTATTACTCAAATGGCTTTGTGCAGCTTTAATTTTATAGATAAAACTAGAAAAAAGAATATGTCCTGCAGAGTGTTACTGCTAATTCCCCCAGGGCCAGGGACCCTCCCAGATGTGAGGGTGTGAGCTCCAGAGGCTCAGCTGCCCTTTGTTGGACTTCATTGGCCAACTTCTATAACTCTGTTTGGTTTTATTCCAACTGCTCAATTTCTCTTGAGAAACAAGAAAAAAATAAAAGGAGACAGAGGGGAAAAAAAAAAAAAAAAAAAAAAAAAAAAAAAAAAAAAAAAAAAAAAAAAAACACCAAAAAAAAAAAAAACGGGGGGGGGNAAAAACCTGGGGGAGGATTTAGAACAAGATGTGTATCTGGGAAGAGTTTAAAAGCCTCAGCTAAATGCAATGGGGGTGGGCACACTCAGGTTTTATTGTCAATTTTACCCTCCCATAAAGTTTTAGAGCTGCAGATGGCCCAGGCAGCTGCCCTGTGCCTCTTGCCATGGTTGTGCAGGAGGTGACCTCCCCTCTGCCCCCACAGCCCCTGCCTCTCCACAGGTATTGACCTAACCCAGGGCTGGGGTTAAATCCTCCTCTCAGTTCACTGCAAGAGAAGAGCAGGGGCAGCAGGGATGAGGATTTCTCCTTTTGGGATGTGCAATAGGACTAAACTCTGCACTCTGGTGTGATGGACCCTGAGCATCACCTCCCACCACAACCAGGGACTCCCCAGGAGCCAGCCCCCTGAGGGGACTGTCCCACTCCTCTCCTGTGGTGGTGTTACCTGACTGACCTCTGTGTCCCCCTGGCAGGGCTGGAATTTCTGTGGACCAGCTGCCTCAGGCACCACTGAGGCTTCAAACCAACAGCCAGCAGGAGTTTGGGGAGCAGCTGATGCTGTCCAGAACACTGCTCTGCTGCTTGTCCTGGGAGCTGGAGAGGGTGAAGTCACTGCCCAGTGAAACCCCACTGGCTCTCCCCTGACACTCACAGTGTGTTCAGCAGCATTAATCCCCTCTGATCAGTGACTGACTTCACTAGAGGATCTCCAAACCCTCTGCCACCACTAATGCCTTTTACAGGATTCTCCATCCCACTTTAAAAGGAGCAAACACAAGTCAGGAGAAGCCAATGCTGCAGCACCATTCAAGGGAAAGAGCTGGGAAGGAAAGACAGGAGCCCTGAGTCCCAGCTCTGAGCTGCAGGTCAGAGTTTCTGAGGTGGCATTGGGAATAAACATCCAACCCCAGACTGGGTCACCCCCTGAATATCCTCAAAGTGCTAAAAATAAATCTGAAAAATAAAAGCTCCTGCCAGGCTCACCAAAACACAACAGGCATCAAATTGCATTAGAATGTTTATATTGAGGAAAATTGCATCCTGCAAACTTAAATTATCTCTCTCCTCCCTCTCCCCTCCCACCTGCCACAGCCCATTTCCTATTATATTTTTCTAACAAACCAATAGATGCTTGAAATCATGGAAAGCCATAAAGAATTGGAATCAAATTAAGTCTACATTCTAACTGCATTAGGTGCTGTCAAGCATAGTTTACTCACTCTTCACAGTTCTATCTAGAGGCTAAACAATTTTGTACCCTTTCTCTACTAATCAAAACTGATTACTCTGATAATGGACCCCTGACGCTGAACACTTTATGAAGGTAAATTATGCCATATCGAACAGGAAGGGGAATGGAAAAATCACCCAGAGATAAATAGGCCTAAAGATGCATATATTGATCTCCTCCTCATTGCTGCTCTCTCTCTCAATGTCTCTATGGCTAAAGGTTCAATCAATACTTCCAGTGCTGTAATGCCATCTTTTATAATCCCATCATAATTGGCCATTGCCTGCCCTGGGATTGGCTTGAGCTGGGGCCTTTCAGAGCTGAGAGTTTTTGTTTCTCCCCTTCCCAGATCAAGTAACTCAAGGGGCAGGTTAAACCTGGCCCAGAGGTCTCTGCACCAGGACCTGCCTGCACACCAGGGCAAGGGGGAAGCAGGGATGCTCAGCCACGAGCTGGAATGGCTGGGAAATTCAGCCAACAGCCTTCCAATTCATTCACCCAGGAATGCTCAACTACAAGCTGATCTTATGCTTGAGCATGTTGATTTTTGATTGTGAGAGACAAAACATCTTCACTCTAAGAGAGCTTCAAAACCCTCCCTGTCCCCAGAGGAAAGGATGGCTTTGCTGTACAAGCTTTAGCAGTTAACAGAACAAGCTGCTCAAGGGAAAGAAATGCTCTTTTGATGCCTACCCACCACGAATTTCAATAATCCTGGACTTTTCTGGCAGAGGACAAAGGACAGAACTGCTTCCCAGCCCTGCCCAAGCAAATCCCCAGCACAGTGCCTCAGAGGGCCTGGGCTAGGTTTGTGGTTCTCAGGGATCTGGGTGTTACAGGGAGAACAGTGCACAGCTCCAGAGGGGAGGAAAGGCTGGGAAGGGTCTGTGAGGGGTTTGTTTTCACTGTGGAAAACCTGTGTTTGCTCACACTGGCTTTGGCTGCACTGGGTTCCAAACATCCTCCAAAACTTCTGCTTGAGATTCCAGCAGAACAGAGTTGTGTTACCCTGGGGTGGGAACCCCTCTGGATTTGATCCAGACCCAGCATCTTCCTTCTCCTCCAGCTGTTTATCCACTGTAAGAAGCAGCTTTGCTTTCACAGGAGCCAAGGGCATCCCAAAGGGTGGGACCTCAGCTGCTGCCTCCCTGGGGCAGGGTCACAAGTACTGGACTCTTGCAAAGCCTCACCTGCTGAACACAGCTCTGACCAACAGAACACAGCTCTGACCAACAGAGCACAGCTCTGTCAGAGCAGCCCAAGATCCCCCACAGCCACACAGGGCAATATAAGCATGAAATTCTCCATAATCACAGGTTAGGGCATGATATGAGCTTGTGCAGATGGCAAGAAACCTCTTCTTGGGAATCAGGTGGCAAAAATAATAGGTAGAAAAAATAAAAACAAAACAGAAAAACTGCATGAAAGCATGTGTTCCACAGAATAAAAATGAGCCTTGATAAAACCCCTGAATTGCATCTGAAAGTATCCCATAGAATTCCTTCACTGCACCTATAAATACTCCACACGTAACTCACATGTGAGAAAAGAGCCAGGTTATAAGTTGTGGAGCTTTCTTGGTCCAAGATGTTTAACCCTGCAAATGTAATCAATTTTTCTCTCCAAAGTTCTTATTTAAGATTTTATTATGAGGCTTAGCAATCACATATTGATTTAATTAAATAAATCTCTCTTTGCTGGCTGATCAGACCTTGCTGTCTATAAAATGGTCAATGTCCCAGTTAAATTTTGCAAACATTTTCAATGGTAACCCTACCCTTAAAACAAACAAACAAAACCAGTCTTCTAGGTTTAGGATCTTCAAACAGGAGTTTAAGGTGCAGTTGTTTCTACCATCACAGAAACCTGATGAATGCAGCAATCCCTTTAACCCCTATTCCCTACAGCTGAGGGAATAAATCCCCTCTCTTCTGTCAGCTTCCTTTGGGGATGCTCCTCTTCCCCCAAAAACACCTCCTGTGGGGCCCTGGCAGTTCCTGTGCTCAGGTTCTGCACAGCACCCTTGCTTTCAGCACTACATCATCCCCACAACAAGGATCTATCTCAAAGCCACCTTCACTTACAGGTCAGTATTTATTTCATCTTCCTTCCCTGCTTTGCTCCACAAGGGAGAGGGGCAAAACCCAGAGGAAAGACAGGAGCCAGGGGAAGTTATCTTTCATAAAAAAAAACTAACAAAAGGGTAGAGTTTCTCCTTTTCTTTCCCAAGTAGCTCTGTTTTCTCAGTATTCAACCACAATAAAGGCAGGTGAAAGTGCACAAAGATGAAAGTTTGTGTAACAGATAATGGTGTAGATGCTGGTATAACTAAAACAGCTCAACAAACTAACCTAGACAGACTCTCTCTGTTGTTTCTGATTAGTTCTGGGACACTGCCCTTCCTAGACACACTAAGGATTGAATAAAAGGGCATTTCAGCATTGAAGAGGTCAGGCAGAACATTTAGTTCCTAACCCACCTATTTCTGAAGTGTGTGAAACAGCAAAGATTTTGCTAGAAGATAAAAACAGTAAACAAAAGGAGTTATTCTAATGTACTGGGTTTTCACTGCACAGATGCACATATCTAAGAATTATTCACTCAAAATCCACAGACCTGCAAGGGACCAGCTGGATCTATGTCAAATCTTTAAATTAGGCATTACCCAGCAGAGAACAACCACTCAGGAACCTCACCCATTAAAAACAGGGGAGGTGAAAAATCTCCTGATCCCTTTAATTCCAAGAAGAGAGGAGAGGGGGGTTCTTCTTATTTAACATGCAACACCAAGACCAAAGTAAAGTTATTCTATTTCCTCCTGTAACCAACCACACAGCCTCATTCATCTCTTTTGGTGCCTTATCCAGGCAACACATTTTTAAACACATTTTCTCTCTTTACAACTCCTTACCTCTCTCCTTTTACATTGTCCTCTCACTTCAAAAAAATCTTTTTGAAGTGTCTTGGAGTTGGAATATTTGGACAGTTCCCAACACACAGCAGTGCCCAAATAGCCCCTTATCCAGCTCTGGGGCAAGTTTTGGTTCATGAGATGGTCAAGGATAGGCACAGGTTGTGCCTACACCAACACATCAGGCTGACCTGAGCCAATTCAAACAGGAAAGGAGAGCATCAAACCCTCCAGGCACAATTTCAGGCATTTCAAAGGGGAGGAATCAGGGAATGAACCTCTGTTAATTTAATTATTGGTCCTATTTGAAATGCCTGTGTCCTGGCAGAGGCCTATCCTCACCTGCCTCCCCCAGCCACGTGCAGTCAGAGAAAACCAAGGAGCACAAATCACTGGATCCTCCCTGGGAGAACTGACTCAAGGCTTGTGCTCTGGGGGTATTGATGTGCACAGGTGTCACCACAGGTGCTCAGGTGACCAGACTGACCCATTTTTAAGGTTTGGGCCGTGACCCAAAGCTCAGGTGGCTTCTGCAGGTGTCCTGGCACAGCTGCTGTCCCTCCCCAGCATCACAGGCTCCTTTTTTCCTCTGTACAAAATCCACTCGGTTTTCAAACAGCACAGCAAACCTCATGCCTCTCCTCTGTGCCTCCCAACCAAGCTGCTTTGTCTCCTTTGCACTTAACAAGACAAAGAAGATGGTTAACAAGAACTTTTGCAGATCTGTTTTATTTTTATTTTCAAGACCTTCGGAAGCCAACTCATCTGCTCTCATGGGCCTCTTGCTGATATGTCTCACTTTATTAGTGACTTTGGCCTTGAGTGTCTCAGCTGTTTGATCAATACTGCAGGGGGTCAGTGATATTTTCTCACTTTTAGTGTCTCTCTGCCTTTAACTTTGTCACCTGATGAACAGCACTACCCCTGGAACGCTTATCTCGTATCGATTTTCTCCAGGCTCCTGCTGCATTTCCAGCTGTCCCACCATTTCCCTCCCTGTCACCACATGCCCATTTAACGTTAACTTATCCCCTTTCTCTCAGGCTTTTCATTCTTACAGGGTCTTTTGCCTCCTCCCCCCCAGCCCAACAGCAGATTGTCAAAAAAACAATTTCCTTTTTTTCACCTGACTCATTGTTATCCTTCAGCCGTTCGTTGTTTGTCAGCAGGTGCCCGTGGCTGGGCTCAGACAGGGGCTGAGCTGGAGCAGATGTTTGCAAGCCCCCTGCCCCCAGCCACACCACCCAGCCTGGGCTCACATTTACCAGGGAAAGTTTCTCTCCCTCACCAATAGAACTTTTCCCTCTCAGCTCCCTGGCTCAGAATGCAAAACAAAATTTTTTTTTGCACAGCGAGACAGAACAGCACTGTTTAATACCTTCTAAACTATACCAATGTAAATTCCAAAGCTGGCTTTGGGGAACATTGGAAAGCAGATCCCTGCTTTGGGCAGGGAGTGTTTAATTCCACTGTACCTGGCCACAGGATGGAGAAGCCTCTCCAGCCACGCCTCTAGAAGCAGGGAACTGTTTTCAAAGCTAGCAAGGTGCTGCCTGAAAAGAATCAACTCATTCCATCCTCAACATCTGAGAAATTTACCCATGAAGATCCACTCCTACAAACATTTCCAGAACTCTGGGCTTTCTGCCCTGTGCACTTCACAGTTGGTAAGGGCAGAGTTCTGTTCCCATCTTAAGATGAGACTGAGAATCATTTCTAGTGAGAGAACCTTAGAAACATACCTCAATTTAGAAAGATCTAAAAGTAAACCAAAGTAACTCATCTAGAATTAAAAACAAACACTAAATCATAAGATCTAAACCAGTATTCCTGATTTTGCATTTCAACAGAAAAGTAAAAAGTAAAATAAGTTTCACTTGATATGACTTGACATGTAAAAGTTCAGTTTATGAAGGCAAAAGAAAAAGAAGGAATGATTTACGTAGTTCTATTTTCAGTCACATGGGTGGGAGTCCATTGGTTTCAGCAGAGCAGATCTAACAGCTTTCCATGTTCTTTCCCTGTTGCCAGCTCTGATCTTTGGCCTTTCAAAGTCCTGAGCTCAGGGCTGGAGAATTGGTGAAAGCCAATTGCTTGCCTTGTTCTACTTTTCATGTATATCATTGGCTTGAACTGCTCCATTTTTAGGCAAATAGTACAGTAAATCTCAGGGAAACTATTCCAATACCTGAATTAACACAAGAACTGTCCTCTGCTGTACTTAGCCCAACATTTTCCTGATTTATACCATTTGAGATGTATATTTTCAATGAGCTCACCACCCTCTAACAGCTGAGTATCCTACCAAGGGTTCAAAAGCTGCCAAGGAAATCTGGGGCACGGAGCAGGGGTTGGATCATTCCCACATCCAAGAACTGACCAGAAGGGAGAATTTATTTGTAGCCCACCCAGGTGAACCATCGCTAAGGCAGTGGGGGTCGAGGTGAAGGAGGTGATCACCACGGTGTGGGTGGAGCAGCAGAACTGCCCAGAACATGCAGGAGAGCCAGGGAACATTTTTTACCAGTGAGGGGTTTCCCAGAAGCTTGTTTACCATTGGGAAAGGAGTCACAGGCACACAGCACACTCTGCCCAGCAGGACAAGCAGATCCCAGGGACTGGAACAGGAGTGCAATGGTGAGTGCTGCTGCCACCACCTCCCACCAGTGCAAGGATGCTCCGCCGATCCTGCCTCCCAGCTCCCTTCTACAGAAGCCCCTCAGCCCCAAAGGAAGTCGTGGACAGGTCTCCCTCTCTCCTTTTCTCCTGTGGGGATAAGAACAACACACACACTCAGGACTCCCGGGCAGTTTGTCCCTGTCCTGCCCATGAGAGGCTCTCAAACCCCTGGGATCTTCCTGTTCCTTCCCCGAGCCATCCCAGAGGATGGAGCTGCCTGGCTGAAGGGCCATTGCAGCTAACACTGAGCCCTTCCCGAGCAGCTTTACCCCGTGCCCAGCCCTCCCGGTCCGTGCCATCAGACCCTGATTTAACATCCACCTTCCATTCACCTAACAAGTTTATTCCTTTGTCGGGTGCAGCCCGAGGCCGGAGCGCAGCGCCGGGGCGGACCCAGCGGGATTTATTGCGCTCCCGGCTCGGTTCCTAGGGCAGCAATTCCCTGCTGCAGCATCCCTCCGGCTGGATCCCCTCTCCCTGGCAGCTCCTGCACACTGCGAGCCTGCATTGCCCTCCTGCGGCCAGCACCCGGCTCCCGGAGCCCGCACATTAATCATAGCAGCAGGAGTGTAAAATTCAATTTTACCTCTCCATTCATTCTGAGATGAGTTGAAGGCCGGCCTTGTACATATAAACCACACTTTACTTCATCAGAGCCCTGGTAACAAATGGAGTGTCTTCTTCGGGGAGTTTAACCATCAAAAAACAGCGCGCCGTTTAATTCCACGCGTGCCGAGGGTCAAAGAAGGAGCTCTTGGCATCAGCAAATGCTTCAGCCCTCAGCTGTGCAGTAAACTATGTTTTAGAGATTGTTCCTCAATACGAAATGATCAGTCCATTTATCTGCTAAAGCAGCCTGTCTCTTTGTTCAGTCTCCCAATATTTTTTCCGCTGACCTGATCTGGACAATAAACCAAAGTCATCTTAAGATATTCGCCGTTCAATTTGTTACCTGAGTGCCTCCGGGCATGCCTGGCCCTGCTCTCGGCATCCCGGGCTCCCCAGCCTTCACCATTAACCCCAGTGCCCGTGCCAGGCACCCCTGGCCCCGGGTCTGCACCAGCTCATGGGGCAGGGCTCCAGCCCCAGCCCCTGCCGTGTCCCAAACCCCCAGCCGGGTGTTCTGCCCAGCATCCCTCCCACCAAACACAGCACAGCACTTGGAGAGGGATTTGAGGCTCTCTGTGGAGCTGTTCTTGCACAGCTGCAGCCACAGTCTTTCCCAGGGTGTTGTGATGCTGGTTCCCTTTGGGGAGGGGAAGCAGATCTGCCCTCAGGGGTCCCCTCTTTGCCCCCTGACCCCTCTCCTGGAGCTGGTGGGTGCCACCCCTTGCTGCTGAAAAAGGGTTGGAAGTCCTACCAGAGCTGGAGTGAATGCACCTGAGCCAACACGCAGGGCAGGAATTCCTCACTTATCTCCTCCTATAGCTGGAATTTTAACTCTTTTGCAGTTTTAACTGTTCTGCAGGAGTGTGGTGCAGGAACTCACCATCCTGACACTTCTTTGCACACTTACTGGCAAAGGGCAATGAAATGGACTGTGTCCCTCAGAAGGGGCTGTAACTCATGCACAGCCACATCACTGCTGGCCAGCAGCATCTCACTGGTGTCTGGGCTTCCAGCTTTAGAACTGGTTTGCCTCTCTCTACATCACTTTATGGGAGGCTTTTAGGACCTCAGTTCCACCAGAGGTTTCTGAGTACTTCAAAGAGCTGAGCTGGCACTGGCACCACCACCTCAAACTCACTTTTCCCTGGCTATCTCAGGTATCTCAGTCAGCAAACTGGGTGCCATGCACCTTATCCTCTGGCATCAGCAGTCCCTTTGCACTGCATGGAAGATCAGACACCCACACAAGGCTGTGGTGTCCCCTGCAGGAGCCAGACACCCCAAAGCCAGCTCTCACAGCTCCCTGACTCACACACAGAGCCCTTTCATGCATGTAGCTGTAAATAACTAATGCAAGTTTACACTACAGTGATGAGAGATTTAATCCTTAAGGATGTTAAAAGAGCTTCCAAACCATCAAACCATCAAACCATCAAACCATCCTGGCTGCACAGACAAGACACTGCCTGGAAAAGCTGCTACTCATAATCATTAATTTTGGTTCACTTGCCATTTTTCATGATGTGTTTGCCCAGTGTTCCTCCATGAGGAGCTCCATGTCATCTGTTCAGCATCACCTAAGCAGCAAGATTTTAACAGCAGCCTGCTGACTGCAGCTTTCTCAGTGCTTCCCACCTTGGCTGTGCCACACCAGCCCTTCAGCCACAACAACACCACCCTGCAGAAGGAAATGAGAGATGCTGGAAGTCTCTAGAAGCACATTTTCATTTCAACTGCAAAGGCTCAGTGAGTTGGATTGTTGTGGGTGTGTGTGTGCAAAGCACAGCTTGGAGAGACACACCTCAACAGCTGGGCAGTGGCAGACAGTGCCATCATCTTAATTTGTGTTTTTTTTCACTGAAAACTTACATTAAAAACATTTTTTATCTTTCTTCCCAAGGAGGATTCTAACCCTTTATCCATGTTTTGAAATTTCCCCTTGCTTCTTTCACAGTTTTTTGAACACAAAGGGAGAGAAACAAGCTTCCTTTGCAGGGCTGCATCTTCCTGCAGTGGAAAAGCACAGCGAGGAGAGGGATGGGGCAAAATCCTTTCTGCCACTCAGCCAGAGAGAGTGAAGTGAGGAAAAAAGTGCAGCTGAAATCAGGCACAGCATTTAAAGATCAGTCAGCACTGAGAAATATCAGATGTCAGCAATCTGCTCCTTCCAGTTTCAGAAAGAAGAGTTTTCTCTCAAACCATCTCAGCCAGTTTTGGCGACAAAATTCCAAACATGCAAACCCACTTGCCAAAACCATTTTTGCCTTCCAGAAATCAGCGTGTTTGTGGGTGTCAATAAATCTGACAGACTCTGCAGGCTCCTGCTGCTGTAGGAGATAAAATTTCACTCATATTTACACTTCAGTAAAATGAACTACAAGTGGATTTACCCAGAGAGAGACAAAGTCAACAGCAAAATTCACATTCCAGTTCCTTCTTTCCAACCAAAAAATCATTCCAGAACAAAATTCTGGAGGGAGGAGGTGAATATTCAATGTTTATCTACTAACTTTGGTAAGAATACACAAAGCAGCCTTCTCCAAAGTGGTTGATAGTGCCTCTGGAGTGCTTGAAGGTGTTTTTCCCTGGAGAAACCAGCTGGGGAAGAGCTGTGATGGTGACAGCACTGTGCCTGCCTCCATGGCTGTGCCCTGGGCAAAGCCCTGTCAGGCTCAGCTCCACTCTCACTGCACCTGATGCAGGAATTCTGGCAAAGCCTAAAACTCCTGTCTTGCCAGAAGTTATCGCTTGCTTAGGTACAAGGGCTCCTGGAAAGTTTCCAAACCCTAATGGGAACTTCACTCAAATGACTGAGTAGTGGGTTCCCACATATTTCAGCCTCCCCAGACCCTGAGATTTCCTTCTACAGTACATCTTCCCTCTGTATTCCACTCCTCACCCTCACAAGACAACCCTTAAAAGGACTTTGTGACAAAGGGACAAGAGTTAGGAGGTGTCTGTGAAAAGCTTTTGGATGGAGAGCAGCAGGGGGACATTGAGCAGGTCCAGAGCAGCAGCTGCTCTTACCATGTACCAGTCCCTGCTGCCTTCACTCCCTGTTTAATGATGAGTGCTTCCCACTTGGATCTCCTCAGTCATCTCCACAAGCCTTCCTTGTGGTGCAGCACATCCTCAGGGGCCTCCAAATGGTGCTGAAACTGGAAGGTGCAAGGAGGAATCCCACCAAGGGCACAAACACCCACAGAGTCACCTGCAGGGAGTGGGTGCCACACTGCTCACCTGCTGCACATCCTGCCCACAAACCAGTGGGGACATTCTGAGCAGGGATTTGTGAGGTTTGAATGGGGACATTTGCCATTTATAGAATTCACTTAAAATTAGCCTTTTCTGTGTATAATTTGGGGACAGGATGAAAGTCAGAGCATAACTTGAGTCTTGACAGCTCTTTGGAAAATCAGTGCCAGGGGATGTGGGCACCTTGCAAGCATCACCATGTGGGGACCCTTGGCCAGAGCAAGGGGCAGTGACAGCCTGGTGGTCTCAGCACAGCAAGACAGATGTGGCCTGCTGCCAACAAGAAGCACACACACACACACACACCACCAGAGCTGTCTCCTTCTCTCCATGGTGAGCCCTGCAGGGCAGGGCAGGTGCCCAAACCCTGCACTGACTCCCTGCCATGGTGCTGCTCACACAGGTGAGCTCTGAGGGCAGGGTCTGTGACAGAGCCAGGAATGACCTCCTCTGGAAATGCTCCAGTGCAGCAGTCCCCTGCACACAGCTGCAGGAGGAATCACCTACTGCTTCTCCAGCCAAACCAAGAGGCTGAAAGGCTTCCCTGATCAATCCCTCACCACTGTAGCACAATGCTTTCCCACCTGTGTGGTGCCAAGGGTTAAATCAGCAGCAGCTGCAATTTCCAAAAGACAGATTTTGAATAAGACAACACTTGTTCAACAGTGCTGCAGTTCTGACACAACCCCCCTCCACGTGCCAGGCTGCCCAGCATCCCCAGGGAGCTGCAAAGAGCCTTCCTGGTGTCCTGGCTGCTCTGACAGCTCCTAATGGCCATCACTATTTCACACTCTCCCAGGCTGTACTTACATCCAGAGCTGCCTCTGTGATGGATGCCTCCCTCCAGCCCTGCCCCAGCCTGTGCCAGCACAGCAGCAGGGCCAGGCAGATCCTGCTCCCTGGGGCAGGACTGAACATCATCCTGGCTCTTCCAGGTCCCAGCACTTCCCAGAGAGTCCCTTCCCTGCCCTGGCTGCAGCAGGATCTTTGCACAGCTTCTGAGACTCTGGTGTCACCCCAGACAGGAGTTCCATAACACCTGGCTCATGGAAGATGTTTCCTGACATCAAAACATTCCCTGTCTGACGGGCTCCTCTCTCTGCCAACAGGCATCTGCAATAATCTATTTCTTGGCTGAAGGGAACCAAGAAGCTGCTGTGATTTGCTGCTCTCTGTCCTGTTCTCTCCTGTAAGTTTTGACTTTTCTTAGCAAAGCAGCACAGGATGGAAAGTCTGCAGGATCTGGTGGGTGATCCCTGCTCAGGTGGGAGACCTTGAAAGGAGCATTGCAGGCAGAGGCTGCAAGCAAAGCAGGACTCACTGCAGGGACAGCCACCCACTTCCAGGCATCTGTGGGAGGGTGTCAGGAACACCCCAAGGACAGGAAACATCCTCCTCTGCTTCTACCCCAGCTTTTCTCCCCTTCTGCCTCTGCCTGCAGCCCCAGCCTGGGAGGAGAGCACAGGGAGCAACCTTGGGAAAAGCAAGGAAGCAGCAAGGGTGGGATGTGCAGCTGCAGCCATCTCCTGATCCCACAGGGAACTCCTCATCAGGGATTTCCCTGAATGCTCCTGATGCTCTGCACTCCAGGAACTGTAAGGGAGAGTTCAAATAAATCTGAAAGACAAGTTAAATGCATTTAGTTATTTTTAATTCTGTTATCTAGAAAGGAGAAAAGGGGGATTTATTTTCTTCTCCAGGCAATTTTTGATTGTTTGTAATTGGCAACACAACCCCTGCATCTCCCAGCCTTGTACATCCACAGCCCTGAAAAAGCCAATTTTGGAATGGAGCAGGGAAATATTCCTGCATCCTCTGAGTCAAATCACATCTGCCACGCTGCCACAAACAGAACAGGGGGATTTTTTTTGTTTGGTTTGGGGTTTTGGAGGTTGAGGTTTTTTTGGACTAAACTATTAATTTTGTTTATTACAATAGTGGCTAGAATCCAACACAGCTCAGATTCCTTTATAGTGAAGATGAAATGTGCACAAACTGCCATTTTTTATGACTCAGGGTGTAAGCAAAGGAACCACTACAGAATGTCCTGGCTAGGAATTTTTGGGGTTTTTTAGGGCATTTTGTTTGCTTGCTTTTAAACCAGCAGGGCATTCTATGCTTTTTACTAATCCCTGCACCTCAAGTACTGCCTTTAGCCCTCAGCCACCAACAGCTTTTTCCTTTACCCTCTCTCATCCCACTTACCATTAAACTAATTAAATGTTAAAAATGAAGAATAAGGGAAACTTTTGAAGAATTGGCCAATTAGTTTTTCCCCAAGATACTTCTTGAAACCGGTGCCTGCCATCTACTGGCACTTTTCTCAAATTGCAGCCAGTTTTAAACCAAAAACTGGATACAAGAACAGTTTTTCCAAAAGCTAATTACATTCATCTTGCAACTTATTTATTCCAAGCCCCAGCAAAAATAAACAAGTTGTTACTCTAAATGCTGAGTTGTTGCGTTGATTTTCTTTGCCAGTTGTTGATGCTATGATCACTTGGTAGAGATTATGAAATTAGAGTAATAAACCTGTTTCCAAGCTGCTTTCAGTACAATTACCTGAGCCCAGTGGCAATTCCCAGAATCCTGGGATAAGCACAGTTATCCATGAGACTGGTGCTCCCAAAAGGGATTCTGAAAAGCTCTCTGCTTCTCTTCTCTCCCTCCTTCCCTACCACCAAGGCTCCCAGCTTTTAATTACTTGTCTCTTTCTCCAGACTAACCAGGAACAGTTGTGACTGTTTTCCCATTAGTTTATCAGAATCACTTTTAATCCACAAGATGGGAAATGTGTTTCAATTTATATTTTCTTGCCTGAATCTTTATTCCAGTTTAACTTCATTTGCTACTAGAGCTGACAATACTGAAGTCCTGAGGAGAAACACTGACAGCACTTTCTGAGGGGCTTGAGGAGTGCTGCATTTTTTTTACCCCCCAGTCATTTGAAGCCAATGGGTAGTAAATTTACGTTAAAAAAAATTTTGTCTCCTTGGAAGCAGTGGAATGACTTCTATCCCAAGCAGTATTTTGATTCAACTGGCTGATATTTTAACCTCATTCTCTACAAGCCAGTGTTCAAATCCTTAAATGTTTCCTAAACTCCTGACAACCATCTTTAAATGACTCCAAGCTCCCCCACAAGAGCCTGTTAAAGCAGCAGAGCCACCACCAAGGCAGTGAGCCACCTCCTTGCACAAGGCTACTTAAATCAGAATGCTCTGTACTAAGCTAGCAGGGAGATGGAGGCCAAAGCTTTACAAAATAAAGAGATTTTCAGGGTTTTTTTTAAGTTTTCTGTCTTCCAACACCTTACAAGGGCCCATACTTCTGATGTGAGCAGTGTTTTCTCTCTAAAGATGACTTTAGTCTGGATCCTAAGAACACTTCTTAACCTGCATCTCTAGTGTAAGGTCTGCCTGTTCTGAGTGTGGTAATACCTCAATAGTTTGTAAAACTGCTAAAAAAACAAGTCTTAATTCCTCTCTTTTTTTTGTTTATAAAGACCTGCTGCACTCCTTCTTACACAACTATGATGGTTTGCAGTGTGTGACAGAGCTTGCACATCCCTGGGTTCTGACCTCAGCAGCAATCACAATCATTCCCAGAGGAAATTTTGCAGCTGTGCAGGCAGGTGAAAGAACATCTGGACAAGACAGGTCTGCAGAGTCCCCAAAATTCTCAGAGTCCCCAAAACTCTCATGCAGTGACCACCCACTGCCAGCCCAGCCCCACACACCCACCCAGCTCCCTGGAACTCACCCCTGCTCAGGCTGAAGTGAGGCATCCACAAGCTTCCTCAATTCAACAGTTTTATTTTTCTTAAGAATACTTCCAGAGGACAGAGAAACACAGACAACTGACAAGTGCTCATATTCAGTTCTTTCTCCCATCCTTTAAGAGAAAAAAAAAAAACAAAACCCTGCAAATTGAATCTTTTTAGTGAGTTCCAAGACTGCTCTCAGCTCTGGCCAGGAGACAGTCCCTGCCCCCAGGAGCTTCCAGTCTAAGAGAGTAATACAAAGGTGAGGGTCACAGGGACAACGAGGAGGAAGGTGACAGAGTTTTCTGCTGCTGGTGCCATTCCTGGACACTGGTACATGTGTTTGTGCTGGCAGTCAGGACACACACACTGAGGAGACCACACAGTGCACGTGGCACAACGTGTTCTCTCTGCAGGTATTTGCAAGGGACAAGGTCAAGAAGCTCTCAAGAAAGTTTTCAAGGCAGTCCTGTGATGAGGAAGGCATTTGTTCTATGTAGAAATTTTTGCCTATTTACATCCTTTTTTTTCTTTTTTTTTTTTTAAGAAGAAAATAAAACAGTTAATATGCCAAAAAACACATTCATCAAATCAGTTGAATTACAAAAATAAAATTTTCAAGCGATGTCTTTTTAAAATAAATATCAATAGGTAAAAATGGAAATTGGAAATAAATAAATACATGTATCCAAGCTATCTTGTTAAAACACAAACAAGCATAATTCCTTACTGAAAAGTAGCCATGGAATCCCAATTAAAACAGCAACTGTTCAGAGCATCCTTCTCCTCAGTAACAGAGGAAAATTAGTCCCAAGCAATAAAGAACAGATTTGTAATAAAAGAAATATAAAGGACTGTGTTCCTTACAGGAAAGTATAGAACATTTCCTTCTTTGCTGATCAACAGAGGCTAAAAAAAGAAGAGTTCCATGATATTGCCCAGATGAAATTCATGGGTATTTCCAACCAGTGGAAGGTTAACGTTTTTTCTCATAGGATAAAAAAAGCTCTGTCTGTGAACTTGATTGATTATGAACACACATCTTTAGTCCCCTGATTGAGCAGAAAATTAATCCATCTTAAAAATACTGAGCTGCTCTTTCTCCCCCTCCCCAAACAACAACTCCCATGTGCAGAACCCAGACATTCCAGCCCCAGGGACTGCTCAGCACAGCGAGCTGGGCCACCTCAGCCTCAGGCAGGACACTTTTACTGCTTGGCAGCACAAGCTGCACCAGTTTGGGATGGTCCAACATGAAATCAATGTTTCCATGGCAGCACCTTGCATTGGAAGGGGTAGTTGATTGCCCTGAGCTCCTGCTGGCAGGAGCCAGGCTCAGTTTGGCCGGTGTAAGTCACAGTGCTCTGGGTGACAAGAGGCAGGGTACCCTACTCCCCACACTCATAAGGCAGTACCACTCCAGGAAATCTGTTTCTTTCTTGAAGGTTTCAGGTTGGTTTTTTTTGTGGTCCTGTATGTCCTCTTACTTTTTAAGTTGTTTTATTATCTATTTAAAAGGAGCGACATGCCCAGATTAACAACAGAGGTCGAGTAGGCAAAGATTAAAATGTCCACAATGCAAGCTCTATGTTTACAATGTACTGGTCATGCATAAACCCCTACAGATCCTGGCAGGCATTTAAACATTTAGGTTGATGGAAGATCAAATTGCTAATGAACTGACTGCTGAATGGACTGTAGCCAGCTTGAAATCACTGGTAGGTTCTGCTTCTGATGTCACAACAACTGAAGTCATGTCAGTGGTCATCTACTTTAGCCCTTTTTGCTTTCAAGGAAAGATGCTGCAAAAAAAGAAAAGAACAACAAAACTGCTTAGCAGATACAACAAAAATTTTTTAAAATCAACTACAATTCTTTCTATCCTTAATCACAATTTAAATAATTTATAACACAAATATCCACACCCATCTAAGCTCTGCTTGTTACTTACACAACTGAAATAAACCCATTAAATAAAACCCCAAAGTGATATTCTGGCTTGTAATAAAATAACTCCTAGTTCTTCTGTACTAGCTGCAAGCATAGGAACAATTTCTCACTGAAGTGATTTTCCAGGTGTAAAAATGCACAGAAAGATGTGCTCCCAACAATACATCTGCAAAAAACACCAGGAGCATGTATGTGAAGGACAAAATTTAACAACTGTATTAATCCTGAAGTTGCACTGGATCTTTGGAACCTCTGCATCCTTAAAGGCCTACAAATGTGGAATGAAATTTGAAGAGAGTTCTGCAAAACTTGGAATGAGAAATAACTGACCAAGATCAAGCTACAGAAGAGTATTTCTTAACAGAGTCCTTTTCAGTGGTAATTTGTTTTTAACTTGACAGAGGAATAAAACCTTTCCTTCCTAGCACAAAGATGTACCCTTCAGTAGAAAAAGGGCCTGAATATCTACAAATTAACATAAACCTGTGTGATATGCCACAGTTCACTCATTCAAATTTTACACATGACTCCAAGTTTTACACAAGAGAAATACTTCTAATTTTCAAACATGTGGTACCAACAGCTCCAGCTGAACTGACATTTAGATAACATTTCATACCAATTCAGTTCTCAGAATGACCAGTGAGTAAGTCTGGATTGACAGATTCACATGAGACAGTCAATAAAGGCTGGTGACAACTGCTAAAAGATACTTAAAAATAAAAGGTGTCTGTATCACACATTGCAATTTGCAATAAAGATTTGAACAAACAGCAGTTCTTTGCCATTTCACATTTGAACAGATCAGAACTGATTTTTCTGCAGTAAACATAATTAACGCTCAAAAAAAAAAAGGCTCAGGATTTTCACAAACATTTGCAAAACATGCAAAGGCTCTCCTAAAATTATTATGCAAAGTGTGCCCACTGCCCACCTACAGCTCTGCTCAGGGAAGTGCTCCCAAGTGCCTGTACTGAAGTGTAGAATGGCTGAAGGCTTCATTTCCCAAAGTGATGTGATGGTAAATGTAACTTGGATGTGAAATGGATCTCATTTTGTAACTCTCAGATCCACTGGCTGGATACTAGGGAAAAACATTTCATGCATCAACTTATCCCCCCCCCCTTCTATTATATGAAAACCACTGCAATGAACAGAAACAACTAAATTTCTGTCCCCTTAGAGCAGAGCAGAACATAACCCCTCAGAAATTCAGACACAAGAGCTGCTGCTGCAGCAATGGTACCGTTTGGCCTTTATGCCGATTCCGTACCGTTCCTTGCTGGTAAAAGTGAGGGGCCAGCTCCAAGAGCCAGGAGGATTCCACAGCTGTCACATCTCTCATGTAGTATTTAGCAGTCTGGATGACTTCATTGTAGACTACCCTGGGAGAAAGGAGACAGGAATGAACAGAGTTTGCTGTCAAGCAATGAGGGAGAGCTGATGAACAGCGTATTCAGACAGTTTTGCATTCAGGCTGCCAGAGGTGACACTTAGAGAGTGACAAGAGAGTCTTTAATTCAGAAATTAAAGATTAAATTCTGTAATTCAGACTCTTGCCTCATTCTCTCTGGTTGGTCAGAGTTCTCCACATTAAGAAAATCTTTTAGATTGCCATGAAAACAACCTCAGCTACTACCAGACCATATGGGTGCAAGGTATATGTGAAAGAATGTTTCTTATAATAGGGTCAAGGGGGACTCACAGCTGATGCTTTGGAAGACAGAATATGAATTACTCTGTGATACCATAAGGGAAGATGTCCAAAGCACCAAAACCCCGCACCCACAACAAGGAGGGCACAAAGCCCAGCATGACCATCCCTGGCGCCAGTGTGCAGACAAGTGAGGTAAGATCAGAGGAAGAAATCAGCTTTAACTCCTGCCAGAACATCTCCTGGGAAGAGATTTAGGAACATCATAAGTGATGTGGACTCATCCCCACTGTCAGCAGTCAGGTTACCAGCATGGGCAATCCATTCCTGAGGTCACCTTCAGTAGGCAAGGTCATTTTCCCCAAGGAAGTGCAAACCCTTGCACTGAAGGGGCAGCTACCAAATCCTTAAGTCACTATTTGCCTTCTACACACAGCAGAGCTGCAAACACCTGAGGTTTGTGGTTTCTCATTAATTGGTATTTAGCTCTCAAAAGCAAAGAGGAAAAAACTCTCTTTGCCAAGTGCATCCTGAGACATGGCAATTAACACAACTAAAAATAAATCAGAGGAAAACAAACCAGTATGTAAACACATTTCCTATACACCTGTAGCAGAGACAGAACTGAAGCCCTCAACAGAGGATGGTTGCCTAGGCTGCAGTGGCACTGAAATTTAGGTTGCTAATTTAAATTCCTATGTGACAGGATGCCATGACATCAGGCCAAGCTTATCCTTCTAAGTCTCAGCAGCAGGCAGTGAAGGAGGAAAGTCCAAATATTTCAGGCTGATCCTGCTGACCTCAGAGTTCCACTCACATTTCCATTTGTTATCTGAGGACCTCTGGCCTGCAAATGGAATGATCATATCCCAACTAATGGGAAGTACAGCCAGTTCTTTCCTCAATCTGCTGGACAGCCATAGCTTTTCACATCATGCATTTTATGTGTAAGCCCTCTCCCTGCAATCCATTTGCTATTTCTGCAGCACTTCTTTGACAGGATACTTCCTTAACAGGCTTAATAAAAGTAAATTAACCCTAGCTCTGTTTAGGTACAGTGACCACTTGGAGAACAATCTGCAGTGCAAGATGTGGTGCCCACTAAACAGGGTCTGACTCTGCTTTCCAACCTCTGCAGGTTTCTTTGACAGTTAAACATCACCTTATTTCCCTCATTTATTTGGATACTCCCTCCAAAATGTTGCAAAAGAAATGCCATTTGGATTCTCCCTGTGGGAACTATGACCTTCTACATCTATTCCCACACTGATGGAGAGAAGCAATTCAATTTGGATGCTGCAAATCCCTTTAAAAGATCCCCAAAGAAGAGGAAGCAGCTGTAACTTACCAGCGTGGAGGTTTCTCTGCATACAGCACTGAGCTGGGGTGGATATGAAGCTCGTGGTCATCACGGATAGTCCTTGGAAGCAAGACACCATTTCAGACTGTGCCTCTCTTTATTGCTCAACATTTGGTTCCTTTCTGCCCCAGTATGAATGTTTAATAACAGCAAGAACGAAAGGGCTGGAGTAAATTAACAACATTTTCATTTAATGGACAGATGAAACCAGGCTTAAATGCTGGCCTGGTAAAGGAATAATCGATAATTTGATGTCCTAAAAGGGTTTTATCTCCATTAAATGAAAAAGTAGCATTTCAGGCTTTTACTCAGTGCTCTGGGAGTGCTACAACACTACTGCACTACAACTGGACTTGCTTAACTTTAAGCAATCTAATGACTATTAGTAGCAGCTTCCCACTATCAATAATTTTAGTTATATTTGCCAAAGAGAAGAGATAAACACTTAAGCAGCTTGCAAACACAGAACTTCAAATATTTAGTGTACTGATTGCCACATGGTCCTAATTGCAAATTAGGAGAAACATCTGCTTGTTGATTAAACTTGGATTTATTCATCAGAGGAGCTTTCCAAGCAAGCACCAGTTGTAGTGAAACTGTATATAGTCACCTGTAAGCTCCTGTGGAGTGGAATTTAGCTGCGTTAGCAAAGAATCCAGAAACTATGCACCTCAAAACAGGATCTGGATCACCTGGAAAGGAGAATTTTTCTGTAAGATGAGTCAATGCAATGGCAAAAATCCCTAAAATACCACTTACTCATCTCAAACAACTTTTCAGAGTGCATCAAGCTTTGATAGCAAAGGCGGGAGAGCAGATGAACCCTGCAATTCCTTTTGACTTCAATTTCACAGCAGAGCAAAAATTGCTGCCTGAAAAAGGAAAGTTGCCACCTGTGTCTCCATGAAGAGTTTCAGTCCCCAAAGCAGCCCAGTGTGACAGCTGAGCATTGAAGGCTGATTTGTCAGAGCAGACAGGGACAAGTGCTAAGAACCAGTCCTGGCATCCGTGCACACACAGCACAGCTGGAAATCACATCCCAAAGACTGAACAGCACTTTGAACAAAAATGGCCTTTTTGAAAAGACAAAGAGGGAACAAGGTGACCTATTTATGAGTCTTTTGGAAAATCTGTCCATTAAATAGATAATCAGTGGTTGTAGCTTTTGCTGGAAATCTCAGCTAATGAAGACTGGACTCAAATTTAATTGTATAAATAGGCTAAAGTGCTCTTCTGCAACCATTTTTAGGAAAAATAATCTGGTCTAAATTAACATTATTTTGAGGCCAGGATAAAAATACTCCAAAGGTGACAAGAAAAGCAGGGAGCAGACTGACAGTTTGGAAACTACCTTCACTATGTATTGGTCAAGAGCTTAAAAAAATATCACCTTCACTGGACTTCTTTGGCACTTTAAAGCGGACAAGAAGTTTTTTCAGCTGCTCTCTTACAACAGAAGCTCTCACAAGCCCTTTGTAGTTCAGAAAGTGTTCCTGGCACCACTGGGAGCTCTTGCTGTGCTGTACAGGGAGAAGAGAAAAAAAAAATCTTAATGAGATAACATCAGCAAAGAAAACCCAATCTCTTTTGGATAGCCTTGTTCTGGTCTCCTACAACACATTTATTGTGGTTTTCCCTGAAAATTACCTATTTACAGAGCAACTAACAAGGGTATGTAGCACTAATAACTAACAAAACATGTCTCAAACAACTTGTAAATAGCAGCAGATCAAATGCTATGGGGTGTTTTCCAACAGATGTGCTTCATTTCTTCCTATGTGGTGAAAAAGAGCATCAGCCATTCCATTTAATTCTCTCAGATCATAAACTCGTCTGTTTTCAACCTCAAAATGTAAACAACCTTTTCAGTGCTGTTTTCATTGGTCTCCTTTCTGCAATGAGCTGCTTCTCCAGAAACCAGCACTCCCTCCAAGAGCTTTTGCTGTTAGCTTCTGACTGTTTCTAAGAGAATTACACAGATAAAATGTGAAGGGCAACATTTCAGTTGGTGCCTGCCTGGCTGCTTTGTGGCTGGGGGAAAAAAGTCATCTTTAAACACTTGGGTGGTTATACTGCTGCAATTTAGTACTTCTGCAAGTATTTTACTATAGAATTGCTATCAGAAAAATATACTTCTCCCAAACAGGTATAGCAACTTCAAAATTATTAAATAAACTTCAGCTTACAGAGCAGTACTAAGGTTGGTGTTAGACCTCAGGGTAAAAGCATAAGGTCAATGAAAAACAGGGTATGATCATCAATGAGTTTAAATTAACACCAGAGAAAAGACTGCCAGATTCAAATGAAGATTATCATCAGTAAAACATGAGAAAATAGTAATTTCATTGGAAATCTGGATATTTGTTTTCCCAAGCCAAAATCCCTGTCACCTTGAAAACACAGCTGTCTACCTCTAACATTTCTTTGCTGTACCCCAACAAAATTCTCTTTTACTCCCTGTTCAGAGGAACTGTGGAAGCTCTGTGGCAAATGGTGACCAGAGTCTTTTAATGTAGAATTATCACTTGATAGGCTTGGTAAGCCCTCAGCTTTGAGTGCTTTTTGTATCCAGAACTTCCAGATTCAGAAGTGAGAACCTCAAGTTCCTCCCATTCCTGCAAATCCACATCCACTGGAACTGACTTACTTTGACAAAGGCTTCATAAACATTCAGCATGGTCAGATGATCACCTTCCTCCACAGCAAACTTTCTGTGTTGCCTGGCCTGCAGAACAAGAAATATCATTTTATAGGGAGACTGATTTTTGCTGAAATCATGTCTGACATGCCCAGTTCCCTTCAGCTCTGTATTTCCTGGGGACTTTGAAAATTCTTACCATCTAGGGCAGCTCCTCTGGGCAACAGCAATACTTTACCAGCCCCCCCCTATACTCAGGAACACTTCTAAAACTGAAATTAGAAAAATGAACAGATAAAGAATCTCCATTCATTAAAATTAGGCTCCTGCTACCTATCAAGAATTTGCTACATCATTCCTGTTCTGTTCATCTCAAAGGAAGTGATGTGTGGCAGTTTTGGGGGATTTTTTGCAAACCCTTACACTGACCAATACTGGTTTATAACCTTTCATGTTTCTGCCCCATAGAAGGAGTTTGTTAGCACTCTAAACTTCCCCTGTTATTTGGTTTCTTCTTTTACCTGCATCACACAGATACAATTCCAGACCTTATTTTATTTTCACACAAAGTTGCAGTCTGTAATAGGCACCAGTAAAATACTTGCCAGAAATGTGGGATTAACAAACAGAAAAGGAAACACAACTGAACTTACAGCCTGGTTTTTTTGATTTGGAGGGAACACAAAGATGTTTTGAATTTGCATCATGGCAGCAATTGTCAAAATCTCTTGGGAGCAGCCAAAATTTCCTGAAAAGTAAATGGAGAAATTCAATAAAGGAAATCTTCCATTCAATTTCCCTCCATAGGGAAAAAAATGAAAAAGAAGCAGAATATGTTTTTATAGTATTTTAAACAAAAATACACAAACTCCTGGATTATGTTTTTTTTGTATAAGAGTGAATGTTTTCAGTGGAAAGCTTAAGAGGCAAATGTTAGACTTATTAGGCTGTGAAATGTCTTACACTAATTATTTAATAGAGATTTTAACCAATTCTTTTCACTGCAGACCACACCAAGATGAAGTGTATAGTTTGTGTTTAGCAAATGTCTAGCAATACAACTACTTGACTGTGAAGAAATTGTGATCTTTTTTCTCCTACCTGATTCCAGAAGCATCTTTGCAAACATAGGATTCAAAGGAAACTCTGCTATTCTCATTCCAAGAGGCTCTGTTAGTCGGCAGTGCATATCCAAACCTGCAGCACATTAAGAAATGTAGCTGGGACACAGCACAGCAAGGCTTCTTTTAGACTTAAACTGTATTAAAGAGCAGAATTACAAGCTAAAATATAGCAGATGTGCCTTAGAGTTGCTGAATGTGTATTACACTAAGTTTAGAGGCAATCTATGATACCTACTTACTGTCCTATGGGTCACCAGAATTATTTTTTCCAAAAATAATTAAACAGAAATACAAGTTCTTTAATTTTGACCAAGTTTCACTGTTACTCTCAATAATATAAAAAACCTGCAGTCCAAGTCAATGCCATGGCCAGAGGGGATACTAGCTATTAGACCTCTGATCTCCTTTTAAAATATTTAGTAACATTTTTATTCATGGGGATGTAAAGCAGGTGAGAGTGAAAATGAGGATAACCATGGAATAGGCATGATTGCAGAAACAGGAAGCACTGCTGACAGTAGGGTGTCATTTTTCTAGGCACTACTTTGGTCATGGAGAAAAAGAATTTATGATTATCTAAACAAGAGATGCACAGCTGATAAAGGTTTTCTACAGTTTAGTCTGCCTTGTGTGTCAGCCACTCAACTGCCAGTCATGTTCCAGCTGCAGTCTTTTCCCTGGAGATGGCACAGGAGGGAGGCTGACAGCTGATCTGTGATGCCCAGCTCTCCCTGAGAACCCTGCACATTTACCATTTTAGAGGTTTGGCTCCCTGCAGTCAAAGCCCTGCAGCAGGGGTGAGCCATGCAAAGCACCAGGTCACAGTCTAACTCTGAGCCTTACGCTGAGATTCCAGGGAAATTTAAATGGAAAAGCCTTTCCTTTGCAAGAGGATGTAGAATTAAAAAAATAAAATACAAAGGGAACAATAATAAGGAAAAAAAGCTTGCTAAGAAAGGTGGCAAAGAGTAAAAACTGAAAGAGAAAACTTCAAGGGAAAGAAAAATTGAAAGAGAAAACTTCAAGTTGTCTGAGGTATGACAGAGGTAAAGCAGAAGAGAAAGGCTACACAAGCAGGGCTGAGTGAGAGCCCAGTTACAGTACTCTGGGGCACTGCAGGTTGCACAACCAACCACAGCAAAGCGACCTGAGGAAACACCACCATGGCTCCCAAGCTCTACAAACACATTATTTGTCAGACTGTGTGTGGTAACAAAGCCACAGCTGCACTGCAGCTCTGTTTCACAGAGAAAAGCAAAACCACAAATCAGGTCAAGGAATGAGATCTCCTCTAAGTCATGTCAGCATATCTGAACCCACAGGTCCCTTCAAACCAGTGTTTATTTTATCATTTGATATGCTACCAACTCATGACAATGTAGTAATTCACTCACAATTCACTCACACACCCCTACCCTGTCCAACAAAACCTACCAGGCTTTTCACAGAGTGTCACAGTGTTTTCCTCAGAAACAGGTACTAAAGGTGCAATGGTGAACTAATATATTTAAACACAAAGTCACAGCAAAAAATTAAGGTATGACAGCTTTCATTTGTCTAGTGCCATATGAGAAGTTTAAGTGCTACTACAACTAATAGCTTAGGCAACTGCATTCCTAAGTAGGAAAGAGGAGAAATTTCCATATATTTATGCACCACTTTCTACAGGTGCATCAAGCCAAAACCTTTTGGCTTCTGGTGCATCCAACAAATGTTAATGTAATTTTGTATGATCTATATATAGGTTGTGCATAGATCTATTTGTAATAATAAGCTTGAATATAGCTTGCAATAGATAGTTTGGAACAGGTGAAAGTTTCCTTCAAATAATCCTGGAACCAACCACTGAATCCACATATATACAGGAAATTAAAGATCTTAGAAAAAGATATTACAAAGATTATAATTAAATGTGCTCAGGAGATTATTCAAGCACCATGGCACTAAAAATGTTTCAAGTAACAACCACTAGTGTGTGACAGGCTGAGGGATTACAACTATCCTTTTTAAACTTAGGTAGAGTGGTTGTTTCTGATAGGTGACAACTCACAAACAGATCTTCAAAATAATGCTAAAAATAAAGACACTTTTTGCCTCCTTATTTACCTCTTCTATTATGCTTAAAACAAACTCCAACTGACAACTCAGACTCTGAAAAGGGCATCAAAGGAGAAGGCTGGGGAGAGATACTCCTGATATAATCAGTTTGCACCACTGTAAAAATAATCCCTCTACAAACAGTGATGTGTTTATTCAACAAAGCTATCTCAGCCTTAGGAGCATCTGGAGCTGGCACCACGCTGGCACAACAGGGGCCTGACCCCAAATTGCCTTTTTGCATGTGACTGCAATGCCAGTGATGAAATTCATGTTCCTACTTGCATAAGAGAAATTTAATCCTCACTGCACCTGCAAATGCTTGGGCAGCTTCACCTCTGCACCTTACATAAAGTCTTCGTAATAAACCTCCTAAAACTTAACTTCACCTCAAACTTCAGCAGAAACTGAAGAGTGAATCCATGCATCACACACATGCACACACATTTCTTTCCATCTGAAACACCAAAATCAGCACTTCTCTGTTCTGTTACCAAGCTGTGGAGCCAAGAGAATAAAAGCTCTTTGAAGCTGCATGAGCAGAACACTTCTGCCAAAACATCACCCAGCTAATCAGTGAGTTTATTGAACTTTCCTCTCCATTTCCCTAAGGTGGTTTTGGCTGTGAATTCATCCTTGCAACACGTTCCTGAGCCACTGTGAGGGTCCTTGTTCCAAGCTTGCAGAGGTTGCCAAGAACCAAGTGCCTTAAGTGAAACCCTCCTTTGCAAGATGGAACAGAACCAGCACAGGGCAAAATCCTGGCCAAACAGAGTTACAGCTACATGAGAATAAAAAGAGAGCAGCCTGCCACAAGTTACAGCATCTGTGAGTGGTCTAAAAACAGCCACAAACCTCTGGAAGCTTCCAAAACTTACACAATCTCCTTTATGCTGCCTCATGTTTACATTATGGAGCAAACACTGTCAACTCTCAATTAGCTACAAACAAGGACCTAAGTCAAACAGAGCTTAGTTTTGATTGCTTGGCCTCACAGCAAGTTTCTGTTTTGTTTAGTTTGTTGCATTCAAAAAGATTAAATAGCTGTCAAAAACCCTCAACAATGTAACAGTTCTTCCTATAAACAAAATTAGGCAGCAGGCATCCCACTCACCACACAAAAAGGAATAACTGTGTATAAAAACATATTACTACAGTGTGATCTGAGTGTTAAAAGTATCCAACAGCAGCATAATGAATAAAACCAGAATGAACACACTTAGAATCAAAGACTATCTCAAGTTGGAAGGGACCCACTCACAAAGCTCAAGTCCAAGTCCCTGCCCCTCACAGAACCACCTAAAACTAAACCATATGCCAACAGTGCTGCTCAGACTCCAATGAATTGGAGAACAAGCTGTGATTAGTAACAGAGAACAGAAATTTTAAAAACATATTCTTTTAAGTAGCTAAATACTAGAAAAGTATTTTGAATCATGCTCTCAAGACCTGTCAGACTAATCTTTTCATTACACATAAGTTTGTGTGTATCTGTTAGCCTGTCCATAACTGGCAGGTTCAATACTAAAACTAGAGCAGAGTCTTTGCAAGCAGCATACATTTAAAAGCATGAAAAGCCAGCAAGCTGTGCACTGAAACACACACACTGCCTAGAGAAACTGAGTTCCAGCTCATTCAGGAGAAAATGTGCTGGTTTTTAGGGATGATCAGGGGTTTTTCTCAGTGGTTGTATCCTGTCTATTGTATCCTGCATTGTCACAGCTAATAGAATCAGAAGTTTGAGTTGCTGCAGGTTTGAAGCCTCAGCTGCAGGACCAACAGCACAAACATAAAGAACATTACACTGCAGCAGGTGCAGCCTTTCAGCCACAGCCTATCCTGCATCCAGAGCAGATAACAGACTAGAATGCATTTTAAAAATTAGAATTAAGTTAGCTCTTAATAACTTTTGTCAGTCAAATCTTCAAAATCTTAGCAAGGAGGCAGTTTGAAAATTATCCCACTCCCTGTGGGGTTTCATGCACAGCCTCCAGGGACTGAGCTCTCCCAAATTCAGGCATCACATTTGACTCACAATGTTTAGGCAGAGTTCCAGCACACACACAGCAAGATCAGATAAGGATTGCAATGTGTCGACAGGAAAATTTACAATAGACACGCTATGCTTTTTTAAAGCAACAAAGTTGCAATCAGCAACTTATCAACCTGGATAAATTATGGGTTATTACAGTCAAACCTTTGCTTACAGCTTTTTTTTTGTTTTTATTTGCAAATGATAGATTGTTTCCATTGCTGGCATAGTAACATGAAATAAAAGACCACCACACCAAGTCTTAGGTATGTAACAACTTATCTCACTGGATGTAGGTAAATTTAGTGTCTGCCTCTATTGGTCTAATTAGTGTCCAAACTCCATTTTTATCTTCATACCACTCTGTAAGGACTGAAGGAGCACAAAGAGGATCTGCCAGAGAACAAACACCCTCATCAGCTCAGAGCCCTGTTCCTAGCAAGGACAAATAGCTGGTTTCCTCCCATGAAAATGCAAAGAAATACAGATAAGATAGCTATAAAATACTCATTTACCCAATTTAAATAGTTAAATTCTTGTTTAAACTCTATTGCAGCTGTTTGCTTATCTGTCTGAAATAACCAAAAGGAAAGAAATTAAATCCAGAAGAGACTGAGGAACTCCCCAAAAACCTACCAACAAGAAGTTTTCACCAGTCAGAACTGCGTTTCCCTTTCTCAGAGCACAGTTCTCAAATGCAAATTTTATTAATGTCCATCTAATCACCAAATACAAATTACATTATTTTTCACAAGTCCTGTAATACAGCTATAAATAAAGTGAAGCATTAAAATCTCACCTCCTAAAGCATACAGCAACTCTAAAGCTTGCACCATTGACTGTGCAGGGGGTGGCTGTGAAGAGAAAATGTGCATTGATTGAAGTTATCAGCATAGAACATGAGTTCAGCATAGAACATGAGTTTATAGATCTTCTTTTGCAAAATCCTTAACTACCTATTCTCTGCTGCAGAATAAAAAAGAGCTCTCACACTTTTCCTTTTCCATAAATTCATGCAAAGGACTGGTTACAATTCTACAGAACCTCACAGTTTTTCTTTTTAAGACTTTACTGACTTCTCAACAATTCCAACCTCCAACTCTGGAACACAAAAGGCTGTTCCTAAGTGGTCACACACATTATTTGCACCGTGGGTTCCCAGGGACACGTTTTGCTGCCTGGCAGGGGACAAAGCTTTCCAGAACAGCAGTGGGCAGTGGGGAGTGATTCTGTGGGCAACCAGCAAGTGACTGGTGTCTCCTGAGCCCAAGGACTCACCGAGAGGAAGGGGAACCTGAGCACATTGTCGATGCCCAGAGCCTTGAGCTGCAGGATGACAGGGGCCAGGTTACTGCGCTGCATCTCCGGCACCGTGCACGCGGGCAGCTTCTCAAAGTCCTCCTCTGCAGGGGAAAGGGACAGCAGGCACTGAGCCTCAGCTCCCAGCCTGGCCTGGCACCACACAACCACACCCAGCTCAAGGTTAGATTATCACAGATGGATATTTAACAGCTGTTAAAAGGTCATCTCTAACCCAGAGATGATCTTACTCCAATTACTGTATTTTACTTTTGTTTAAATAGAAATTCAATGGTTTTGGCTGCGGTGCTGATTCTGTAGTTCACCCATCCACAATTCAAATTGAAATGTTATAAATTCTTCTCAGAGATCTGGAAATGTTTTGTTTCTCTTCTGTTTAATGTTTTTGTCAGAAAATAAAAGGCAGGGTGCAATACTACAGAAAAAGCAATTTTTTAAAAAGACATGGAGAAGTTCCAAAGCAGAATGCTTTCAGTTCAAGAACACTTCTTTTGTAACTACTCAAACAAATGGAGGTTTGACATATATATTTTAAATAAAGATTAAGGATGGAAAAACAATTTATTTAACAAGGCCTTTTAAAAAATATGTTCACTATACAATCCAAGTCTGGAAAAATACTCTTAAGGAAGGATAAAACCTTTGTAACCTTCCACTAACCAACTGTTCTGCAGTAAAAAAAAAAGGCATATTCTACATCATTTTCACCCAAATGATTTTCATTTCTACAGAACCCTTTTCTATCTCAAACCTTCCCTAGGACAGACAGTGCTGTTTCCCTGCTGTTGTTCACTCTGTGCACTTTCTTCTTTTCTTTCTTACTTTTTTCTTCCTTTAAAACATTTTTTAAAGCACTCCCTAGACCAGCTCTTGAGCACACAAAAATATCTTCAGTGTAGTCATGGTTTCTCCAGTAAAACACTCACAAAGCTATGTAATCTTGGGATATTTTGTAGCACATACTGTCTCCTGATTCTTACTGGATACATATAAATTCAGACCATAAATCATGGCTTGGTTTAACATGGCAACTGCTGGCAAGCACATTTTCAAGGAAAATGCTTCATCTCCAACATCTCAGAGCTCCAGTAAAACTAGAGGGGACCTGAAGCCCATCAGCAATGGGAGTGTTCAGCTGCAAAGCCTTTTCTCATTTAGCAGCTGAGAACAGACACTTTGATTGCAGCTCTCTGGGCAGGGCAAGGTGGCCAACAGATTTATTTATAACAGCAATTTTTGTGCACTGCCAGGGTCATAGATTCAAGGGAAAAATTTGGGGTTGGCAGCTATTCCTAGGAAAAAAAGAGACATGGAGTTTTCTCTGAGTTACCTAAAGAATTTCCAGAGCCCTTTTGTTAAATGCAAGGTCTCTGAAGACTTCAGTCAGAGAAGAGAATGCCACTGGTAAGTCTTATAAACTGAAACTGCTCAGAAACCAAAATCCTTAAAGAACAAATTCCTAATAAGCTCCCCACTTTAAGAGCTGCATTAATATTTTATGTTTGCAACTGCTGACTCACAAAAAGATTCCATTTCTAAAACCTAGCACGTAAGAACGAGGCATTTCTAAACGAGCCCGAGGAACAACAAAGGGAAAGAACACAAACACAGCTTTTTCTCCTGCATCTCCCACTCCAGACTAAAGCCCAGTGCAGGGAGATGAGCTGGTGTTGGAGTCAAGGGCATGTGGAAACCCTTGGAACTGCCTTGGGGGGTCTGAGACCCCGGCTGGGACCCCAGGAAAGCATTGCCTTTGAGCTTAGTCCATGGGAACAACTCCCCACGCTCACAGATGAATTAAAAGCAACAAAGATTAGAAATAGTGGTTTAGTTTGTCACAGGGTGAAAATTTGTAGTTTTGGGTTTTTAGTATGGAAACAGATAAAAGCAAGATGGAGGTTTTTGGGTGGTGTTTCATGCCCTCCTTCTTCTTACTCCATTTTCTGCTGTGCCGGTGGCACAGAGACATCGGTGGGGTGGATTTGAAGTAGAAATCGCGTGTTTAGAATAGGTGGAAATTGTTGGTGTGGTGTAAATACAGTGTAAATATGGTACATTCTGTGAGTTAATTGGGCAAAAAGTCTATAGAAGACCCTGAATTCTGAGCCTCGTGGTCTTGCAAGCTCTATTTTCCAGCACGCTAACCCTACCATTAGGCGGCTCGCAAACCTTAAGACAAAAAACAACCAACTTCAACGATCCAAACCACAAACTCCACTCATCCTTCCAAGCCCCAACACAAGACTTTATGAGGGCAAACCCCCCATAAAGAGGCTGTTCCCGGGTAGGACAGCCCCCGCGGTGGCACAGCCGTACCCGTGTAGAGGCGGTAGCACTTCCCGGAGCGGCTGCGGCCGGCGCGGCCCGCGCGCTGCTTGGCCGAGGCCTTGGACACGGGCACCACCAGGAGACACTCGATGGCCGTGCGGGGGTTGTAGGCGCGCAGCTTGGAGAAGCCGCAGTCCAGGACGAACGAGACGCCGGGCACCGTGATGGACGTCTCGGCGATGTTGGTGGCAACGATCACCTGCGGGCACAGAGGGCGTCCCGTGAGAGCTCAGCGGTGCCAGCGGTCAAACTGCAGCTCTTGGGTTGGGGTTTTCAAGCGATGGGATGGGGCTGATGGGAGAAGTTCCTCGAGGTTTGTCAGGCTCGTTACAGGGTGAGACAATTGAAAAATGGCAGCAGCTCACGTCTTGCCAACAGCAGCCAAAGTTGTCTTTGTTACAAGGCCTTTTAGAAGTTTTCTAATCAGTACAAACATGTAAGAGTTTAGAGACATCTGCATAAGCCAATCATTAAAACTACACATATACCTTCTATCTAACCTTATATCTAACAATTTCTTGCTATTCAGAAACTTTTTATACTCTTCTATAATCAAAGCACAGAGCCTCACTATTAAACTTTTCTATTATCTTGCTTGATACATTTTTCTGCTCGCTAAGACCTACTTCTACACAGCACAGCAACACAGTTTCATTATTGCATCTCCTTGTTCCTGTATCTTTCCATCTCTAGGCCTGCATCTACACAGCTCTGAGAGTTTTCTGCTTTTTCTGTCTCCCACAACCAGGCAGTGAGACATCTCAGCCATGACAGGCCCAGAACACACTCAGGAGCACCAAAAGATACAGTACAAGCAGCAGAAGGAGCTGTGAGCTTGAAACAAGCCCAGTTTGCACAGCAGTTCTCACAGCTTCACAATCACTTTCTTATTCAAATTTATTCTCTCTTCATAAAAGAAGAGCTTGGCAGTGTTTGCCAAGAAAATCATTGGCAGTGTTTGCAGAGAAAAAGATTAACTGACTATAAATCAAGTGTTCTTATGTAGCAAACAAAGAATATTTTCTTTCTGCTTCTCAGCTACACTGAACTATTATTTGTACACTGGAAGGATGTGGGGGATAGGAAGGGACCAGAGTTGATTAAGAGTTCCACATTCAGTATTCCTGCAGGGATTCACTTATATATGTATGCCCTAAAATATTAAAATAATTGTTCCCAAACAACAGTAGGAAATCTAATGCGTATTTTACCTGAAATTAAATAGTAAATTTTGAAACTTAGCTGACTAATGTCATATCTCAGAGAGAAGTATTTATATGGAATGTTCTTCAATGGCAGATGAACAATTTCACTTGTCAAACTCCAGCAGGTACAAGAATTACATGTCACCTTGGTGTAGTTTTGTCAGCTTATTTCAGCCCCAACACAGGCTCTGCATAAGCAGAAAGCACTAATTGCATCCAATTACATACTTCTGTGACACTAAATGTCCAAACAAGACTTGCAGAAGTCAAAACAAAGCTTTTTTTCTACTAAAATCAAGTAAGTTTGAACTTGCTCTTTCTATGAAAATACAGCACTTATTCACTCTGTCACTTATTTTTCCACTACTGGTGGAAAACAGCCATGGACATTTAGATGACAGAAAGAAATGAAAAGGTAAAAGCAGAGAAGTTCAGGGTGTAAGAAGCTGCAAATCAATGAAGACAAAGACAAAGTTGTATGGAAACACTTAAAAACTGCAGAGCTGATGAAGCAGACAGGAGAGTTGGAACTGACATGTCTAGGAAGTGAAAAGAGAAGCCAGGGAACATTTTCTTGCTTCCCAGTTTGAAAGCTGACAGGCACTGATGGGAGCTGCAGAAAGCCTCCCTCAAAGCAGCATTTGCAATAGTCCCATGATGTGAACCTGCTAAATGCTGCAGACAGCCTTCAGGGTGGTGGAGAGTGAGACAGACAAGAGCTCACCTTCCTGACAGTGTGAGGGACTCTCTCAAACACCTTCAGCTGCTCAGGGGAGGGCAGCCCAGCGTACATGGGGAGGACACGGAGGTGTTTCTTCATCCCGGTGCGAGCCAGGGCCCGAGCCTGCTCTATGAGCATGGAAACAACAGTCTCCACCTCCTCCTGGAGCAGAGCAGCACAGGGCACACAGTCAGACAGGTTGCACTTGAACAGCACATTCCTGTCACCTAGATACAAGAACTGCACCAAATAATATCACTGTAATTGTCCAGACTGCAGGACTTTGACTAGCTCAATCCATACTGTAATATTCTTAATATAACTTGCTATTAATAATAAATAAAGCTTTATATACATGTTGGTGTTCACTGTTATTTGAGTCAATGTCATACCACAAACACATGAGCAAAATCACAGGGGAAGGACTTAACCAAGCTCAGGAGGAAGCAGGTTAATTTTCCTGTCTCAACTGGTGAGAGCAAAATGGGAGGCCAAAATATTTTGGCAGTGCAGAATGCTGTGGGCCTGGACCAGGAATGGCACAGGAACAGCACTGACACCTCTTGCTCAACTTCATGTTTAATCTCAGCTGTGGCATCTCACTCTTAAAGGCAGAAAACAAAATGTTCAAACACTGCCTCATGGAATACCAAATTCATTATTTCAAAGTTAAATCAATAAAGTGGAGGAGGAATTGCTTTTGAAAATATGCAAGATGTTATTGAAGCTCTTCAAGGTAGCTCCTCACTGGAGAAATGAGTTGCCTCCCATTTGCTCTTCCCAGCTGCAAAGTGAGCTGACAAGCATAAATAGAGCAGAGGAGACCAGTACATTCTGATCTCACAGCAATTTGTTTTTCTGTCAAACACTTCAGATGTTAAACCTAACAAACAGAAATTCCATTTGTCTTAACTAGTAATGATGATTCACTGTCAATTTAACAGCTGGGTATGTGACTTGCACCAGCAAACCACACAATATTCCATTCACTGACAAGACTGAGAAAATACAGCATTAAATGACAAAAACTATCATCCATCACTAGCTTTGATAAATTCAGGTCATATATTGTCTTCACATCTTTGAGACTGGCCTAATTTTGTTCCCATCAATACAGAAATGTTTATCATCTTTACTGAGAATAAAGCACAGCTAAGGAAAGCCTCAGGAGACTAAGGCAGCTTTGCAAAGCCCACAGTAGAGCACAGTAAAGAAAAAAAAAATATGGAATGCTCATGTCTGTACCTGACCAGTTAAAAATGCCAATATATCACCATCATTCTCCATCTGGTGAATTTTCATTGTAGTTTCCACAGTTGATTTTATATAGTCAGGAACAGGGCTATGAGGAGAGAAAACAGCAGAGATAAGAACAGAAAAACAGGTACAGACTCTTCCCCTCCAGCAGGGACACACAGAGCAGCTTTGGGACACCAGAGCTCTGACCTAGACAAAATGAGAGCACAGCTGCACAGTCTCAATACTGCCAAGAGCAGACAGGAACACACCTCTGCAGGTAAAAGATGTCCACTGGAAATGTCCTCCCCTCGACAGTAAGGATCACACTGGTGTCTTTGCTGGGGTCACCGGTATCGTTCTGATTAAAGAAATCCCTGAATTTCTACATCAAAATAAAAACAAACACTTTCAGTTTGACATTTCAAGGCATGGAGAGAAAAACCTAAAGACAAAGAAGTTAAATTACTCCTACTTGGATGTTAACTTCACCAATTTGACAGTGCCAATTAAAAAATGTGAGGTTGATTTTGTTGCCTTCTATTCTGTCTGGGGTTCAGGCATTTAGCACAAATAGTGTTGCCTGTTTATTACTTTAAGAAGTAAAAATTGGAAGGAGAAATATAATTAAATATATCAGTTGATACATTTTGATAAAGAAGATAAAGAAACTTTTAACTAGATCTATCTATTAGCAAAGTCAAAGCTAAGAAGAACTTAGAAATAATTGGTGATAAAAGGCTTTTGTAGGGCCTGAATATTCTCATTCATTTTTGGATGAGCGAGTAAATTTTACAGCCCTTACTGAATACCAAGATCTCACTTTGTAAAAGCAGAGTTAGGCATGATTTATGAAAGTCTTTGATTTATGCACTGTGAGACACCTTCATAAATTTAGATTTATTGTCATGAAGTATTTTCAATAAATAACAGCAAAAGATGGAATTTTAAAACCTGTACAATTCATCTCAACTTTTATGAGCATTGTAGAGATAACCATCAACTCTTTGTATTAAAAATGTGTTTGTAGAGTCACACCAATCATTTTGCTCATATTAACTCATTTTAGATTAACTGTCATCTATTTGAAACGTGGTTTCTGGCAGTTAAATATTGCATTGTAACATGCAGAACATACAGCAGTGCAAACCACCAAGCACAGCACACCACCAACACTCATGGCATACATGTCACTAAAAAATCTCTGTGCCCACATCCTCAGTGCCACCTGCAAGCTCTCACCACCACATCTTATTAAGGACAGAGCAGTCAGGAAAAGTGGAGAAGAGGAATGAACATGACATAGGAGATGGAATAGCTGCCATATGAGGAGAGACTAAAAAAGCTGTGCTTGGGGAGCACAAGGTTGAGAAACACAGCTGAGGTTTACAGAATTGAAAGTGAAAATGTAAATATAAAACTGGTTTGGGGGATGGTTTTTCTTAAAACACAAATCCCCAGTATAAGAACTGGGAGATCCCTGATGAAACTAACAGGTTTGAAAGAGTTAGACCAAGTACTCATTATATAGCAGTACTCATTAAAAGTATAAAAATAAACTCATGAAAATTACTCACAGTGTCCTGGAGACTTGCAGATTCAAAGACAAATTAACAAACAGCAGGTCCATAAACACACAGTAGAGGGAAACAGCAGGAAGGTGCTGACTAAAATCTGTGTTACAAGTGCTGCACATGCTGAGGCAGCTCAGACAGAACAGACCCACAGCAGGGGCACAGGCTCACGTGCTCTCCCTAAACAGCACCTCCTGCTGCTGCTGCTACAAGCAGAACACAGGGCTGGGTGAAACACTGCTTGGCTTTATCAGAGTTCCTCTTCTGTTCTGACTCAAAATTAAATTAAGGATGTTTTTACTAAGTTTTGTAAGTGTCTATAGGCCACAAGTCAATCAGGGATCTAGTAAGATCTCACTGAAATTACATCTATTCATTTATCCCTTATTTTTATTTGTCTATAGTTGCCCCAGATTACAGCAATGGAGCTGCCAGCTAAGGTCACTGCATTTCAACCCAAATCCCTGAGCTGTACCTCTGCATCCAGGGTGGCTGAAGCCACAATCAGGCGAAGGTCCCCACGCTTCTTCTGAACCTGGGGGAGAGCAACAGCACCCAGAGTGAAAACTCTGAAATACAAGACTAGAACCAAGATTTAGAGAATGCAGATTACCAGAAAGCACTCTGTAAAATTACTTTAAACTACAAGACAGATGATGAATGAAGCAGCCATACCACCCCACAGGTCTAAACTGATGAATGTTTGGAGTATTATGTATTTATTTTAAGGGCATTCAGTCAGTTATTTTAATCTACTCTTAATTTCTGGTGGAACTCAGATCTTTAGAAGCTTGAAAGTCAGCAACAAGCCACTATTAGATCACTTCACATGATCAGCAGCAGCAGAATCAACAGTGTATTTATGGTACTATCAGCTAGGGAGAGATTTCAGCATCAGAGGGAAGAAACAGAGGATCCTGAATGTCAGATGACCAAAGTAAATACTGGGTATGTAGAATAGGCTGCAGGATAAATGAGGAAGCAGCAATCACACTCCCTAAATGAGGAAGCAACAATCACACTCCCTCAATTACCAGCCATCAGGATCAGTGGCTGAATGAAAAGGATGGAAATTAAAACAGTTACAGAGAACTGTGTTAAAATTACCAAATTAAAACCACAGAATTACAGTGAATTAAAAAAATAATTACCTTTTTTAGCAAGCCAATAGCAATATCTGTATAAAGAGTCCTTTCATGAGCTTCATCCAGCATGAGGACACTGAAAAAAGCAGAAAGGCAAGGTTTCAGAAATTACTTGACTTACACTAGAATCAGTGTCTCCCTGTCTTTTAGAAACACCTTTATTTGAAATCTGCTGCTGGACTGTCACTGTTCACAGCCACTTACAGATTTGGGGAAGTTAAAAACAAACTAGCAATGGAGCAGGGAGAAAAATGTACCTGACATCACATGGGACATACACACTGTTCTCTATTCAAGCTAGGTTTTGGAAAGCAGTAGAAGAAAACAACTCTGTGTTTACTGTACAGAGATTTTTCTGGATATCAGAAAAACATGTTTGTTGATTTTTTTTTATAAGGAAGAAAAATAATTTAAAATTAGGAAACTAAACAATTCAGACTTCATAAGGCTTCCTTGGTTTGTTTTTTTCAAAAATAAAACATCAAATCCTGTTGGTTTTGGTGTTGCAATGATCAACTAACAACAACATGTTGTTACTAAAAACAGCATTGTTTCTTCAACATAAACAAGTCAGATTTCTACAATAATTTTCACTTTTTTGGTATTTAATTTAAAATAGCCACTAGTAATTTATAAAAACTGCTATCATAATAGCTTGGAAAAAACAGGTTTTTAGCAAATTGCACTTCAGCAAGTACTCTTTCCTTATTTTCTTACCTGTATCTTGTTAATAAAGGATCAGCCATCATTTCCCTCACCAGCATACCATCAGTTAGAAACTGGAAGTGAATGCAAAAAAAAAAAAAAAAAGTATAAAAAAATCCTTATCATATAGTCTCAACTAATTGTGATTTTTAAAGATGATTTTCTAAGCTTTTGCCTGAATGCTTCCTTGCTTTTAATTTTCTAATGATCTATCAAATTAGACTGTGACTGCAACTGTGGTCTTGAACTAAGCAAAAATTGATGGTGAAACCCTCCAAATTTCTATCTCTAAATGAATAATCATCATGCTTAAAAAAATAAATTCAGCTCTATTTAATGAACAAACATTTCTTTTTCTTTCACTGTAAAAAGAACACCAGCCTCTGAAAAAAAATCACAAAGCAAATTGTCTCATTCATCATCACTGCTATTCCAGCACAACTAAAGCAAAGCCTCTTCTGCAGGAACACAAGGGACACTAACATTGCTCACAGCACTGAATAACAGCTGCAGAGATGCTATTTAATCCACCAAATTATCTCTCAGCCTACTCATCTTGGGTTTTATCTGTGCTTTTAATCAAAATCCATTTTTAGGGGAGGATACTTTTAACCTGTGATTCACTGCAGCCTTTCCCTATGACTTTTGAGTGAAACCCAGGTCACACCAGTGCTGTACCAACAGCTGGCCATACCTTGAAATTGTCCTCTAGATTTAAAATTGCCAGATTATCAGAATAGAACAGGTACTCATTTTATTAAGATTTAGATTGCCAAAGCCGTTTCAAGCACAATTTTGGGGTACCCACCTGGGAAACTGAAATGTTACCTACTCTCTTGACTGAGCATCACAAGGTTCTCATTAATTTTGTAAAAGCACTTAAAGAGTTTCAACTGCTCCCTTCAGAGCAAGCCCACACTGTGGGTGTTTCACCTTAATTCTGGTGGCCTGGGGGTCTGTGCAGTCGTCGAAGCGGATGCAATATCCAACCTCATGGCCCAGCACTGCTCCCCTCTCGTCAGCAACTCGCCCTGCAACCTGAGAACAGAGGTCCTCATAAGCACCAGGCAGCTCAGCAGCTGCAGCCCTGTGCACCACAGACTGCAAAGGCAGCTAAAGACACGATAAAACTCCACAATACATCAACTAATCCCTGTAGAATTCCAACAAGTTATTGTCAGTTATTTGAGTGACACTCTAACCCAGACCTACAGGCAGTGAATTTGTGATTTCAGTTGGAATCTTATCACCCCATCACTTTCAGCCCAAGAATTCAGGATAACTGGATTCAGAATTATTGGATAATGCAAGCAGAAGTTCAAGAATTTCTAAACTAAGCCTTATATCTTTGCAACTGCCTATCTTTATTTCTAACAACGGCCATGCTCTAGATGAGAGAGCAGATAAGTCACCCATTAAAATAAAATAACATTTTCAGTTCAAGACAAAGCAATAAATCATCAGTTATATTTCTCATCTCCTGTAACAGCCACAGTCCAGGCAGTCTGCAACAACAGTCTCAAAGAAAAACCCTGCTGTGTTCATGTTCTAAGCCTGAATAGAATAATCTATTTTAGGCCTAAAAATGACGCATTGAGACATGAAAGGGAAAAGAGAAGTGAGTTTGCTGTGAGAAATCATTGCAGCACTCACAACATCTCCTGTAGAACTTGTGCTCTGTCAGCTGGATGCCCTATGAAGGAGAAAAGGGAGGACACTGCAGGCAGACTGCCCAAAGCACAAGATGCAGAGCACTGCTAGAGACTGTTCCCTTAACCAAACTGCTCAGAGAATACTGGATTCTACAGTTTTACCCAAATAGATGCTGGTATGTTGTAGAAACCATTTACTGTATTACAGAGAACAGGCAAAATGAGGGTTTATAAAATGGCACCTCAGTTCTCTGTATAAAAAGAATGCTGCAGCAAGAAACTTCACCCAAGTCAGTGCCTGGCAGCAGCTGTGAAGGCAAAGCAGCACTGGATGCTTTCTGTGCATGCTGCTACCAGAGAGGAGAAGTTGTTGCCCTCAGCATCTCCCTTTCCCCCTCACAGAACATCCAGATGACATTATGCTCTCCAAGACATAATATACATGTGCAAAAGTTTCTCACAATAAAACTGTTTCTTCTTCTGCCTGACATTTTTACAAGGGGAAACAAAAAAACCCATGCCCCACAACAAAAACACAGAAAAAAAGATTAAAAAAACTAGCTATGAACTGCTAGGAAGAGGCACACAAACTCTTGTTTCTTCCACTGGCTGCATAACTATATGCAGATTTACATCACTGTTTCACCTTGTGAAGGAAGTTGAGGGTCACACAAGCACAGTTCTCATCCTGAGTCAATCACAGCTCAGCCCTAACTTCCATACACAGTTCTGCTGACATCAGTCAATTTTACTTCAAAGCTTCTACATCTGCAATGCTGGAACGTTTGGCCAGACCCACTAATCAGGTTGAATTCAGTGTGGAACACCAGCAGCTCTTAGAGAAAGATAAGGAGAAGCATCTATTCATTCAGGAGCTCGTGCAGATTCCTGCTGTTCAGCCAAACTGGAGGTTATAATGCCAACAGACTGGGGACAGAGTGGGGACACTCACTGAAACAGCAGCGACCCGACGAGGCTGTGTCACCCCCACAACTCTTCCTTCAGCTGTCCAGCCAGCTTCTGCCAGGTACTGCAAACAACAGAGAGGACAAAGACACTGCTCAGGCTGGGCTTGCACCAAGGTGGCTCCTCACACTTTGTGTTTTTACCTTGTTCTGCTCAGTTTGCCATGTAAAATCCCCTGAGGGGCTGCCTGATGTTACTGAGTTAACAGACACTTACCTGTGGAATCTGAGTTGATTTCCCACATCCTGTTTCCCCAATAATCACCAGAGTCTGGTAGTTCTCCACTAGGTAAAGGATGTGATTTCTCAGCTGAAAGAGAAGATGGCATTTAAACATTAAAAGCAGATTGTACAAAAATAAGAAAACAATTACCATTACAGTATTTACATATCTGGCAGACACAGTAACTTCTTGTTACATGGAGTTCAATGTCAAAAGCTTAACAGTCCTTTAAAATGATTAAATGACATGTACAGCAAATGGTAAATAACATACATCAACAAAGCCCTTAAAACTGGCAGTTACAGTTGTCAAACAGGACAATAAATTCCAATAAATAGAGAGCCAAGTCATAAAATCCTTATTTATGTTGCAAAGTGATTTTATACTGCTCTTTCAAAAAAAAATAAAAAAGACACAAGAATCAGACATCCTACATTTAATACATCAAAAAGGACTTCTGTACCTTAAAAACAGGCAGCTTTTGCCTTTGCTGTTCAATGGAGAGGGAAGCATAGGGGTTGTAGATGACGGTGACAGCGCTGCTCTCAGCAGGGCTCTGCCTCTCCTCCGAGACACTGACACCAGGACCTTCTGAGCCTGCACAACAGGAGTGAATTTTAACTGGAACAATACACTTCTGCCTGCTGTGTCACAATACAGCCAAAATAAATGTGTTTCACATAAATAGGGATCATGGGTGGCAGCACATTAAAAAAAAACCAAACAAGTTTCCTGTGAAAGCAATCAAAATATTACCTTACAATAAACAACTGCTACACCTCTCCCTTCAGCTGGAACTGAAACTTGATTTATTCCTGCTGCAAATTATCATAAAACTACTGGCAACTGAAACTGTGGAATCATGCAAGTGAACTAGAAACAAAAACTCATCTGAATAACAGAATGTGTCATCTCCAGCTGCAGATTCAACCAAGAAAGTCTGAGAGCAAAGAGGAATATTCCCCTGTTTTGTAGGATTTCCTTGCTTGCCCTTCTCCCACTATTAAAAGGTTAGTCCTTTTCAGAACTGCCAAGCAGCAATTACTCAACAATTACTGTGCCCTGGAACTACTGTGATTGTTTCCCAAGTGCTTCTCCACTGAGCTGCTCTCCCTGGTGTTAACCAGGGCTGTTCTCACCCATGGCCAGGATTTTGTTGCTCCCTGAGAACTCCTTGGGATTCCCCTGTGCACTCCATATCCCCTGCAGACCCCTGCAAAGGGCGGCACAGCCCCCCACAAACCACCCACTGCATCCCCTCCCCTGCCACCGCACAGGGCAGCACCCAGCTGAGCCACAGACTCCCCCTGGGCTCTGGCAGTGAGGGGACGGCCGTTTCCCCACCGTCCTCACTGAATCATCAAGGTTAGAAAAGACTTTCATGATCCTCCAGTCCAACCACCAACCCTGCAGCACCGCTCTAATCCCTAAACCTCATCACCCAGAACCAGATTCAGACGCCTCTTGAAAACTCTCAGGGATGGGGACTCCCCGGGAAAATCATTCCAATGCCTGACCACCCAAACAGTGAAATAACAAATTATAACAGCTAATCGGAATCTCCCGTGTCTCGGTTTCAGGCCATTTCCCCGGGTTCTCTCGCGGCAGAAGAGACCGGCTCCCACCTCAGCACAGCCTCCGGGCACGGAGTTGTAGGGAGCGATGAGGTCACCCCTAAGCCTCCTCTCCTGGAGACCAACAAACCCACCT
>WEIU01015112.1:528724-541784 GCA_013389925.1 Aegithalos caudatus
CTCCAATCTTTTCAGACCCTCGTTGCCCTTCAATGCAAATGCCCCAGCGACCCCAAAGAGCCGAGGGGGAGCAGCGCCGCCGGCTTTCGCCGCACCCCTCCCCACGGCCAGGCAGCTCGGAGCTCTGTCCCCCACACCCCTCCCCACGGCCGGCAGGGCTCCATTCCCCGCAGCCCTCACACCAGCCCACGGCGGGGCTCCATCCCCCGCACCCCCACATCCCTCACCCGGCTTCCAAAACTTCACCGGCCCCACGGGCGCCGCCATCTTGGGGTGAGAGGGCGGCCGGAAGCGGCGCGCGGCGCCCACGTGACGCGGCCCGCGTTGCCATGGAGACCGCGCCACGCCCCCTGAGGGGGCGGGGCCTGAAGTTTCCCGCCAAAAACGGATCCGCCTCTCTCCCCTCAGGGCCCGCGGGTTTGTAACGGAGAGACAGCAGCGCCGCTGCCGGCACTCGGTAACCTCTAGGGTCCGGCAAACTGCTGCAGTGCTTGTCCGAGGAACACAGGATTATAAAGGAATACGGTATAAAGTGGGCACAGAGCAGCTGTGGCTGCCCCTGGATCCCAGGCAGTGTCCAAGGCCGGGTCGGACGGAGCTTGGAGCACCCTGGGNCGGCGGGGCTCCATCCCCCGCACCCCCACATCCCTCACCCGGCTTCCAAAACTTCACCGGCCCCACGGGCGCCGCCATCTTGGGGTGAGAGGGCGGCCGGAAGCGGCGCGCGGCGCCCACGTGACGCGGCCCGCGTTGCCATGGAGACCGCGCCACGCCCCCTGAGGGGGCGGGGCCTGAAGTTTCCCGCCAAAAACGGATCCGCCTCTCTCCCCTCAGGGCCCGCGGGTTTGTAACGGAGAGACAGCAGCGCCGCTGCCGGCACTCGGTAACCTCTAGGGTCCGGCAAACTGCTGCAGTGCTTGTCCGAGGAACACAGGATTATAAAGGAATACGGTATAAAGTGGGCACAGAGCAGCTGTGGCTGCCCCTGGATCCCAGGCAGTGTCCAAGGCCGGGTCGGACGGAGCTTGGAGCACCCTGGGATAGTGGAAGGTGTCCGTGCCCGTGGCAAGGCTTGGGATGAAATGGGATTTAAGGTCTTTTCCAACCCAACCCATTCTGAGGTCACCTGGCGAGCACATAGCATTTAACAGGGTCGAAAGATCACTGTCCAAACATCCCTGCTCATTAATTAATTAGAGTTCATTCCTTCTCCGGTGAAGGATGCCCCACACTACTCAGGCCACAGCTGCTGCACTTTCCACCAGGCAGCTGAAGGACAAGAAAGAAAATTATCACAGTAATGGTGAATAGGTGCAGTTGTGCCCCACCACAGGCCACTTACAGCCTGTTTAAACCACTAACACACCCATGGAAACCCATGGAAGTTACTGTTGAATCAAACTTAATGTAGGCTTTGAGTTAATTGAGTAGAAGCTAAAGAAAATATAAAAAAATAGCCCAAACTGCTTATAATAAATTTAGTAATACTCTCATATATTCATGCTTATAGGAAAATAAAAATCTAATCTAATCACATCTCATACTCTTATAACTTCCCACATTAGCAGTGCAGTTATGATGATTAACACAAACTCCACCTCACAACACTACCTCCATTGTTATGCTGAGTAATCTCATGTAAAAGGTTATTAAGTTATAATTATGATGTTCTTAAAGTTCTAAGTATATGCTTCAATGTACTTTTGATATTAAGTCCACACTATCAAAAATAAACACAGCTCACAGTATTTTTTATCTTCAATAGATTCATAATGGTTGAGAAAAAAATCCCACACAGAAAGAGCTGCCTATTAATGAGATGAATAACAAAGTGGAAAATATTTCAGAAAATATATAGATGATTATTATTAAAATAACAATTGCACAAACAGTATTTTGCATAGAATCCAACACTGTAAGGGGTTTGCCTTTATGGAAAATATAGCTAAGAATAAAAATATGTATTTCAAACTTCTTTACACCTGGATGGAAATTAGTAGTACAAAGCTATAAACTTGAATATTTACAGATTAGGAGAGCCAGAATGATTACATTTCCATGATTGTAAGTGCAGAAGAAGGAGGGCCCAGATTAGTTGCATATTGATCAGTACATTTTTGCAGTGTCCATTTTTGTAAGATCCATCTGTCCAGTTTAATGTTACCTTGCTGCTGTTTATCTGAAACCCACGTGAAATTCCCCTCCCAAGTTTTAACCTTCCCCTCTTAAGCCCAGAACCCACAAGACACTCACACAAGCACATACTCAAGTATTTTTTCAGTAGAAAAGCCACAAAAACAATTGAGAAATGGGAAACCTTTGTTTTGACTAATGAGTATCTGCATTGGCAGGCTGCTGGAACTTCAGTACCTCAATGTGCAGCTGCTTGGGAGGACAGCTTATTTATTTGAGGATGGATTTTTTTTTTTCCCTGCAGAAATGAATAGCTTAAAAATAATAATTAAAAATTGAGCTTCCAAGAGACCTTAAAAATGGTTCTGTTGCTGGCTTCTCTGACATTGCATTTCTGGTGGAATTAGGACTTCTGTGAAGAGGCAGCAGCTTCACAGATTTCAGATCATAGCCTTCTCCACAAGATCAGACAGCAGCAGCCACAAAGAAAACAAAAAGTCTGTCTGGTAATGCCAAGGAAAGAAAAGAAAGTGGCTCTCCTACAAACACAGTGGGTCCTTTAGAATATTACCACTTGCAGACATTTATTGCATGATGTCCAGCAATCTAAGCAGTGTAATATAAAGGCCATTTGAAATTCAGTCACTGCTAAAGCCTTGTTTGCTGACACATTGGCTTCTTCTGCCTGCCAGCATAGCTTGGTATGAAGAAAATGTAACATTTGAGGAGTAATAGTGTGGTACTGACCTACTGGTTTCTAGATTAGGGTTACTCCTGTTCTGTGTCATAAACCAGTGGGTGGAGAGTTTGTATAACACAACACCAAGACTGATTTCAGAGCCTGCTTTCATCTTGGAACAGACTTTCAAGCAATATTCATTTCAATACCTAGATTTCTTAAAAAGAAAAGGGTTGAGCTACTGAGCTATGACACTGCCAACCCATCAGCTTAAAACATGCATGAACAGGTTGAGAAATAAAAATTTAACAGAATAGTAGAAGCCAATAATGGCTTTATATTATTCTTCAAACAAAGCCACAATTCCAGTTTCAGTTTCTCTCAGTCTGAGGTTTCTTTCCCAGCTGCCCTCACAAAGAGCAAGGCAGCAAGGCAGTGCTGGACAGTGCTGGACAGACGTGGTTCCTGAGTTCTGCTCCTGGCTCTGCAGGGACACACAGGTCATCTCTCTATGATCCAGTGTGGCCTCATAACCAGGGAGCCATTCCTCTTAGTCAGCGGGGGAGAGGCGTGCATCGCGGCATTCGGGGCGTGCACCGCCTCCCTGGAGCCGTGCAGCCAGCTCCTCTTCCTCTTCAGATCTCCTACAAACGCTCTCAGATACAAAAATTCCATTCTCAGGAAGTGTTCCCTGGTCACGTCTCTGGAAGCCACTGTTATCCTGAACAGCTGGTCCCACACCCTGTTCTTCTTGCAGCTGGAAAACTCTTTGAGGTTGATAGGCTTTGACCGTGAATGAAGAATCCGAAATTCCAGGTCAAAGTGGGCAACTGCGGGGCCTGACAGGATCAAAATGTTACTGCTGTTCAGCTTCCCATCTGTCCATGTAAAACTAGCAAAGGAAGAGTGAGAAAACCACGAGTTAATTCAAAATAATCAGTAAAGAAAATATTCACTGAAAATTCTCCTTCATCACGTTTAGTTATGCTGTTCTTACAACCCACCTGATGAGCAGTGGGCTCTTCTAAGGATAAATGTTGGTCACATAATCTGGTAAGGAAAGCAATTCTGCAGCATTGCTGGTTTTATTTTCCATGGAGGGAAATCACGTAAAGCAAGAGAAAGGAATTGGCACTTGCCTGTAGGAGCCCGTTGTCACTCTAATGCCATCAATTAACATGAACTTCTCACGGACTTTCCCAATGATTTTGGCGCCCGACCTGGTGCAGTATGTGCTCCCCGTGATACTCCGAACCCTCATCAGCTGTTAAAGACACAGCAAGAGTTCAGTGGCTGCAAATTTAAAAGAGTAACACAGCAATAACCATCCCTGATGAACTGCACACTGGCACAAGAGTCACCCCCTAGGAACCAAGGGAGGATTTTGTTTTTGTAGGCAAAGAGGCGACACAAGGGACAAACCCATAAATGGACTGTGCAGAATGTGACTCTGAAAATTCCTGTCACGTAATCGGGATCCAAATTCCACAGACTCCTGAGAACCTGCTTCTCCCTCAGCCTTCAAAGTCTTGGCAAGCAACTCCAGTCATGCTTTAGGAACTGGACATTCCTCCTGCATTTCCTTGAACATTCAATTAGTATTTGAGCTCAGAAAGCAGCTATAACATACAATTACAAAGGCTTCAGATTTTCTACTAACTGCTGTATTCTGTAAGAATAGTTAAATCTTCCAAGATAGAGCTGGAGCTACTCAATACCCATTTTCAGTTGTGGCAGCAGGTGTAATAATTTTTTCTTTTGACAGCTCAAACACAGTCATTAGAGGATCAGTTCCCTACCCCTATAAATATGACAGGGCTCACCTTTTCCTGCTCAAGGTCAACTCCCAGATCCTTGCACATTTTTAGAAAGTGGGAAAATGAAGACTGATCTAGAAGGATATACACTTTGACTTGACGTTGGTTACAGGCTTCCAAGAGGTCTGTGAAGATATCAGTATCTGTGAAGGAATCCATAACCAGGGCAATCATCTGCAACGAGTTTCAGAAGGAACCATTAGGCTGTTTCCACAGCATCACAAGGGAAATAGCACACAAGAAATTTGACTTTCAAATTAAATATTCTCCCCTGCCTTTTTTTCAGGTGGTTATGGAACATGGTACAGTCTTCTGTGATACAGGGTATTCCTCCTCACCCTGAGATAGAAGTGGACCCCTGTTTTTGCCCTATGTTAGGCAAATTTGATCTCTTCCTAAGCAAGAGGGTTGATTTGTTTTGTTTTTTTTTCTTGAGAACAGAAGTCTTTTCCTCAAAAGCACTGCCAAAAGAAAAAGGTGAGCTGACTTCCAATGCTACAGTTCTCCAGTCTTTCAACTCTTCAAATATGAAAAGAAACAGTAAGAAAACCCCAAACCACCAGTGTCTGACTGCTCTTTAAATCTCACGTCTTTGTTTAAGGTAAAAGTTAGGTTCATCTTCACCTTATTATTCAGATTCTCATATTTCAAGTCAAGATCTGAGTAAAACATCCCTTGAGTGCCAGCTCTTACACTCGCAGATCTTCCCCAGGGGCTGAACGCCAGGGTTTGCCGGGGATCCTCCGCAGGATGGGGAAGCAACAGCTATTTCAGAGAGCCGGGAATGGGCACGCTGGGGATGCATCGCTTACGGCTGCCAACTCCCTGAGGGAACTTAGCGGCACCCAGAGCACCCAGACTCGGCTTTCACAGTATGGGGAGGAAAAGCTGGCAGATAATGAACCGGATTATAAAATAACTACAAAAGATGGTGGAAAAGGCATAAAGCAATGCAAAACAGCAAAGTAAGTCAAAACGGAAGGCTATCTAAGAGTAGGCGAAGCGGAGAAGGACGAGGTGGCCCAGGGAAGCCGCGCAGCGCAGGGAGCGGGGCGCTCCCCGGGCACTCACTCCCTCCCTCCCTCCCTCCCTCACCTGTCGGGCGGAGCGGATCTGCCGCCTCACCGCCTCCTTGCAGCCGTAGATGCTGTCCCCGCAGCCGGGCTGGAAATGCGCCTCCACCCGCGTCAGCCCGCGGAAGGCGCCGCTGGCGAAGCCCGGCCAGCCCAGCTCCAGCGCCGGCGGCTCCAGGTCCGAGCGCTCGGGGAAGTAGGTNGGCGGCCAGCGCCCCGAGCCCTCCTCCAGACACTGCGACGCGTTGGCCATGGCCGGAGCGGGGCACCCAGCCACGGCTCTTTATAGCGCTCCGCGGGCTCCTCCGCACCTCCCGCCCCGCTGCGCTCCGCTCCTCCCGGCCGCTCGCCCACGGGACGGTCACGGGTGGCACAGCCCGCAGCCTTCCCCACGCCCAGGGAAGCGCCCGCAGAAGCGCCAACTTCTAAAGAAGGATCGGCCCAGCCCAGGACTTGCTGCCCAGCCCGGATCAAAAGGCTGCTCCTAAGGTTGGAGAGGGCAAATGGCCCCAGCAGGGAAGCACCGAGCGCCGACAAAGTGACTTAGTCACCCCGATTTAAAATGCCGGGTCAACAGAAAAAAAACGCTCAGCGATCATCAGGTGAAAACCCCGTGGTAAAAAGGAGTTTATTTGTAAACTGTTTCTCGTTCCTGTTAGAGTACCTTAACAGCTGCACAGTATAATAAAGTTAAAAAGCACAAAGTAATTTTTGCATACATTCAAGAACTGCAGGACTTAAGCTCTTAAAATATAACTCAATATTGGCTATGAAGATGCAATCTCGGCTCCTTCCCTGCAACTTGGCTTACTGCCAGTGTTCCAGATTCACAAATCAAGTAATAAAATACCTTATCGTTTTGAACAAGTGCAGACAGAACTTTTTTCCCCACCTCCAGCTTTAGTGAAGGAGTGGCTGCTTTGAAATCCAAGTAATAAAAGTAAGTCTCTTTGTCAGTAGAAATTTGAGACAGAAGTGCCAAAATTAGTTGCTCTCAACACTGGCAGCCTTTTTGAGTTATTGATATAAATTCATTCAAGCCAACAGCTGAAATGTGCCATCTACTGGACACACATGCCCCTAAATAAAAAAATACATAACCCAGACTCCGATTTGATTTGGCAGGATTCATTGTGGTTGGTCACTGAAGTACTGAGATTCAGGTCTAAAGTAAAACAGTACAGGTCAGATCTCAGAGAGAGACTGCACCCACTGCTAAGAGTAACTCTCGGGTAAGAGACCCAGCAAGCACAGACATAGATCTGCAAATAGTCAGATAAAGGCTTTGCAAAGCAATCACATCTCAGATCCACTCAATATTGGAAGGATCTTCAAAAATTAGAGTGGCACTTTAGCTCCCCAAATCAAGTTAGTAGTGGAAAAGCGATAGAGCATGAAAGAGTATTTCAGACAGCAGTTAAAAAGAGAAAAAAAGTTTATTTAACTCCTACAGTTACTTGTAAATTAACGTTACCCAACATAAAGCATAATTACCCAACATAACCCATTAACATTCTGTAGTGCATTTGTCAGTTTACTTTTGAACAGGGGCTTTGTCACATGCCCTCAGTGATTGTCTCGCCTTGGAGTTCCAAGAAGGAAGCACACACATATACACACATATATTTATATATCCTGGAAGAGAGATCAAGAGCATGATCAAACTAAAGGGCTAGTCAGCTCATTCTGTTTCAGAAGGCTTAAACAACGGAAAAAAAAAAACACAGTTGAAGATAACCTGCAACTGTTTGAACAGACCCTTTGCAACTTTAGTGGAAGAGTAACATATATATCACAGAAGTTAGAATAAAATCAGCTTTATGGCTCTTCGTTAAAGATGATTCCTCTCCTGTCAAGGATAAAGTAGAAATAAAAGCCAACATTGGAAAAAAAGATTGAGAATTCCTCGATATAAGATAGATCTCCAAAGCCACTCTGACCAAGTTCAGTGTGATTCAGGTTTTTCCAAGTTTACATAAATTAAAACCAGGGCATTAGGCAAGCCCAGAAGGCAGTAACAAATTCAGTTTTGAGGTCAAATACCCAGCATTAAAATGATCTTCACCACTAATGCATACAAGAGAAACCTATAAGTAGTTACTACACAATACCTTCTTTTCATCACCTACATTGCATAGCATAAAGCAAAGTGCTGGAGAGAGGCACATTAAAATCGTGAAAGTGCTGGATGGAAATGGAAGGATCTTTAGGTAAAGGATCTTTAGGTACAAAGTGACAGCAACATGAGGCTGGGGTTTGAGCTGTGTGCTCAGGGCAGGGATCATTTATTGAGGGAGAAGAGCGAGGCGTCGCGGAGGCTGCGCAGGCTGGCGCTCACGTCCCGCCTCTGCCTCAGGCTGCCCCTGCCGGGGTAATGGCTCACGTAGCCGGCAGGGACACGGCCCCGCCGCGACAGCAGGTCCACCATGTGGCTCAGCTTCGACCTGATGGTGGAGTAGTGGAACTGCCTCTCCTTGTGCAGTTTCTGGAAATACTGTGCCCTGTGACTGGTGGAATATTCGAAGGACCGCAGAGAGGATATTGAGCCTGTAGAGCTTGCGAGGGAGCACTGGGACGACGATGAAGACAACGATTGCAGACTAGAACTGGATACAGCCTTTCCAGACAGAAAATACTCTTCTTTTGACAACTTTCTGGGAAGAAGGGGTGTTTCTATGCCCTTCTCTTCCTTTGTCTGTGTCACTGCAGTCTTCAGCAAAATTGATGTCTGAGTGCCTGTCACTCTGGCTGTGACAGAAGCCTGAGTGCTACTGTCTGCTGTGGCAGTGCTGGCCTGAGTGGCTGCATTACATTTGGTCACTGCTGCCATCCCTTCCCATGGGCCAGTTTGAGTTGATGCACTTTTCTGTTCCACTGTGGCCACCTGATTGCTGAACGACTCCTCTTCACACAGGCAAGAATGCCCCAGGTTACAAAGCTTTCCTGCAGGAGTATATTCAGTCTGATCTGTTTTTTCCAGCAATTTCTTTGGAGTGCTAGACAGTCTGGCAAATTCTGCTCTCAAGTTGCCTTCCACAGTATATTCTTTAGGGGATTCTGTTCTGGTCAGCAGGTGATCAAACATTCCAGTGTTCCTGCAGCTGGACGGTCTCTTTGGGCTGATGGGCAGTGACTGGGCATAAAGAATCCTGAACTGGAGGTCAAAGTTTTCAACCACTTGACCTGACAACACCAGCAAGTTGCTGCTGTTCAGCTTCCCATCAGACCATGTGAAACTGTTGAAAAAAAAGCCAAGACTCATAGTTCATCTCCAGTGCATCTCAACAATACAGCTACAGACAGCAAGACTTAGCTTAAAAATTAAAGTAAGGTAAGAAAACAGACTTCATTTTTGCAGGAAGAACTCTATTTGGCTATGGCCAAGCTCTCTGCTAACTACAAGCTGTCTAAACCAGTTTTCCAAAGGTGTTTTCAGACTTGTGTCAGCCCCACTTTGCCTCCAGCTAGTCCATGTGCCATTGGCACTCATTAACACCGGGCAAACAGCAAAGTTAATACATCCTTTTGCAGCAAATCCCCATTTTTACAGCTTCACTGGGCACCAGCACACCCCAATACTTGCCTGTAGGAGCCTGTTGCCACTCTAATGCCATCAATTAACATGAACTTCTCCTTGGCTTTCCCGACAATTTTGGCACCTGACCTCATGTAGTACGTGCTCCCTGTGAGAGTTCGAACTCTCATCATCTGGTTCAGAAAAGAAAGGAAAAAAGTAACATCAAATTTAAGTTAACTTCCAAAAACTTTTGATCATCAATTCTACTTAAAAGTGGCTACACACAGTATGGAAGTTAGGAATGAAATTAAGTTTTTCATATATACAGTCTGTATATGAGTGGTTTTAGTCACGCTGTGCTAAATTGCTGTTGGATTAGGTGAGAAGAGTCAGTTCCAATTAATTACTGCCCAGGAAGGCAGGAGTGTTTTTCCCTCTCCAGACAAACTTTACTGCAGTGAACATAAGCCCATCCAAGCTAAGCCATAACACAGCCATGTCCATTTATATTCACAGCAGCTAAGCAAATCACCTGGCTCACATCACTCAAACCCTTTTAAAAGAAAGTATTAGGAAAGAAAGCAGATGATACCAGAGCTGTACCACCCTTTAGTTCCCACGTTTCTGTTTTCCTTAGCAAGCAGTTCCTTGAGCCAAAGAATAAAGCTATTTAAATATTGCAAAATTAAATCCCTGAAAATTGCTGCATCCTCAGGACAGGGATCCCAGTACACACAGCACATGGGGCTGGTGCACATCATAGTTGTAGCTCCTACATATGGGCAACAAAGAGGTTGCTTTAGCCTTTCAAGGCAATCTGATGCTTTATAGAAAGGTTTCTTTGATATGCTTAAACTGTAAAAACAAACCACACTGCCCCCAATTTAGTACTTACACTTTCCTGCTCAGGACAAACTCCCAAATTGTTGCACATTTCCAAGAAATGGGGTACAAAGTCCTGGTCAAGAAGGATGTAGACAGGGACTTGGCGGTTGTTATAGGCATCCTGAAGGTCACTGAAGATCTCAATGTCTGTGAAGCAATCCATCACAAGGGCAATCACCTGTAAGGAAGGTCACAACACTCACCCAAGGGATTTATTTTACAGAAGGCCACTGCCTCCCCCAGCCATTTTCTCCTGCTGCTATTATCAGGGTCTCATGCACATTTCCTTGTCCTGCTGCACAGGCCCTGGCAAGTTCTAAAAGATTTCTGTATTCCCACAACACTCCTGTAAATTATTGTGCCCCAGCATGCAAAGCATACTCCTGAAGGTTTTTCCTCTGCTGCTTTTGTACACTTTCAAATCCTCCTTCCCTACACAATCCCCTGTAATGTGGCCAAACTGGGGAAGCTGTCACAGTGAAATCTGCACTCCAGAAAAACCATCTCCACACCTGTTCTCCCAGTGTTTCAAGCAGCTACAGGAGAATTAGCTCAATTAGCTCAAATGCTGTCAGATCTCACAAACCCCAGCTGATTTTCAGACTCTTCCTGGTTTCTATATTCTTACTGAGTTTCTATCCCTTACCTTCACAGGAAATCCCTCCACTCACCCAACAGTTCTTTCAAAAAGGCAAATCTTAAGATGTGAATATCACATTTTTGAACCATTTCTCCTGCTAATTCAGAGCCACCTTACACAATGATTTGGTGCTAGAGTTCTCACCCTTCAAAACCACTTCTGTGTAGGGACACAAAGGCATAAAGGATTCAGCTTTATGACTGAAATTTCCACTTTTGTATTAAACCAGCATAAAGAACAATGATAATACAACTCCTGTGAGTATCTGGCACCTGCCCTTATCAGATGGAGGCTGCTGCAGCACACCCAAGGTGTATAAGCACGCAACACAGCTGCTCTGTGTGTGGCATGGCCTGTAATCACAGGAAACCTTTCCCACAGGAACAGCTTGAGCTCTGCATTCCCACCTCTGTCCTGCTCCCTAAGGGACTGCTGCTCTTTGGCTGAGTTCTGACACATAACATGCACAAGCATATGGGTATTTCTAGATAAAGTTACTTTGTGTTGGTGCTTCTTGCGTGTGTCCTGAGCTTCTTGCCACCCAATCACTTGTCTAAGTGTTGAAGAAGATTAAAAAACAAATAAGATGCTTTGGACAAGACCAGACAAGTAAGAAAACCACCCCTGAAAACAAAACAATTCACACTAAATCCTTGGGAACACTAATGCATGACAGCTCAATTCACAGCACATTTGAGTTCTAGTCCCAGAATGAGCAGCTAAAAAAGAAATACAGCTTTACCCAAAATGTTTAGAGGAAAGAGGAAAAAACCCTTTTCTCTACTCATCCGTTCAGGATAGCAAGGGCAAAATCACAGCAGTCACTTGAACTAACTGCATTTGAGTGCATTAATTAGAGAAAAAATTATGCAGCATCTCAAGTTTTCCCACTCTTCACATCATCTTGAGGAACTCAGAAATGACTGAAAATAATCACACAGCATCTGACATTCAGTAAATTTTAGGGGGTCAAAAATGTCCATTTATGTCCACAAAAACGCCCCCTGGATCAAGCACAGCCCCAAATGGGGCAAGAGCAGCTTGCCTTGCTCAAAGTGAGGGAAAGTGTTTGTCAGGAGCTGCAAGGAATGATATTACAAACAACTACAGCTTTTTTGGGGAATAGATGTCGTTATGGTGTTTACTCGAGTTACCAGACCGGTCTCATGTACCTGCAGGGATTGTTTGAGAACAGAGCTTCCTCTGACCGTTCCTGGCAAGGAGCCCGTCCTTCCTGCCATCCTCACCCACTCCCTAAACTTCTGCCCTCGGAAGGGAATAGAGACTAAGCTCGGTTGCTAATTCAGGGTGTGCCTTGCACGTCACACAAAGAGACAGGGGTTGCTTCATCTGGCCACCCAAAAAGGAAGCTACACATTTAAATTGTAGCTGAGCCAATGGAATAGCTGCTAAGGAGAAGGGTGGTTCCCGGCTGGGGATAACAGTTGGAGGCTACAAACTCCGGGAATGCAATGAGTTACAGGGAACAGTTACAAGTTACTACGCCACGTGGTTTCCAAGCCATACAGTGCACCAGAACAAAAGCGTCCACTCCTGTAGAAGGAAAGGTCTGTCAAAAGCAGTTCTGTACGTCACTTGGGGGCAATTAATGAACCGAGGAAGGGATATACAATCACGGTGTTATATCTATAGAAGAGGATTTTTCTGTCACACCCTTTAAAGGACGATAGAACTTTTCTGCAAGCGAACCTGTCTGGCAGAGCACATCAGTGGGGAATCTTGAATAGGAGACCTTTTGCTCCGAGTGAAAGCAGGATCAGCTGGATACAGCGGCTGTGTTGGCCACGGCAGCAGCGCTGCGGGACGGGGAGCTCTTGGCGCATCACCCCCAGAGCACCCGGGAAAGGGAGGGCTGGCAGATGGGGCAAAGAGAGTGCCACTTTTCCTGTATTTCCGAGCTAGTCCTCCTTAACGAGACACTCTCGATTCGACAAGGGTTTTAAAGCCACTTGGCTTTGCTCGGAGTCCCATGGCGACGCTTAGCGGTACCGGTGCCGATTTTCGATGTGCTCGCAGACCCAGGGGAGAAGGGCCCCGCGCAGCGCAGGGAGCGGGGCGCTCCCCGGGCACTCCCTCCCTCCCTCCCTCCCTCCCTCACCTGTCGGGCGGAGCGGATCTGCCGCCTCACCGCCTCCTTGCAGCCGTAGATGCTGTCCCCGCAGCCGGGCTGGAAATGCGCCTCCACCCGCGTCAGCCCGCGGAAGGCGCCGCTGGCGAAGCCCGGCCAGCCCAGCTCCAGCGCCGGCGGCTCCAGGTCCGAGCGCTCGGGGAAGTAGGTGAGCGACGAGGCGTCGA
>WEIU01015112.1:541923-559062 GCA_013389925.1 Aegithalos caudatus
GACCGGGACCGAGCTTCCCGGCCGGGACAGCCCTGCCGAGCCCTGCCGGCCCTCAATGGAGCTTCCCGGCCGGGACAGCCCTGCCCGAGCCCTGCCGGCCTTCAATGGAGCTCCCCGGCCGGGACAGCCCTGCCGAGCCCTGCCGGCCTTCAGAGGGCGGGCAGGGATCGCGGAGCTTTCACCCTGAACAGAGTCAGGGTCAAACCCCTCTGAGAAGGGCGCTGGTAAATGATGCGTGCTAACAAATGCCGGAGCTAAAGCCTTGAACACTCCCACGGAAAGCAGGCACAGCTTTGGCTTTTCTAGCTTGTCTCCAGCTCTAACTGCTGTCGCTTCACAGAATCACGGAATATTCCGTGCTGGAAGGGATCCCCAAGACTGATGCAAGTGCAATTTCCAGCCGTGCACAGGGCAGCACCAAGAGTCCCACCATGGTCCTGAGAGCATTGCCAAACACTTACTGAGCTCTGCCTTTGAAATAAAAAGTTACATCCACCCACTGCCTAGATTTCCTCTTCTAGATATCCCCTGGCTGCAGACAGCTGAGAGGCAGAGGTATTTAACAGAGTGCCAAAATTTAAACAAACAACAAAAAAATCAGTGGCATTTTTGTATTATTAAAAGAAATTTAATATAATTTTTAAATTAAAAAATTCAATCTCTCTATTAAAGACACTGAGTCAGGTGCTAATACTGTCAAACACGCTTTTGGCATGAGTTTTACATAAAGTTTAAGATTTTATGCATTGCTTCAACATGTTAAGAAACCATCTTCATACTTACAGTAGCAATAAAGTCAATTCCATACAATATCAAATATCCTTTTTTTAAAAAAAGTTTTAAATATATTAGACTCTGATTGCCAAAATGCCATTTTATACACAAAGCTGCTAATACAATATACAGTTCTTACATTATTTTTTTTTCTTCACATAAAATACATTTCATCAAGTTTTTATTTGTACATCATTTACTACTGATCAATAGAATTACGAGTTATTGCAGAAGGCTTGCCATCATCTCTTACTGTCCTGTACACGCAGCAGTCCCACCCGTACCAGGGTTATCCACACTCCTGCAACCTCACACTGCAATCTAAAGGCTGAAGACATAGTGGTGGCAAAACTAAGGCTGCATCTGCACTGTTTAAAAACCCGTATCTCCCCTGCAGCTGCGGGTGGAGATCATTGCATTGGTGTAGCTTTGGGAACAGGGATCTCCAGCAGAGTCTCCTCTACTACAGCTTCCGTGGTTGAAATACAGCAAAATATTCTAGGTCAGAACTGTGCCATAGTGGCTGTTGCCCAGAGAGCCCAGTGGTACTCAAATTGTGTGAGGGAACTGAGAAGCCCATTACCAGTTTGGCCTACATGAAAACAGAATAAAAGTGGAGAACAACCGGGGAGAATTGTTCTGTCGCACAGCCACGGGCAAAACAAAACAAAAAATGTAAATGTGTTCTGGTGTAAGAGGTGAGACCTTGCTGCTGCAAGCGTGTTCTGGATTCTGCCTGTAGAGAACTGACACACCTAAGTAGTCAATGTGATTTGTTAAAATACAATCAAGCCCCTGTGCATTTCCTTTCTGTGCATTTAGGAAGAGAGAAGTGGCAATCATGAGAGAAATCGAAAGAGCAAATAATAATGTCAGAATCTGGTGTGCTCTGAACTGTTATCCCCTTGCAAAAGAGTCCAACTTAAAGATCAGCAAGAACTCTATAGTGACTACAAGCCTTCCAGAAACAAGTTACCTTTAGCAAGTATAAGGCACAGAAATAACCCAGGTGTAGGGAGAAACCTTCCAGCAGACAGACAACAGTTCATCCATGGCTCACTGGAGCCCAGTGCTATTGCTTTCTCAGGATATTTCCTTTTCCATGGTAATTGATTGAGGTTCAGCAGGGATGATGTGGGTAATCAGAGCTCCAAGACTGAAGGAAAAAGGACACTAGACAGAAGTTGTAATGCCATTTGGGAGCTTTTAAGGGAATTCAACCCCATGAAGTAAGACCCTGCTCAATAAATGCAAGAATTCACTGCCTCCACTGAGTATTGCACAGAGTCATTATTGCTATTGCCCTGCCATGCTCTTCTCCTTCCCTACCAGGAGTTCCTCATCCAGGTGGTTCTTCAACCACACCTCCAAGATGGCACAGAATCACATCAGCTAGAGTCAGTTCTTCCCAGAATTGGGAGGGTTTTAAGATTCAGGAGCACCAAAGAAATGAAATTAGGTGGGCTGGAATCGGATCATGTGGTATGTGAAACACAGATCCAGGTCTGATTTCAAACAGATCCCAGCAATGGGACTTAAGCCCTTATCTACCATTTCAGAGCTGGGGTTTCCTTGGCTGAGCTCTCTAAAGTACAGACATTGTTTTGAAAGACATCTTTTTGTCCATCTAACAAATTCCTTTCAACATGGAATGTAAAGCTGCTCTCATTAACCACTTAGTTTGCTAGAAATAGTACAAATTCAGCACACAGGAAAATATGAAGGGAAGGAAGGGTTATTATTGTGCAGCTCTGCCTGCAACAGGCCTGTCAGTACATTCACATTCTCAGATCCTTGCACAGTCTCTATGAACACCTACAACCTCACTTGGCTCACTGGTAACTGAACTGGAACTCTAATCTGGCCTTGAATCTGTAATTAGATATTTATTGATCTTAAAACCATTCAGTGTATCATAAAAACCTCAAATGCTCCTCTAATAAACTAACATATGCCAATCACAACATGATTTCTAGGTCCTACAGCTTTTTAGTCATATTAAGATCCAATGAAATAGCCAAGTGCCCTCCACTCTGTACCTCAGAGCTTTCCTCTGGGATAGCCATTAAAACACACAGATATCAAAACCCCACTGTTGTTGTAACACTGCTAAATTTTACAGTGAAAAGTGTTATTCCTAGAGCTAGGCTGCTACAATGCCCATGTAAGAGAATCTATGGGGGTTTTATTCCTCAAAATCCTGTTTTTCTCCGCAAAATAGTTCACCAGAAGCAGGTTACTTATCCATCCTGCAGAAATCCCTCATCCCAGACCTACAACCAACAGCTCTGCCAGTGCTCCACAGGCAGTGACCATTATATCCCAAATGTCACCACACAGAAGCATGAATCCATTCCAGGCCATTCTCCAACAGCCTTCCAGCTCCTGCCCTGGTGCAACTTCAGCCCAAAGCCTGTGGTAGGGCTGTGAAACATCCTGTGAGATTTATCCATTACTGCCTCTTACAACTAATTACTCTCCTGTCTGATTAAGAATGGATTACATTTGATCAGACACCACTGGACTTCACAGTGAGGATGACGAGTTCCCAGAGTTTTGCTTATGTGAAATACCAATGGAAGCCAAAAAGCTGTTTGTCTAAAATGGACCTGTTTCCTGCAGTTTAAATGTATTAACAGCTCTCAGTGAAAGCAAGCCTTGCTTTATACTGTTGTATTCAGTGATCTCCTTTTCATTTCCTTGGAATCAGGCAGGGTTCAACACACTTGCTAGCACAAAGTTACTCTGAGAAGGTAAAGGGCCCTACTCCTCCTTTACTGGGAGGGAAGGCAACATCTGGGCCCAAATTTTGCACCATATACAACCTAGTAGGTAGCGGCACCAAAATTTGTTAGAGTGAGTTCAGAAATCTCATTAGGAAGGATGTGGAGAGAGAAACCTCACCACCATGGGAGAAGAGAGGCACCTGAAAGATCATCTCCCCTGTTCTGTAATAGCCAGGCCACACTTGGTGTTACCCCAGAATAATTTACTCAAGGTAATCAGAAGATCCACTGTTAACCACACACAGATGCAGTCAAGTCTTTCCAGTTACCAAATCATCCTCTTACTACCAGAGAATGACTTTAAAAACCCCTTAAGGTCAAGCACAAGAAGCATTTTCTAGTCCTATAATTAGCATGTGTTTCAACAATGGAGGGAATTCAACTTCTCTGAATGCTTCAAACCCAGCTTTTAGCAGAACCAGGGTTTTAAGTGAACCACATCAACTGTTATCACTTTCCAGTTTGCACCTAAAACTGGTGAGGAAAGAGGATTCTACCTTCATATAATCCAAACCATTGTCAGCCTGGTGCCTCACAGGTCCCAAAGTGTCTCCTGCCCAGCGTGGCAGTGGTGGTGACACAGAGCCACCACCCCTGCAGCTCGAGGAGCCCAGAGCCCTGTGTGGGAATGCATCCAGCCCCAGCAATGGGTGGATTTCATGGGCAGAGGGTAGCACTTAACAGTCACTGGAAGCCTCAGTGAACTTTTTATAGCCTAGAAAAAAGTTAAGGCTGTGAGGATCCCACAGAGGGAGAGTACATGTGAAGGGGAATATTGATGTCTAACAGGCGCCAGGTAAAAGGAACATGGGTGGAAGCTGCATCTGCTGCTGCTTGGCTGAAGCACAACTACATGAGCTGGATTTAATCCACTGATGGTTTACAGAGACCCAAACAGGTTTATGTCTTCAGAGTTTGGAATTTAAGCTGCCCAAGAAGACACATATTCATGCAGGCAAACAGTTACATGTGTGACAGAGGAGTTAAAGATTTACAGTTCTTAGATACAACTGAAGTGTGGCCAGTTCCTCAGAGCTGCCCACACTCTCCTCTCACCTCCCCCAGGGACACAAAGCCTGAACTTGCTGCAAAGCCAGAGCCAAACCCCTGGGTTACCCTGTGCCAGTGTTTGCCAGGTGGGCTGTCAGAGCTCACAGGAATTACACCCAGACACAGTGCTGGCGCTGCAGCTGTCCACAGCAGAGAGGCTTTGTTAAGTACTGAGGGTGTCAGGCAGCTCCCACAGACACAGAGGCATTTAAACCTTCCTCTGCCAGCTGCTACCCACTGCTGACAGCTTCAGCAAGGGAGCTGGAAAACAGAACAAAATATCTCCTGTCCTGCTGCAGTGTTCAACTATTGCAGCAATGCTTAAAGTTATTTCTCAGCCAAAGACTGCAGGCTAATGCAAATGTCATCACATCTATGGGATTAGAAATGCTTTCATGGTGTTCTTAGGTTAGTGTTGGCAAGCCTTTCCTTCCCATCCTTCCTGAGCCCTGTGGTTCTGGAAATCCAGAAAAAAATCAGAACACAAAGCATACTGCCCCTAGTATCTGTGTTGAGCATACAGAGTAAACAAACAAAGAATCAATAGGAAAGTGAGATCAACAAAAGTCTTTTCAGTTTTAACAAATTAAGAGTCTAAATAGTACAAATAAGTTTTTTAAATTACTTATCCCAATATAGACCTTTGTCAGTATTTTATTGCAGTAAAATTCTATTGCCAGGGCCCCTTTATTGCAACATCAGTTTTAAAGCCTATTGAGTGAAGCCTGTTCCAGGAAAAGTTCTGCTTCAAACCTGATGGCAGTCTGCAGTGACGACCTGACACGAGCAGAACAGGACCCAGCCAGTGCACAGTTTGTGATGGTGAGCTGTCATTGCAAGGAGCTAACACCTTGCAAACTTCCTAAGTGCAGCATCTGGGCTTGCTTGTTGCTCTGGCCCAGGAAGTGCTGGATCCAGCTGTGTGGAAAACAGCTCTGTCCACTCTTGCAAACCTCACGTGGGAGCTGACCTCCCCTCCAGGATATGTGCATCACCCAAGAGTGGAAACACAGGTCTGAACTGTCACCTTCCAGCTGCTCGGTGACTTACAGCAAGAGGCTCAGACACAAAGATTTGAATTGATCCTTTCTTTGTTCCAAGGCATCTCATGACTTCCCAAGGACGGGAGGCAGCACACCATACCTCCTTCCCCAAGGAGCAAGACTAAGGAGATTCTTTTGACATCGTACTGGTGTGCATCCCTTCCTCTCCTAAGAGCCTCGCTCCACCTGCATTACTCGTCCAGCTGCAATGGAAGTAATTGGCAGGGTAAAGTACAACTTGAGATGAACGAGGCCGCCACAGTCAGGACGTCCATAACCAAATTCTCCCTCCGGAATGCAAACAACCCGGCCACTGCCATCGATCCAGCCAGCCCACCCACGTCTCCTTTCCTCTGGGGCGAGACACAGACCAGACTAGGAAATCCTGCAGCACCCGTGCACCTTCTCCTCCATTTCCTCCATGGGAGCTTTGAATTTCAAGAGGGGCGGATCACCGCTGGACACCGTGTAATACACCGAGGTCCCATTGGAGCTGTAGGGAGAAGTCCTGGACTCCATTAAGTGCGACTTGGCCTCTCCCACGTTCTCAGGGACTCCCGGCACGCCGGCGCTGAAGTGTGTGCTGAGGAAGGGGTGCTGGAGCAGCTTGGCCGCGGCTCGCTGCCGCTTCAGTTCCGACAGCGTTTGGTGGTTGTGCTCCTTGTAGGCGCCCCAGAAGGGCGGCGCCTCGGGCGGCGCGGGGCTGCCGTAGGGCAGCGCGTGCCCGGGGTTGCCGTCGGGCTCTGCCTGCAGGCTCCAAACGTCCCCGTTGGAAAAGCTGTACTGGTAAGGGCTGGCAGGTGCCAGCAGTCCGTTCTGCAGGGGCAGCTCGCTGTCACACTGCGTGCTTTTGTTCGCTAGCTCCGGGAGGAGGGAGGAGTTCTCCAGCACTGAATTCTGTAACAATGAGACATGAAAGAGTGTTTTCCTCCATTCCCCGCAGCAGGGTTCATCCCTGTGACAACCTCCTCAGTCTGCTCACGCTCAGCCTTTATACCCATCAGGTGCTGCAACTGAATTCACTCACTAATGCTGTGAGCCCCAGACAGGAACTGTTTCCCAAACAGGACGTGGAACCTTAACTCAGAAGGCCTCACACACAAAAATAATATGCTTATCTATATAACATGAGAATAACTTAATTAAAAACAAATAACTGCAAAGCAGGTTTACAATTCTTTTGTGAGCTTTAGAATGAAAGGCACACACTATTTTTTTTGGAGCACCCTGGTTCATTTTTATCTCAAAACTATGTATGCAGCTGTAAATCCAAAACAGGCTTTCCACTTGGGTGGGACATCCCAGTTTGTACCAAATGAGAATTTAGTCTTTTGCTTACACCTGGTGGATGAGGTCTACAAATTTTTCAGCTACCTTCCACCCACTGCTACTGAACCCGCACCACCAGCCCTCCTCAGTGACTCCCATGAAAGAGAAGAGATTCCTTACAGGGTCTGTATTCTCCTGGTCAGAGCGAGTCTCCCCCATTTCTCCAACAAGACCTGAGTTTCTTCCTTCTTCTGCTGCCCCCAGTTGCTGCCACACCATGGCCTCCTTCTCACACTCCTTCCTGTAAAGGTTTGTCCGGTCCGAAAGGCTGGCCCTCCTCACCACCTTCCTGTGGGACAGGGACAAGGCCATCAAAGCTGGGAGCAGGACATGACATTCCCTCTTAGCCTGTAGCTCTTCTCACCACCTCCTCCTCCTCACACTTCACAGCCTCTCCCTCTGGAATGGAACTGGGATTCAGCTTCCTGGCACCCATGCAAAGCGAAGGCACCGGTGTGGATACAGAAGGTGGGAGGAATTTCAAGGAGCTCTAAACTGGCGCTGCAAATCTGTGTCAGAGCTCAGGCAGGTCACCTATGGACCTATTCTGCAAACAGTGGAGTAAATCTAGAGGGAAATGGCCCATGAGCTGTTTGGGGAGCTTTGTGGTGTGCAGGATTGCTCCGGTATCTGGTAAAACATCTTATAAACACCTCTGCGAACTGTGTCTCAGCACTGCATCTTGGCCATGTGACATACCACCGAAAAGCTCAAGTTAATCCACTTGAAGCACTATTTTCCAGCACCAGTTTCAGTGGTTTGACAGGGTAAATTCTCACCATTTGGTCCTGTGCTCAGGGCAGTTCTTAAACTACTCCAGCACAAAAACATTTTCCCACCAAGAATGAGCACCACTTCCTAGTGAAAAAGCCACTCTTCAAAGGAGCAACCAAAGTGAGCCTTTCACAGGTCCATTCAGAGAGGAGGATGGGCTGTTCTCCCCGACCTGCAGGTCACTGTGTGGCCAGACAGAGCCCCAGGGACCTGCAGGGAACAGCACAACTCACCCCCGGCTGCCCGTGCTGGAGGTCCTGCGGCTCAGGGAGGATTTGTGCCTCATCTGAGACTTCATGATCACATCGTGTTTGTGTTTCAGCTCCAGAAGCAGCACTTTGAATTCCTCCTCTTCGCACAGATCTGTGGCACACACACAGCAAGCCCTTTGTCAGACAGTTCTCATTAACAGCACGTTACTAATTGTGCCTTCCTAGTTAGACACCCGGGTCTTAGGGCTGCACACAACAGCAGGGAGGCTCCCAAGCACAAGGGATAACATAGGAAACATACAACAGGAAGACTTGGTGCTTGGGAAATGCCTTCTTCCTTCTTTTTATGAGCAGGAAGAAGCATTTTCTGCATTGATATGCTACAAAATCCAGTCACAGTTAAAGAAACTTCAACTTTGATTCTAAAGAGATACCTAAAAAATTATGTTAATGCTTCTGAAAGCACCACGTGAGGACTCCAGCCATTTCTTTCTTTAAGCTTCATAAACTCACCTATTGGCATCTCATCCAAAGACGTCCTGGCACTCAAACTAGCCCCATGGGACACCAGCAATTCAGCCATCTGCATCTAAAGAACGAAAAGAAAGCCAGGCTGAAGTTGATAGAGCGAATTTAGGCAATTTAGACACAGCTCCCTAAAGCTGAAAGGTTGGAATAAGATGAGAGGCAATGGCACACAGGTTCAACTCACCTCAAGTAACTCTGGTATGTGTGTGATGTTAAACACTGTTCCCACCACCCACCTGCACAGGCATGCTCTGCCTGAACTTTCTCAGCCACAAGTTCTTTTTGGAGCCCATGGGATCTCCTCTGATGCTGTCCAGAGAGCCCAGCCCCAGGACAGATTTATTCCATTTGCAGAGTACTCCACAGTTTGTCCAGGCAGAAAAAATGCCCCCCTCACACATGAGACTTACAGAGAAATCTTTACCTGTCCCCAGAAAGCAGCAGCATGCAGAGGTTCCCAGCCATCCCAGTCCTTAACATCCAGGCTTGCCCCCTGGTCAAGAAGCACTTCAGCTGCATGCAGATAACCATTGGCTGCAGCTATATGCAGCTAGGAGACAAGGAACAGAGCATGAGCCACCTGCAAGGACCACAAATGGCTTCATACACTGAATTTCAGAGGGTTTTCTTGACTAATGTTTGAGCCTAGAGCTGGACAGGCAGCATATTTCATGCTAGGCAGATGGCACCAGGTCAAAAGCAGGTTGTTCCTGTTACTAAAGCTCAGTATTGCCTGCATGTAATTGTGTCTGGAGAGGAAATTGCTTAACACTTCTTAGAATAACTTGGGTATATAGATGAGAAAAATAATGTATCCACATTTTAAATCAAGGGCTTTTAAGTGCTTTCCAGTCTGTAGGGAAAGCACCATCAAAACACGAGCCTGCAATGCAGAACATCATCCACTGTAAGCTCTGCATTCCTCATGCCAGGAGAAAATCTCCTCTTCCCCACTAAAGTGCTGTGGATGTGATTTTTTTGAATCAAATTTACAGCCTGCTTTAGTCAGGACTCTCTGTGCAATTGCACTTCCAATCACACTATAATTATTTTCACGATTTGAAAGTCAAAAACATTTTAAATCTTGGCTACTTAAACTTAAGGGAATAAGTTGGCTTCCAAATATTGGCTTCCAGCTACAGACACCACTTTGGAGACAATCAATAATGGTCTCTTTTAGTCCCCCAGGTTCATGTCTCTGAAGATTTTCATAATTGCAGTCTGCTGTTACACCTCTGAGCAGAACACTGACCCATGCACTGCTCTGAAGGGATAAACTCCACTCAGAGCTCCTCCTACCTCAGTTGTGCTAAAGGGGAGAATCAAAGCTTCTTTTCAAAAAAGTTTCATGAGGATACCACCACCCGGAGTTAAAACTTCATCTGGAAATAAATTCTGAGGCTTTCTGGCAACTCAGGTAATTTCTACATAAATTTTATGCCACTTTCTAGAGTCCATGTGAATTAATAAGGAATCAGTTGGGGGTGATACAGAAGGGGGAGCCAAGGGGTCTGCTTAAATGTATGTATATAATCCTTGTTAAAGGGAAAAATGTGTTAAAAAACAAGATGCAGTAGAAACTTCAATCACCCAAGCTTACCTTCGAGGGAGCCTGCCCTCCCCTTACACTTCTGCTATATGCTAAAGGTGACATTTCAATTAAGAAACTGGAATGCACTGCCATGGCCTGGCCCTCAAACTCACAAACCACGTGCCTGTACATCATTTATGTCTGGAGCCAAGCACTAAATGACCATGGCTGCATGAAATGCACAGCACACACAACCTCATTACTGTATTTCCCTAAGCTGGGACTGCTGTGAGACACAATTTAGGAGACACATTTGTGGGGTAAAAAGAACTAGGAATGTTCACCCTTCTGAGTCCCTGTCCAGACAAATCAGATGCCAACAGCTTGCTCTGTTCTGTACACTTGTCCTGGGTGCCCACCTCTGCCCAGGAGCAGGTGCCATCCAGGGTGAAGAACAGAAGAACACCCCCTGTGTGAGCCAGAGCCCACACAAAGCAGAAAGAGGCAGGAAGTCTGCAGGGTTCTCAGCACTGCATCCTGCTCCTGTGGAAGCCAGAGGGCTCTCACATCTCTTCCACAGGAGGAGTCAGTCCATGAGAAGCAAGAGGTTACTGGGAGCTCTTCCAGGCCCTGTTCCCTGCAGGTCAGCAGATGTCCTATGTTCTGTGGCATTTCTCCTCTCAGTGACTTGCACCTGCTCATTTTGTACAACTCCTGCTCCAGGGCAGGTTTCATAACCTCTGGGCTGAAGGAAAGCAAAACTGAAGTGGCTGCAGTTTCACTCACCAGTGTAGCACCTTGGGCATCAGTCCTGTTCAGGTCCTGTCCACTTGCAAGTATGTCATGAATGTCACAGATCATGACCTGCTCTGGAGCAGCTCGCATCTCATTGATCCTTTCCTGGGTAATCCCTGTTAAAATCCCAGTTAGAAAGAGGACAGTTGCAAAGGTTGAGTAAAACTCTCCACTGGTTGAGTAAAATAAGATTTATGATCCTGGTTGATATGACCCCACATCCTTCACCCTCATGATCTTTAGGAATCAGAATAAGCAGACAGAGTCAGGTCCCAAGAAATTATGCCAGGAGCACTTCTCTGCTTTTCTCCAGAGGCAAATCAAGAGCTGAGAAACAGGGTAATTTTTAGTACCATACTGACCCATTTCTGCATTTTACATAAAATCAATCTCCTCACCTTGATAGGCCATGCAAGTCTCAATGACATCCAGGGTTGGCTCATCTTCACAGAGGTCATATGGCATGTTGCCATCTGCATTGACTGCCAACAGGTCTGCTCCACTGCAAGGGGAAAACTGAGTTACACCAGGAAGGACCTCAGACATCCTAGAGCAGACACTGCCAAACACTGGGATAAATGCTTAGGAAAAGCCAGCTGGGATTGCCCAAATGCCACCAAGGTATGTGTGAGATAGGAAAGACTTGAAGCAAAGCTGTGGAGCTATGAATGGAGAAGATTAATTCCAGAACTGGATGAAAGGCAGCACACTACCTCCTTCCTGAGTCAGTAATGCCCTGTGTTCCACATCCGCTCCATTTTAATAACCCTCACCCAAAAATTTCCCAACCCAAGTGGGAACATCCTCCAAGGGATGCTTGACTGCATCCTCTTCTCTCCTTCATTATACAGTCAAAGCAGAGCCAAGTTTTCAGTGCTCATCTCCCAGATGACAGCACCACAGGGAGAAGTCTCCCTCCTTGAGGAAGAAGCAGCAGGCAGGGCTGTGCAAGGCAGCAGGTTAACACTCCCAAAGCTCCAGCACTCTGGAAAAGGGAAGGAGAGGGCTCCAGACACAGGCACAGCTCTCTGCTCCAGGCAGGATGCACCACAGGTGCTCATGAGACAGCTCAAACACACCTGGTTTCCTCCTCCTTGCTGGCAAGTCAGAAAGATTTGAGCTTTAGGGACTTGGTCAAGCGCCCTGTGTCACCACTGGGGGTCAAACATAGCAGGAGGTTTGCTGATCACTGATTAAGACCCAGTGGGACAGGTCACAAAGTTCACCCAGGTGTCTGAGTTACACAAAACACTGCTGTCCTCCTGCACTAGTGTCTGCTTGGCTGGGGCTGGAAGGTCTGAAGTGGTGTTTTGGAGCTTCAGGGTGGATCCTGCTGGCTGATCCTGTTTCTACCTCACCCCAGTGATCACAGTTCCACAGGCACACCATAATACAGACAGAAAGGGGCAAATTTTGCCCCAGTCTCCAGAAGGTTCACAAAATTGAGCCTAGTCATCTAGGGTTTTATTGTCTCCTCAGCCTTTCTGCTCTTCCTCCTTTACCCCTTCTCCCCCAAGCAGGAAGGACCCCCATGAGCAGCCTGAAAGCAGGGAATAATCACCACTGCTGCCATCTCCCAAGGTACTAAGCAGTCTCAGAATCAGAGCCACAGAAAGGACAGACACAAAAAGCCACCTACTGCTGGATGAGGATCTTCACCAGGTTGATATGACCACACGTGGCTGCTGCATGCAGTGGAGTCCACAGCTCGTTGTCCTTGGCATTGACATTGGCCCCGTGGCTGAGGAGGAGCTTGACTATGTCCTCATAGTTGTCTATGCAGCACTGGGGAGGAAGAAATGCAGACAGATTGAGGTTTTTTTAAACTTTGGGAAAATGGGGGTACATACCTGCTCAGCTGCAGAATAATAAAGGGCACCTGGATATGGGGACCTACTTATCCTGCACTACCAAGCAGCATCTCCAGCAGGGTTTAACATCAAATTGAGCACTAGCAGGTCAAAAAGGCAGAGCACCTACACTGGACAGACCAAAGGGTCACTGGGATTTTCCAGGGCCTTCTGGTGTGGGGGCAGAACCAGCAGGGAATAACAGCAAACATGCTCACAGCTTCTATTCCACTGGGTCTTCCATATTCAAGAGCAAACATAGCAGAAATTCAATGTAACCAGTATAACCACATACCAAGGGATGAGCTGACAAGCTGACATTCCCTTTTCTTAGGGAAAATCCCACACACTGGCATGTGATGAGCAAAAGCCTTCTCAGGAGCTCACGCTACCTACCACAGTTATCTGGAGAGGCACAAATTGGAATCCCAGAATTATGTGGTACTTTGCAGGGCACTTTTCACTTCTTGAAAAAAAAACAGCTTCCTTCCTGAATTTAGAGTATAGCCCAGCAGGCCAGAAGGGCCTCAACCTCTACCCTTTGGTGAAGGTGGAATTTGCTCTTTGATCCACCTCTTGTTCACCTCTAGACATGAATGTGCAAAAAGACATTAAAATAAGATTTATTCTTGTGCAAGAAGGCTGTTTGTGGTCTGTGCATTGCTGCAGACCCACACAGCTCAGCACACAGTACAGGCTGTTAATGGGGCTGAATTCCAACACACAACAAGCATTTCAGCTGCTGAGTGACAGGGACTTTCCAGGTATCTCTATTTTGTTCATTATTTGTACATGGAAGTGAGGTTAAAGCCATGCCTGTCACACAGCCAAGTTATCAGGGAAGTGGAAGGAAGTCACATTCACTGGAAGGAATGCTAATGTGCCCACTGAGGGGCTTCTCTGTGCTCAGGGATTCAGTTAATTCCAGTGGATACAAAGCCCCCATCAGAACTCCCAAATGCACCTTTACAACCCCTCAGTGGACAAGGTGGGATTCTCCAGGCTTTAGAGTCTGGCTGGGAAAGCAAGGAGGTTGTTCAGTGTTTCTCTGAGTGCAGGATAACATCTCTTTGGAGAGGTGATAGTGGTGGGGGACCTTTTGTTCTTCCAGGAGCCAGTTTGCATTTTTAAACAAACATTCATCCAGCTTTGAAGAGAGCAGGAGACTGGCAAAAGAATCCAAAATCCCAAATCAATGGGAGCATTCAGAGCAGGGAGTTATGGCCAGAAAACCCTGAGTGCTCGTGTGACAACCACACCACTGTTGTTTGAGGCAGCAGAGGCGGCAGCTGCCAGGCACGGCCAGTCCCACGTGCCTGAGAAAGAATAGAAAAACCCTTGTGGAAACAGCACACAGGCTCCAGGGAAGGCCACAGACCTACACACCACTAGAGCATGGCTGTATTTCACTGGTGATCAGCTACTGCTGTCTTGTACAGACTTTGGAAGTCCCTGAGCCTACAAAGGAGCAGCAGTGGATTCTTCAAGCATCTTGTGCATCATCGAAACTCATGGGTTGCCAAAGTTTCTAAATTTGAGTTAATCTGCTGTAAGAGTTTAGAGCCCAGCCCTACAAAAATAAAAGGGTAGGGAAAATGCTGTTCACATGTGAAGTCCAGCCCTGAGTCCTGAGCTCCTATCACTGAATAAAGTCTGGGATACAGCAAGAAAAGGATTTGATCTCAATTTGCTCCCCAAGACACAAGATTGCCAGCACAACACGGTGAAGTTTCACTGCTTTAACTGAGGAACAAAAAAGAAACCTAAGAGGTCTCCCTGTTTGAGGTGGACAGGTGGGTCAGTGGGCAGCAGGAAGGCACAGGGAGTGTGAGCTGCCTCACCTGATGCAGCGCAGTTAATCCATCCTCGTTGCACAGGTCGGGGCTGATGTTGCTCTTCAGCAAGTAACACACTGCAAGGAGAGGACAGAGCAGAGTCAGAGCATCCAGCCTGCCACATCCCATGCTCTCAGCCAGCCTGGACAGCTCAAGGCAAGGCAATTCTCACCATCAGTGTGGGCAGAGCTGCAGGAACCACAAGCCCAGCACTGCTTTGTCACCTCTGTGAGAGCAGAGCCTTCCTGGCTTTATCCAGCAGAGAGCACCAGCACACAATTTTCCCCCAACTTCTTCCAAAGGAGATTGTTAATACAATTAAAATTTTCATTCAGTTGTGCTGGAACAGGCTCCATTTTTGCCTTGTGCTTCACAATGCTTGAGTGCAACCTCTGCACTCTGTGGCCAAGGAGAGCCCAAGGAGGATTTTGGGGTCCTGAGTTACACCCATGAGAGAGATCCCTCCCACCATAAGAATGAGGCCCTGCCTCAAGGAGGGATCTACCCATGATGAGAAACCCAAATACATTCAGGGCCCTGCCACATCTAAATACACCAGGGTTGCTTTGGACACTTCACTTGAGCTGCTGGGTGTTTGGAGAAAGCTTCCCAGAGGCTTTAGTTTTTAATCACTGCTTTGAGGGGAAAGGGTAATATTTATTCCATTAAAATGCAAATTTCTAAAACACATGAAAAGTCATTAGGCCCTAGTTGAAAGACTTGCACAGGGCAATAGCAACAAGGTTGGCAGAGGACATAAATTAATAGCAACAACAGAAACTCTTCAAATTCAACACTGCTGACAGATCTTGATGATCCATGCCCGTTTTCTGTTGTTTTCTTGCTCATTCCCTGTTTTTTTCTCCAGAGATTTCACTACCTAATGCTTTTCCTACCTCAAATGTCACTGGCAGCACAAGCACAAGGCAGAGTTCATCATCATCTCCCCAGGGCCAGAGCAGCAACAGAAATTCACGTCACATCTTATTTGATGGCAGGCATGCAAGCACTGAGTGAAACCAGAGCTGCACAATAAGGAACACTGACAGAGCTCAAAGGGCAATAACCATCCTCAGAGCTGGCAATCAACAACACTGCAAGGCTGCTCACTCCAAAGCATCCTGCAGCCTCTGATCCCTGTCCTGCTGTCAGAGGGAGCTCTTTCCACAGAGCATCCACAGGGAAAAACCATCTGCAGGGCTGTCCCTGGGGACAGAGCACTTCTGGCACGCAAAACAGAACATGGAAAACACACCCACCATGACATCAGGGGTGATTTATGAGGCTTTGTTTAAAAGATCTGGAAAACGCACTTGCAAGAAAGGCAAATCGAAAGCAAAGTGAAATTTTGATTGGAAACCTCTGCTCTGACATTATCACAAAGGAAGGCAAAACCAGACAGAAGTGAAATAAAACACATCACAGAGTTGTTTCACCCAACTCAAAATGAATGCTTGGAATTACTTTTGCTGGAAATAATTTCAAGGCATTGACACCTGCTTGATGGAACTGCTGCAAAAAAGCAGAATACAGCAAAGACAAAACTCATCCAGCACCACAGGGAATCCAAAGCCTCTGGTTTTTTTCCAGCTCAAAGGCCAGTGCAGGAAGCCCACGCCTACACTGGACTCACAGCCCCAACACTTGCATGCTTAACAGTAATAAGAGCACTGAACCTCAGCCAGTATATCCAATTTAATGACTCTGCTTCTACTGTTTCTGGCCAGCCCTGAGCTCTTGCTCTCCTAATCCAAGCTGAGTGACAGACAGTCATTCACCAGTGGGTCTGCTTGTCTCTTATTTATGTTGGATGCTCTGCCATTAGGGTTTTAATTCAATCTCAGTCAGTTAAGTGCCATTGTGTACTAATGACACGCAGCTCCATAATCATGTTTTGCCTGATTATGGAGATTTGGACAAGTAGATGCTGGCAAATTAACCTTGTAAGTGCTGTCTCTCCGTGGGAAGAAGCAGCAGCATAAATCCCAGCTTGTTACAGGGTTTTGTGTCAAAGGCACTGTGATCATGGCTTGACAGAGCTTGTAAGAGGCCCTGAAGGGTTAAGATTCAGAGAAGTTTTAATCTTAGCCTAAAGAAGCTTTGAATTCTCCACTAACCCCTGCAGCGGCCCTCGTGTTCCTAGTGCACCTCCCCTTGGCTCCTTCTGCCCTCAGGACAAGCTCACTTTATTTCCCAGTATCTCCCACTACACTCAAGAGACACAGCCATGAGACACCAGAAAAGGGCTCAGAAAAGTCAGATAATGAAGCTGGGTGTGGATGTGGTACCATGAGTCCAGGCAAAAAAAGAAGAAATCAGGCTGTTTTCTGTCCTGTCCTAAATTGGAAATAGCATTTCAGGGCCTGGCAGGGGAGCACAAGGTCAGGCAACCATGAGCCCTCATTCCTGCCACCAGCTCAGGATCAACAGAACACAGCCCCATTCCTGCCCACCAGCCCAGGATCACAGCAGAACACAGCCCCATTCCTGCCCACCAGCCCAGGATCAACAGAACACAGCCCCATTCCTGCCCACCAGCCCAGGATCACAGCAGAACACAGCCCCATTCCTGCCCACCAGCCCAGGACTATAACAGAACACAGCCCCATTCCTGCCCACCAGCCCAGGATCA
>WEIU01015112.1:559169-601363 GCA_013389925.1 Aegithalos caudatus
GCCTGGCAGGGGGCCAAAAACTAAAACAACCAAGAGCCCTATTTCCTCCCACCAGCCCAGGATCAACAGAACACAGCCCCATTCCTGCCCACCAGCCCAGGACCACAGCAGAACACAGCCCCATTCCTGCCCATCAGCCCAGGATCACAGCAGAACACAGCCCCATTCCTGCTCATCAGCCCAGGACCACAGCAGAACACAGCCCCATTCCTGCCCTCCAGCCCAGGATCAACAGAACACAGCCCCATTCCTGCTCATCAGCAGGGCATGGGGTGGCAAAGAGCAGCTTCATCACCCCCTCTCCCTGTGAGCTGCAGAGGCACATGGAGGGAGGACATGGACACCTTCTCCATGCCCACTACCCAGGAACAGCCCTTCCCAAAGAGCCAGGAAAAACAAGTCCTCCTTTCTGATAAACTTCAGGAGAAAATGTGCATTTGTGGGTTATCCAGTTCCTTAAGAATGGGAAAGAAGGGGCACATCTGTGATGCTTTGCAGTGCAGAAAGCTGGACCCTCACCTGAGGCAGTGCCACCACCCTGCTCTGCTGCTTCACACCCAACCTAAGCTACAGGGACCCGAGCCTGCAAAATGCTTCTCTCCTCAAGCCCTGCCAGTGTCACAGGCTTCTCTGCAGAGCCCAACACCTTCCCCCCCACCTCCAGGCACGACTGATGCCGTACAGGTAGGAAGCAAACACTTCAGCTCCCAAGGACACAGATTAATCACCCAGCACCAGCTGATCTCCTTCTGTCAGCTCAAGCCTCAGCCTCCACTGGTGGAAGGACAATCCCCCCATATGCTTGTGGAACAGCGAGGAAATGAGCCCTCTGCAAGGCCCTGAGCCTGACAGAAGGGGCTCTTTGGGGTCACACCAGCGTGCTCAGCAGCCTCAGGCTCCAGGCTAACACCACGATTAAGTTCTTAGGGAGCTCAGTGCCAAAAACGCTGAGCTCCGTCAAATCTGGGCGCTCACGTAGGCGGAGGCAGGTGGGGAGCAGGGGCTGGAGCGTGGAGATTCTTCATTACGTGTCGAGCGAGAGTTGTGGGAAGCAGTTCCAAAGGCAGAGCAAATGAAGGAATGGAAATGATCACAATAAGAGCTGGGTGAACAAATTGTTGTGAATAATTCATTGCAAATTATATTAACTGAGCGATCACTCAAATGTATTTTCCATTATTCTCCTTGCTCTGCCTATAATTGAACCTCTCACACACCGAGATGGTGTACATTAATCTTCAATTTCTATTTTATCATTCACATCTGTGCTGTATTAAATGGAAAAAGCTCCCACAACAGCTGTGAAAATACAGCCTCGGTTTTAAGCCGCCCTCCATCAGATGTCCCGGGGCAGCCTTAGAAAGATTCTCCTCCCCAGACATAGCAAACCACTTCTCAGGAGCTCCTTGTCCTCCCAGCCTCACTTATTCTCCCCAAAACTAAAAAGCAGGGGGAAGGCAAAAACAACACTGCAAAGGTGCTAAGGAGAATTCAACATGGGACAATCGACTCTCCTGCCTGAAGAGATGTTACAGTGCTGTCATTTTTTATTGGTGATACTTCCCACTGAGTCTACACTAGAAGCAGCTTTTCCAGAAAAGCTCCTAAACCAGATGAAGAAAAAAACTCCCTTTGTTAGTGCAGTTTCCCCTAAGTCAATAAGCTACACCATAAAATCCTGGATACTGTTACACTCCCATCTATAGCAAGCACTTGCATACCTCAAGCATTAAAAACTCATAAGAGAAAAAGCCAGCTGGAACTGATATGGATACCATGGGGGGATAAAAAAAACCCAACAGACACCTTCCTGATGGGAGGTCCTAATTCTTCCCAAAAATATATAATGGCAAACTGCCTCTACTGGCAAGCAGGCTTACCTGTGTGCTCCAAGTTTACATACACACAGACCATTAATTTTTAAAAATCCAGGTGTGTCTCAATCTTTTTTAATCAACAATTTCTGTTTGAAATCATCCAAACTCTTCAAGTTCACCTTTTGGTGAACCAGGCACTTTCAGGCCACCTTTAAAAGGTGAGGTCTCTATGACAGTACAGTAATTTCTGTATGTTCACACATGATTTCACTGCATAAAATGAAGCTTCACTTGGGTTAATAAAACATTTTTACACACTGCTCCAAGTCCCTTTCACCCAAATGCAGATTTAGTCAGAGACCCAGTGTAGCAGAAGCAGCTCCTTCCAGTATTATTTGTAATGACATACACGCAGGGGTGTTGGCAAATGTCTGCAAAGACTGATCCCAGCCTGCCAGGCATGGGACTGAGGATGGGCTCAGCTACTTCAAAGCTGCATGTTTACTGCTGTGGTTTTGCAGGGATATTTATTACACAGGAGAAACAATGCCAGGAAAACAGCACTGAAGCTGTGAGCACTCTGCCAGCTTCCTAGCCCAGCATACAATGATACTCACATTTTACAGCATATCTAAACTCTGAGCAATAACAGGATGAACTCACTCAGCCTTATCCTCCACTCCCTGCAATGTACAACTGATAGCCCATGCTGGTCCATTGATAAACTCCACAGCTCCCTAAAGCTTTTAAAAAAGACAGAAAAACCCCACAGAAAGCAAAATGCCACACTCAGACAGCTTCAAACGCATAGTACACCTAAAAATAAATATGGCCCAATTTGCTGCTGAGCCAGCCACTGAGACATCCCATCCTGATTGATCACTGAGCTTTCTCAGCAAGGTTCAAAGCCTGTTAAACACTTCCCACCCAGTTTACAGCCAGGCACACACTTTGCTCCTAATATACCCACAAAATCTGGCAAGTCTGGAGAGAGGCCAGCAGAGCCCCATCTGCTTTGTGCCACAGTCACCGGGCAGGGACAGCCACGCTCAGCCCAGGGCTGCTTCTCTCAAGGAAATTCTATTTCTGACTTTGATGCTTCTTCCTTAAGAGGGCACAGCCCTCCTCAGCCCCTAGGAGAGTGCTTTTCACAGAAGGCTCATCCTGCAGGGTTGGGGGCCTGGCTTTTTTAAGTTTCATTCCTACAGCAAGTCAACAAGTCATACATTTATTTAATGCATAGAGTCCAATTCTTTCTCCCCTGTTTGTGCATATTTCAATCAATTTTTGCTCTTTGCTTTGATCCTTATCCATCACTGCAGCACCACAGCAACACAGCAATGCTACAAAGGGACCACCTCCTATAGCTCCTCAGAGGGATGGGCCACAGCCTGGCCCCCACACCCTTCTGCATCCCACGTTTTTCTTGTTCTGTGCACGACTTCAAGCTCTGATAATCCACTTAGTGCTAGTGATGATGAAGCATCTTTCTTTAATGGCTGCCATCCACCTGAATTACTGGGCTAAGGAAATGTGCAAGTTACCCATCTGCAGCCACAGTGCTTGAACGGCACAGCAGAAACAAAGCCAATTTCATTTCAGTTGGGAAAAGATAAATTAGAGGATGCTGCCATCTGACACGCCTTTCTAAGGATGTAGTGTCATGTTCAAAAGCATCCTGATCCTCTTCTCACGTCAGACTAACAGTGAAATTGGTCCACACTGGAAATGTTAAATACATAAAACAAAATTAAAGTCAAAGATTACTTCCCTGGCTTCCCATTTTTCATCTGGTGCTGGAAGAATAAATAAATCATTTCGGGATGGTTTTTAAACAGATGATGGGATTTGAAAGGGATGAGTGTTTTATATAACCTTTGGGCTCAGCAGGATTGCTGTGGGCAGGGAGCCAGGAAAGCAGATTCCCCAATATCACTGTGACAGAAACACCTGGGCTGCCACAGAGCCTCTTCTCCCTTTATGAGGCATCTCAGAGTAGTTACTTGAACAGTCCTGATTTAAAGAGTACTAAAAAAAAAATATATTAACTCAGACTTTGGGAGGCATGGACCAAGCAACCCAAGGCCAAGTTTCCCAAGGATGACTCAGGAGCTTGGCACCAGCACAGCAGTGCTGGCTCTTAGGTGTGAGAGCTCACACAGGGAATGGTCCTGCTGAGCAGGGAGCAACGACACAAAGTGAGGGATGATGGACAGCCACGTTCTCCAGCAGCTCCTCCAGGGGCACCTGCATCCCCCATCTCCTGAGTTCACACTGAAATTTTGGGTTTGGTGGGCCCAAGCAGGTGAGCAACACATCTCATTTTTCTTTTGAGTTTCAGGCAGAGCGAGACAGGGCACCTACAGAGTCAGTAACTCAGCCAGGACCCCCTGTTCTCCTGCTCCTCTGGCTGCTTCCAGCTTTCTTCCTACAAAAAAGCACTTCTTGGAAGTCATGACAGCACATGCAAATCCATTCAGACAACACAAAATCAACCCAACATGTGCCTTTTATGTGAGCAGCACAGAGGATCTCACTTGTGTATGTGTTCAGAAACAACTTTTGATGTGCTGGACCAAAATGGAACACTCAGCACCTGTCTGTACTAAGCTTATTAGAAATTAAGTCTTTTCAGGGTACCAAAAAGGAAATGCATCATAAAAATTAATTGGCTTTAATAGAAATGACAGCCTGAGAAGTGTTTAGATAAAAGGGAGCAATGGTGTCAGGAGGGATTCTGCAGCTGTCTGAGTCCATGCAGAGCTTCCCCAGCTACATTAACACAATAACCTAACAGGTGATCAGAGGAGCAGAATTGCAAAGGCCCCCTCCAGCCTCCACACAGAGCCAGACTGCCAGGATTTGCAAGAGGATACTCTGATGTGCCCTGTGTAGCAGGAAATAGTTCCTACTGCCATTTGAAAGTGCTCTTAGGTTCCAGAGCCAACAGCCTCTGCCCCAGCTCGTGTTTCAGGCATCCCATGGCCTCAGCTAAGCAGCTGTAGGGTGACCTGAACCACATGAATGTTTTTTAAGAGTTTCAATTATAAAACAGGAAACTTTCTACTTAGAGTAACGGAAAAGAGGTCATGGTGGAGGGTGGGGAAATACAGCTCTGCTTTTCAAGCTGCCCTGAGTTCAGACTGAACAATTCCTTGCAGTGACACAGGGACCACAGCCTGACCACATCCCAGGAGCTCGTGGCAGACTGGGATCCCCTCCTCTGCCCCACTTCAGAGACTCCTTTCCTGTGTCCTGCTTCTCTAACCACATCCTGGTCTTAGAGAGTTCTCTCCATCTGCTCTGGCTGTTCCAGCACCTTCTCCACTCTGACCTCAATCAATGCTGCTCATTGGGGGATTTCTTCTCCCCACCTCCAAATTTGTCTCTTTGGTTTAGGATGAGCACACTGGGGATGGAGAACTTTCAGAGCTACAGATGCAGGTCAGGATCTGATGCAGGCCCTTTATTCTGCTCCCAGGGGTGACTGCAGTGCTGACCCAGGGTGCCAGCAGCAGGCTGTGGTGTCAGCAGAGCCAGGACACGTGCCAGGAGCAGCCCAGCTCTGTGGGACAGTGCCACAGCTGCCAGCCCCTGTGTCTCACACCATTACCCCCCTGGGACACCACAAGGGACAGCCAGCAGTTAAAGAGTAATCTGCTAAAACCTCACCTCAGCTCCTCAGCACGATTTCTAACTGGAAATGCTGTGCTGCTGAGCAGTGCAGGAAGGGAAATGTCTGTAAAAGCAGAAAATCACCCCCACACCTCCTTTTTTAATATCAGATAAAGACAGAATATGGTTTCAGTTTAAAACACAAACATTACAGAAAAAAAAAACATTCATGCAAGTTTAGCAGCAACCTGAACTTTACCAGAGAAGCAATGGCAATCTTTACCAACCCTTTGGTTTTGCAACTTGTAATTATTCAGCAGGAAACTTTACACATTTCAGAGATCTGAATTTCAACAGCACCTTCCATCCAGAGATCTCCCAAAGGGCAGCTGCTGTTAGTGGAGTGAGCTCCAGGGATCCAGGATAGGATAAAATCTTATCTCCTGGGTTTTTACAATCAGTTTTTGCCTCATTTCACAGCTGTGACATCTCAGCCCAAGTTAGACCGAGGCTCTGAAGGCTCAGGGACCTTTCTTTGCCAAGGTCACAGTGACAGTCCATGGCACAGTTGTGACACTGCCCTTGAGCCCAGGTCCCAGCTCTGCCCTTTAAGCACAAGAAAACTCCACTCTCCCCATCCTTTCTGTTGTTCAGCCAAGAGCAATTGAAAGCAGCTGAAGCCTCAGTGCTAACAGCAATTTTTTGTCCCTACTTTCACATGTTCAAGTCCCAGAAGTTTGCAATTTTTAAGGGCTGATCAAATCTCACTATTCCCCCAGACTTTCCATCCACTGCTCTTTCAGGATTCATTCAAGCACCTGTCACACAGACAAATCACACAGCCCACAATTTATTCTTCATATTAACAAAGCAGGGCATTCAAATTTGCTCTCCAGCTCAAAACACCTCCAATCCCAAAGCAATCCCCAAAGTCCAGTGTCCCTTGGTTACCAACAAACTTTTGTCAAAGTCAGCTTTATCTGTGGACATCATCACCAGAGGTGTTCAGCACTGCATGGGACCCAGCTCACACATGGAATGAAAAGCTAGCACCTGAGCTTGGCAGAAAGGCAGGTTTATCACAGCTACAGTGGTGCTTACAATAAATGAGACAAAGACTGCAAAAAGGCCTTCAAGTTTGGTCAAAACAAGCAGGCACAGTCATACAGCCTGGCTTGGTCTACAACCTGAGTGCTGTGCACACTGATCACCTGGATTTAATAATTATCTCATCTCTTCCACCACACAAAGTTGAAAACTCTCTCAAACAACTTCTGCCACAAGATTTCTGCTTGCCACCACTTCAGGAAGCAACAGATGAGTGTTCCAGGCAGGGTGATGCAGTACAGCTCTGTCACTGCTGGGAGGCCCACAGGGAGGCAGCCCCAGAGCTTGACAGGTCATTTAGACCTCAGAAAGGCAAAAAAAAGCCCAACTGGCTGTCTTCAACCTGTCCCTGCCCTGTGCACAGACACCAAAGTGCAGCCTCATGTGAACTCAGGACAGCTTTTGCTGTCAGCTCTCCTCTGCTGAGCTTCCAGCACTTTGATGCAGAAAAGAGAGGAACTGAGCATGGGGTTGGCAGCACTTTCCTTTTTCACCTCACTTTCAAAAGCCACTTCCATCAGCTTCAATCTTTCATCTGCACAATGCAGCCTGAACTCAGCAAACCCCTTCAGATTAGTGATGGGCAGAGAGAGAAAAGATCTCACTTTCCTGGCAGGGCAGCAAGGATGCTCCCTTGAGGGAGGAGAGGTTTGGGGTCCAAACCTACAGCAGCTCAGACAGGAGCTCTGAGCTCAGGGCTCCAACAGGGGCAGCCTGAGAGCCTTTTACTTAACATAAAGAGGGGAAGAACTGAAAGTCTCCTCCAGAAAGGGCTTTGCCTTTTGCTTCAGAAGGGCTTTACCTTTTGCTTCAGGCCGGGTCACTGATGTGAGACATGCACTTCAGTCTCTGTGCATACACTGATTTATTGAGTTTTAATTCAGTGCTTTGTGCTTACACGCTGAGCTTATTATAATTATATGTATTATGTGTTATATGAGTATATTATTGTAATATACATTAACAAAATACATAGTTCAAACCACCAAATTAAAAAAATACGTCACTCCTGCAGCTCCTCCATAGGTTTAAAGCACCCCACTTATGAGAGCAGCATCTCTGAACATTGAAGCCACAGCTCCTTGATGCTGGGAACAAGGAGGTACAGGCAACAGCAGGGAGCAGAGAGAGCACAATATATCCCACTTAGAATCATAGAATTGCTAAGGTTGGAAAAGACTTTTAAGATCATCAAGTCCAACCATCTGTTGACTGCTCTCCCTTCATCCCTGCGAGAGGATTCTTATCCTGGGATGAAAGACCCAGTCTCCACGTCAGAATTGCAAGTGAAATGCCTCCCCCAGCCTCTGCAGCAAGAGGCAGCTCAGAGGAGTTCTAGTTTTCCTTTCTGCACCAGTGGAGAACAGCTTCAGTTTGCCAAAGTATATCACATTTCTCAATAAAATGGCAGTTTGCAAAATAATTAACAGCCATTAAAATTCCCCATTAAGTTTTGCCACTAGCAGCAGCAGGACCATTCTCCCAGCAGCAGTGAAAACTCTGCTTATTTCTGTAGTAAACCCAGTGCTGTTAATGAGCCATTTTATCCCATCCTGTTTGTTTCTGAAAGCTCCCTCACCAGCAGATCCCTCTTATTGGGGAGTTTTTCATTACTTATTTACCACTACAAGAGCCTGAGTGCCATGGACCACCTTTGAGCTGTCACAGTGCAGGAATGGTGACATCCATCTTCTGGGCTTGAACAGCACCACTGTGCTCACTGCACCCTTACAACGAGGAGTAAAGGGGGAGAGAGCCTCCCAAACCTCACCTGCCATGCTGCTTCAGGAGAACAGAGCACAGGATCAAATTAACTAAAATAACCCTGATTTTGAACATTCAGACAAGAGGAAAGCCAGGTTCCATCTTTGCATCATCCCCCATCAATTTTGCAGTCTAATATTTTGACTTGAACATTCAGAGGAACAACAAAATGCTTTAGTAGCTCAACCCACCTTGATAAGTTCATTAAAGTAATTAATGCTGAAGTGGCTGCTTACACTGCTCTGCTGACAGCACTGATTACAGGCTGCAGAGGTGGATCCCAGTGACAGCAAAGGGGGCCAGGAGATGGCTGGGAATGCACAGAAAGGGGCAGATGTGCAGCCCTGTGCCATCCCTGGGGCTGGACCCAGCACTCCCCTGCTTCCTCCTGCTCCTAACCCCAAAATTCAGCATCTCCAGCCCAAAGTGTAACTGAGCAACTCTGGCAGCTTCTGCTGTTTTCCTGCAGACCAACTCCCAGCAGAAGAGACCTGGAGCATCCTCCTGAACACCTTTTTGAGAGCAAGCCCTTCATTAGCAGGGGTAGGGCTGGCTAGCCAAGGTACCAGGGCTCTTACAGACCCTCACAAGGACAGCAATCCAAGTGTTCTGGTTCCTGCAGATACCATGGACCATTTCATCTCCTGTGCAGTGGAGTGGGAGGGTTGTACCCTCCCTCACTAAACCAGGGGTAAAACCTTCCTCACACAAGAATTCCTGTCCTGAAGGCATGGGCAGAGCCCCCCACATGCTCAGGGACTTGTGCCAAGAGCACCTGTGTCCGTTCTGGGAGATGCAGGAGATCTGATCCTCATAGCTAGACCTGTGACAGAGCACAAGATCCCTCCCCAGCTGCTTTTGCTTCACCTTTGTCTGGGAAAAACACAGGCTTAAAGAAAACTATTATTTTTCCACTCAGTTGTTTGTAAAAAATGCTTTTGATATGTTTCCCACATTTCACAGGCTGAGGCAATCCCACTCCAACCCTCCATCAGCACCCAATTAGTGCTACAACAGAGAAATGCTGTTTCTTTCTGTCCCTCTGATCACAAAGCAGCATTCCCAGGGAAAGGAGCCCCCAACGAGGTCTGGATGTCTCACAGAGCAGCTGCAACCAGTACAGTTGTATAATGGAAACCTGACCTACAAACCCTGAACCAAATTCAAGTTGTTCCCCTTTGAGAAGTGAGCACGTGAAGGCTGCACACAACTCCTGCCCTGGCTGCTGCCACCTCCCACAGCTGAAATCCTGGCTTGGCTCCACATCCCAACAGGACTGCTGCCTCTCCTCCCTCCAGCAGAGAGGGGTAGAAGAGGACCACCAGCAGAAAGGGAGTTAAAATGGGCCCTGGTTGCATAGATTGCATCATCTGTGCCACCTACAAGTCAGGGATGGACGTGTTTTGGTGGCCAAGCTCTCCACACATCACCACCCACTGATGGGTGGAAGGACACACAAAGGGACCACCAAAACAGGGCAGCAGCAGCACTGCAGCAAGGAACCATTCCCAGCACACACAGCCCTCATGGGGACAGAACAGCTGTGTGGGCTCAAAGACCAAGGTGACAACAGAGAGTTTTTGGGATAGACAGCTTTAACCTCTTTGCTCCTCTCCAGTGCAACCCCAGCTCCTCAGGAGGGCTCTTTCTCCACACAGAGCCAACAAACCAGATTGGTTTGAGGTGTTTTGTGCCTGTGATGCACAGCAGCATCAAAGACATTAAGAGGAAGAATATATTGCACCAGAGAGTCTAAGAAATAAATCAGCCATAAAAGTAAAGATGAAAGCTCAGCAAACACAGGCAAATCACTACAGAGTCACCCTGGGAAGGGGACAAGAGGCAAGGCAAAGGCATCTCCTCCTCCACCCCAGCACCAGCCAGAACAGCCCCAAATTTGGACAGACCTCAGCCCCAAAGCAGCTCAGCAAGATGCACAAACCTTCCCTTGGGTTTCTACTCTGCAGTAAAATTCCAAAAAGCATTAAAAGGAGGTTCCTCAAAGGACTGTGAAAGGAACAGGAGCTCTCATAAGGAGGTGCTTACACTGTCAGCAGTTCTGAGATGCTTTGCAACCATCTGATCCCTCCTTCTCCATGCAGCATATTTGAATCAAGGAGTTTCTTCAGAGAGTGGACTAAATTTGAATGACAAGGTTTCCCAGCTCCCTGGCTGGAAATCCCTTCTTTTTCTACAGTCTTGCTGGAAATAAGGAGAAATGTGCTGTTGGTGAAGCACATTCCCAGCAGTGGTGGACAGGGGCCAGGCTGCACTGACCCACTGACCAGTCCTGCTTGGCCACACTCCTGGGCCAGCTCCCACGTGTCTGTGCCACTCAGGGTACAGAGCCTCCCTCACACAGGACACTGCCCTCCCACAAGAAAAAGAACTGGAGAAAAGCTGTCCTGGTGGACATCCCAAGAGAAAAACCAGCCCAGTCTGCAGTCAGGAAGGGGCTACCTGAGCCAGGTGGGAAGATGTTGGAGCCCTGGAGGCTGAGAATTTCAGGCTTTCTGTGCTAAAAGGCACTGACCCTCAAGAAAGCACTGCATTTGTCCTGAGGCCATCAAAATTGAGTGATAACATTGGGAGTGTGTGGTTTGAATAGAAGTATGTGATCTCACAGGGTGTAAAACTTGGGATTCAAGGTTTTAGTATCTAGTTATATATATAAAGCAATATGGAGGATTTTTGGGCATAGGCTAAGTTCTTCTTTCACCTCCTGATTTGTGAGTTTGGGTGGCTTTTCATAATTGGGTGAAGAGGTCCTCATTGCAGGCCACAGGTGGTTAGTTACTGAGTTAAAAGTATAAATAATATAGGTCTCACCTTGTTATTGGAGAATCAGAATTAAACTTAAAAGAGTTTGAGAGTCTACCTTGTTGCCTAGAACTCACAACTTGTGAGACTGTGCTATAGATAAGAATTAATAAACACTGAGTCCAGACACAAGAAAACTGCACCTCCTGTGCTTTAATCCTGGCTTTAACAGAAGAAAATAAAAAAACCCATGGGAAGATTCCCCTTCACTCCCACCTACCTTTCCCAGGAGCACAGTGAGAGAGGTTTTATCCATCACATGTAAGCACAGAGGATAATAACTCCCCAAACTCCTGATTTACTCACTGACTGTAGCAGCAGCCTGGCACAGGGTGGGTGATTCCAGAGGCAGGCAAGGCTTTGCTGCTGCTCCCAGCCACAGGAAGGGCAGCCAAGCCCCACAGCAAGGCTGCAACACTGAGATTTCCCCCAGCTGCTCTTATCTTGTCTCACAGTATTGAGAACTGGGACCTATTGAGAGCAAACAAACAAAGCCATGGCATTCACTGAACTCTGCTGTAAATCACGTGCAGGGACAGGCTCCTTGTGCAGAAGTGACAAGGAAGATGTGTCTGCAATGGTTTTATGGCACATCAGTGTAGAAAATGGTTTTATGTCCCTAAAAGCAGGTGATTAAAATTCCAGGATGTCACAGATTTTAATCTTGAGCTAATTTTTTCCTCTCTTCTATGCTGTATCATACATCACCACTATCAAGAGAGCAGAACTCTTCAGAAATCAGATGTCCTGAAGCTAGAGTACAAGAAAATTATGTTTTTTCTACAGCAAATCAGTTCAACAGAGGCTCAATAAAATATGATTGATAATTAGTGCTTTCTTTTTGGCAGCTAGTAGCAATTGTCTTCTCCTTAAGCCTGCTGCATTTGCCAATTTAAAACTAATCTGTCCAAAAATGAAACAAAACATCTGCCAAAAAAATTCCCAGTGAATATTGGTTAAGATTTACAAAGTCCTACAGCAGAGTGTCACCTGCTGCAGCATCAGACAACTCAACAGTAATTAGGGTAGAGCTGAGACAGCCTTGTGGAAAGAGCCATCAGGCAAATGGAAAATGGATGGGAATAGCTAAATCAGTTTAGATTTCCTTAACAGAGGTAGATCAAAAGAAAACTAACCCGATTAGGAGGGAGAGAGACACTGATCCAGATTCATGGAGCAAAGCAGAACAGCTATAAAGTGATATTTATGCCTGTTTTCCTTTCCAGGGCTGTAGAAAGCATCAGCATGTACCAGTAGATCTGGCCCAGATTCATGGGCTAAGGGTAGACCCTTTTTAAACAAGGACAGCTTCTCTTCTCCAGTTTACTTTCCCAGTTAAGCAACTCTCCAAAAAGAAAAAAAAAAATAAAATAGGCCATTAAAAAAGCCTCCCAAATTTAATTAAATAGAGTAGGTGATATTCAGTGCCTGCTGGCAGTGCCATTCCCCTGCTTGGGGCACCTTGTCCTGCTTGCAGCAGGGCAGGGATGCTTTGCCAGAGGCTGGCCTTTGGCACAGCCCATTTCAGAGAGCAGCAGATCTGCTGCCAGCCCTGGCTGTGGCCTGCACAGGTCTCTGAGCATCCTGCCCTGAGGATGCAGCCCAGAGGGGCTCCTGGCAGCAGGCAGGGCAGGGCAGTGCTGCTGTTGGGATGCTGCAGCACTGAACCCTGCAGGAATGCAACACACAGCCCTGGGATGTGCCTGCCTCCCCAAGGCAAGGCTGCCACACACCCTGGTCCCTGCAGCAGCCATCACCTCCTGCAGCAAACCCTCTGCTGCACTGCTGCCAGCACTGCTGCACTGCTGCCAGCACTGCTGCACTGCTGCCAGCACTGCTGCACTGTCCAGGGGCTCACCTCAGCTCAGTGCAGCTGCTCAGTGACTTTCTGGGCTCCTCAGTAGCCACCCCAGCTCCCTGTGCCATGCCCAGCACAGCCACAGCCTCCTCAGCCCCAGGACAAGGCTTCTGCAGCAACACCCACCGTGCTGCCAGGGTTAAAGCTCCATGAGGCCACTCCTGCTGTCCCCAAACCCCCTGGGAACGACTCACTGCCCACAGATAATGACAGCACAAAAGCTCCCTGCCACCAGCAGCCTCAGACAAGGCCACCCTGGCTGTGTCCCCACATGCTCTTGGCAGCCCTGCTGCTTTCCAGAGCTCTGTGTGTCCCAGGGGATGCCCTGAGCACAGGTACATGGCTTCTTCCAAAGCAAACACGCTCCCCAGCTTGGGATGCTTTTGTTCAGGTGAAACATTCATCCCCCCGAGGCAGAGTTTTACACCATCACTGTACAGCACAAATTGTGCCCCATCTAGAGAGGTTTTTGTTGCTGAGGAGGCTGTCCAGAGGCAGGGCAGGCTGCAGCCCTCACCCTGCTCCTGCAGCGTGTGCATCCTGCCCTGGTAGGGACAGCTCCTGCCTCCCTCTCACCTGCTCCACAAGCATTTCCACCAGTAAACCCTCTCACAGCTCCATGTCTCACCCTTCTGGCTTCTACCCCAGCTGTGGAGAACTCAGACATCCCAGCAAGAGCAAGGGGATGCCCATAATACAAGAACCCAAAGTCCTGTTGTATTTTAGTGAGAGAGAAACACAGCAGAGACTTTGCAAGAGGAGTCCCACCAGACCTCCACATCCCTGCACGTGTCAGATACCAGCTGACACCTCCCAAGGAGCTGATATTGTGTTGGATGTTACCAGGATCTAATACAGAAGCTGTCTTGGGACAAGTCTGCCCACTGCAGTGCCAGTAAACACCCTTCTTGTGCCCTGCAGTGACCAAACTGTTATTTTCATGTCCCAGACACACAGGAACCAGTGCTGGGCTCTTGACCCCACAACTCATCCTGGGGGGCTCTGAGAGCCTCTCCAGCTGTGGCATCTCAGGAGTCCCCACACCATGGCCCACGAGGAGCTCCCTGCACAGGCACAGACAGCACAGCTGGCAAACCTGGGCAGCATGAGACAAGGAGGAGCTTGAAACACATCTGAGCAGCTCAGTGGGTAGGTAAACAGGATCCCCACTTCTTTCCTGTCCCACTGCTGGAAAACCCACAGGCCCTTCCTGCAGGAAGGGAAGGAGAGGGTGGGGAGCCCACAGCTTCCAAAACTGGGAACTGCCTGTCCCAGGGAACCCACAGCACACACAAGATGTTTCCATTGCTGCTGGGAACTCCTGGTTCTGCTCAGGGTGGTCCCTGAGGGACTCAAAATGCCATGTCAATATATTTTAATACCATGGGGCATGATGAATGGGGTGGTCTGTACAGCAGCACCCAGCAGGAAGGAGCTGAGCGTTCTCCACGTGAACTCTGTATCCTATAGAGCACAGTGCTTTGGGTGACCCAACCAAACTGCAATAAAAGCAAAATACCCAAATACCTTTAGAGGTAAAATGCTCAGGGATCCCCCAGTCAGTGGAAGGTGCTCCTATCAGAGCTTGGCCCAGGACAGCTGAGGGAGGAATGTGCTTGTGGAAGCTTTGAACCCCACAAGAATGGCACAAGGACCAAACAAAACCAGATGGCCTCAGCACCTCTGCCTCAGCATCCTTGCTCCTTCCACCTCTACCTGCAATCCAAGCTGGTATCCTACCTCACAGGAGAAAAAAATCACTCAACAAATACTGCCCCTGAGCTACAAGACAAGTCTCTGGATGTAAGCAAAGCAAGGAAAATTTCCTGTTCACTTGTTCCTGTAGGGTAACTGCCAGGTCAGTGCTGCAAACATTCCCTTTACTGAACACGTGGCAAATCCTAGAGCACTGACTGAGACAATGCAATGCTGACCCAAGACTTGAATTAATGCTACAGATCCAGTGCTGACCTGTACTCACATGACAGCTTTCCTGGCTCTGAAGAGTGAGAGAAAATTGCCACAAATGAGAGCAATTTGGGTCAGGGGACAGAGCAGCAGCTTTTTCATAGCCATTTCACAACTGCATGACTGAAGTTATAAGAAATAAATTTCCTATGAAAGCACAAGGAATCGTGCTTAGGTGCCCTTTCAGATGAAATTTTAAACTCAGTTGCCCTTCTAATAAAAGCAAAATGGACTTCCAGCACCTCTCCATGACCCACTGTCCCCTCCCAAAGCAGACATGCTGTGGTTTTGGCACAGAACCCAGCAGCAGGTTGGTTACAGCCTAGACTGGAACTTTATATCACATTCAGGTCTTGCATCACTGTTGTGACAGCATCAGCTTTAGAAGGAAAGAAAGCCCAGTGATAAGTGCCTGACAGGCAGGGGGATGTCACTGCAGATCCACAGGGACTGTCCTCCTTCACTGGAGCTCTGGCTCTTTCTAACACCTGCTATTTCAGGCTGTTACACCAAAATTTTAATTAAAACAAGAGGCCCATTTAAGCTCCCACAGAGCCCTGCTCTAGCCTTGCTAATTAAAGACAAACTGACAGGATCTGAAATGATAAAATAAACCAGGTCTGAAAAGTTGGAGAGGCACAGGACGAGTCTGAGCCCTAAGTAGGTTGAAACTCGCTCTCTGTGGGAGCAGTGTGTGCTGTCCAGCCCCTGTGGAGGAGGTCCTGGTCTCTGTGGGGCTCTCCAGAGGGCTCATCACAGCACCCCAGGTCACATCTCACCTGCCTTCACAGCACATAAGAGCTGATCCCAGTGTTGGCAGACAGATCCAGAAAGTTCTCTCCATGTCCCTAACACGAGTGGGATGGCTGCACAATTCACTGCAGGGTCACTGCTCCTTGCCAGCCCCAAGAGGCTGAGAGCTGGGGTGGACTTCCAGGTGGATTCCTTGTTGTGGGAAATGGATTTGTAGAGAATTCTCCAAGCCTGACAGAAGGCTCACATAGTGCTGTGCACCTGTATGCAAACTTTAAGATAAAGCATGCTGACTTATTCCATGGAATAGGACAGACATTGGTGAGAGAGAAATGGAACCAGAAACAAGTTTCAAATGATGGCCTTGCAAACAGGCTAGATACTTTGGAGAAATAGAACTATGAAAGGTGCATTGTAGTAGAACCCATGAGGGAAAATTTTAGATTATTTGCTCTAAGGCATTAACATCATTGTGTGGTAAAAGCTGATAGGCCAAGAAATGCTTATAATGTATTGTAATTAGGAAATAGTTTGGCTTCTGATTGTGATGGCATGAATTGTAATATCTGCACCGTCTCACCCTTCACATGAGACTGAAAATGGAATAAAAAGCCTTTAAAATGCCTCTTAGGAGCCCCATCTCTGGGTCAGAAAAAGGGATAATCCAACACCTTGTCCCAGGTCATTGGGCAAACCACAAACACCCTGCAGCAATGAAACCTTGGTGCAGCAGAGCTGCTCCTTCCTGTCCAAAGACTTTGTACTTTTCATTCAGCATTGTTGAATAGGGTAAAAATTTGCTGTTATTGGTAAGGATGGGTTTGACACAGAGCATCCTTCAGATCAGATCATTTAAAAGACCATGAGCACACCAAGCCATCGTGTCAGTCCTTATCACTGCAACCAGAACCATGGAAGTACCAGCACCTCACCTCCAACCCTTGCTGCTCCAAATGGAAATACTTTGAAGGCTGAAACAGGACTGGTGCAAACAAGGAGAACAGTGTGACAGTGACAGCAGTAGCCCTTGGGACAAAAAAACATGAGTGTCATTTTGTTTGGTGGGTGGGCTGCTTGGGATTTTATTATGGAGGAGGATTGTGGGGTTTTTTAACTAATGAGATTTCTCTTGTCAGCCCAGGTAAAGGCAGACAAAGATAAATGAGATTTTGGAAGTTCCCCACTACATTTCAGAGCTTGATGCTCTTACACTCAAGGCAGGGTGCCTTGCAACTTTTTGCCACTTTGAAAGCAAATCCCAGCACAGTAAAGGCCACCAGGGAAATGTGAATTAAGTCCTTGCTTGAAAACCTTGGCCAAACTGAGAAATGCTGCAAACTCTTATAAAAACATATTCAGAGCAGGAGAAACACCCCAGAGTAACTAAAGCCCATTTCCCACATGAGTGGCATTTGCAGCCAGCCTGCCTCATGCTACCCAGGGAATCCAGAGGCCAAATCCAGCAACAAAACAGTGGCAAACTGCAAGGACCTCAGTGGAAACTGCATCTGCTTGCTGGGAGCTGCACATGGGCTCCTATTCCCCGGATTAAAAGGGAGTGCAAGGTGCTTGATTGCATCTTGGCTCTTGATTACAAATGCACCAGCAGCCAGAATTAAACAGTTGGCTTCCTGGCCTATTTAGCATCCTTTAGTGCTGGGTTAGAGGGTGGGCAAGCTTAGGGGATGTTTTTATATACCAGCATCTGATTTTTTTAAATTCTATTTTTTCTCAAGGCATTTGCAGAGAATGATAACATTTCACAAAGATCTGGCCGAGCTCCAGGGGAAAAAACAAGCAGTGGAAGTGTCTGTAGAAGCAGCTCTGCACTAGGCTATAAGGCACTGCCTGAACCAGCTGCCATAGCAACTGCTATTAAAGAGAGAATTAGAGCATTCTTCACGGAAGTAGGAAAACTCCCAGTCAGTAAGTGTAAGGATGAGAGCAAGTAGGAAAAATATGCACTATGCAATGAGAAGCAGAGCTACTTGGACAGGTAGATGTGCTCTGGTGTTGTGAAGATGCCTATAAATACACTAAGATACCTAACTCCACCCTCATTAGCAAGCATTTTAGATACAGTTGATCCTGCCTTGGGGCAGGAGGTGGATTACATGACCTCCTGAGGCCCTCTCAACCTCTATTTTCCATGATTCTAGGAGAGAGAAATCTACACCAGCTGAGCTGAGCTGGCCTCAGTCCAGAAAAGCAGGAATTTAAATCTGGAAAAAAAATAGATTTAATCCACTTTTCAAGTTCTCCTTGACCAGGAGAAAGGGGCAGAAAGCAGAGCCTGCAACCGCAGCTTACAAGCAAGTTCTTCCTGGCTGGAAATGCATTTTCAACTGTACTAGGGATAAAGCAGCAACATCAGGTTCCACCCTGCAGGAAGGATTCACTCCCCAAAGTATTCATTTCCCCACTAACATTAATTTGCAAAGAATAATCAGATACATGGCTGCAGACCTGTGGTTTTGGTTGTAGGTTGTTTTGCAGGGGATTGTTTTACAAAACACACTTGAAAACAAAACGATGCTGCAAAAAGCCAGCGAGCTCATGTCCCACATCCCTTGGCAAAGCTGGATTAGACCCCACAGCACAGCCCCACAGCAGGACAGAGCCCTGGCTCTCAGAGCCCACAGCCAAGGGGAGAAAGCAGACCAAATGTCACTCTGGGTTGTGCTGTTCATTATGCAGAAGACACCAGAGGTCCCCCAGGGAGCTGCTGTTTACGCTCTCCGATTCCTCGCTCCTGCAGTGGGACAAACCACAGGGTGAATGGGAGCACAGGCAACAACACTCACAGGGAAGGCAGCCAGGTAGGCAAGAAACACTGCCTGCAAGGAAAAAACCCCATGTCCCAACTCCTAGGGTAGTGCCAGCCCTTCCAGCCATTATCCCAGTGAGCCAGGTGCGCTGCTCCCAGTGCTCCATCCCACCCACAGCCATGCCTTGGCCCCTCGTGCACATGGCAGGCAGTGGTGCCCTCAGGAGAAAACACAAGGACAACCAAGCTGGGAAGTTACAGGCCAGAAAGAGCCACTGACATATCAGCAAGTAGTACCAGACTTGGAAGTCCTGGCTTGGACATTTGGCAGCTCTGTAGACACCAGGGAACAAGCAGGCGTGCAAGGCTGCCTCCACGTCACAGCAAGCAGAGCAGCCAGGACAGGGAAGGGAAAGGTTAAATGCCACTGATTTAGCACCTGTAGGCAGAGACATCTCCAGGCACCAGGTCCCATTGACAATCTGCCTTGGGCTCACAAAAATCTGACATTCCAGGCAAAGGTGGCTGTGCAGCCTGAGCCCTCCCTGCCGTGATTTGGCTGGGCAGGGCTGGAGAGCAGATGGTGACCTTACATATCCTACATATCCTACCTACTGCACCTTGCAGGAACAACCTGAGCAGTTCCAGCCTCTCCTCCCTATTGTCCAGATCTCCTTTGGAGGCAGGGACACTCCTCACACACGGCCACATTAACATTAACCCCCTTAACAACACCAACAAAGCAAGGAAATGTCCAGTTTGTATTTAGGTGCACATGCAACCAAGGAGACACTGAGTTTCTTCTCCAAAACACACCATAGCCAAACGTTGGAAGATGATTAAGTGATTTAAGCTACCTCTTGTAAGAAACAAAATCTTGACAATAGTGATTGGCCAATCCCTGTTTGATTAAAAATACCTTAAACCTGAACAGACCATTCTTACTGGCAGGACAAGCAGTTTGAATCCAATGTTTATTCATTACCTTGTAATCCTATTACAAAACACACCAGAAATATTTCCAGTGGTATCAGAAATGGTGGAAGGCAGCACATGTGTAAAAGCCAGAAAATTAAATGATATGGAAATGACCAACTTTTGAGAAATAAAATAAGTATTTCTAATCAAACTTGTTTGTTTAAAGAAAAATTGTCAAATGAATTGTTGAAGTTAACTCCAGATTTGGGGAGAGAGAGGGCCTAGCCCAAGAAAACTTTAGGTAGATTTTCAGTGTTCATTTTAGACAGGAAAGCTGGCATTTGAAGCTCTCATGGATATAATTTCCCCACTTGACTGAATTTCAGAGAGTAGGGGGAAAAATTTTAAAAATATTTACTTGTTATGACAACAGAGCAAGTTGCTGATTCAATATTGCTCATGCTCCCAGATGCCTCTAGTTAGCTGCCATATGCAAATCATCCTGCATTGGCATCACATCCAAATTACATGAAAAAGCCAAGTTAAAATGTGGCCAAATACATGAATCTGCTTTTGGAAGACACACCAACCCCCATTAACAAAATTAACAAAATTCATCATTGCCAAGAGCTCCCACACACAGCTTCCTAAAGAGGACAGCTCTCATTTCTACACCCAGTGAGTTTAAAACTCGAGAAATACCTTCGTTATTGAAAAGAAACTTTTAATTTCTGACTCAAACCATTCCCAAATACTCAGATATCCACTCAGACTAATGATAATAAGAGATCTTTTCTTTTCAGAGCCCTTCAAAGGGCACAAAACCCAAGGGAAAATCTTTCTCAGACAGATAAATGCACTCACTCAAAGACCTGGACACAGGAACCCCATGAAAAAAAAGCTTCAGGAGATTAATAATGTGGGTGGAAAATTAAGGCACCTCATAAAGGGTTTGAAGTAACAAGGGAACAGATCACATCAGCTTGGAAAGGTTAAAGAAAGCCATTTATAGACACTAATTAGGGCCTCTTTTAAAAGTGCCTTTGCAAATGACAAGGTTGGGTTTATTCCAGAGAGGTGCAAAGGGAGCGTGGTCAGAGCTGCTCAGGGATGCTCCTGGAAGGGTGCATGAACCATGCTGGGCATCATGGCACAGAACAGGACAGTTGAGGGATGCCACAAAGGGAAGCAGGGACATGTGTTTATAGGAATGAGTTGCTTTCTCCCCAGGGAAATCTTCCCCACACGGTGATCTCCAAGCTTATGCCCTCTGCTCCGTCACTGGGAACGGTTTTGCCAAATACCAAGTCCAAGACCACCAAACCTGAGTTTTCCTTCACTTTCAGGCTCACCATCCATAAGGATCTGCACAGTTAAACTCCTGCAGAAGCACTGCTTTATGCAACACTCTGGCTCTGATGAAGTTTTGCAGGATGAAGTGCCAGGAGGTGGGAGCTGAAGGACTCTGCAGCGATGCCAGCACCGGGGGTGCCTGTGGGAGGCAGCTCCCATCTGAGAGCAGGAGAAACCAGGGCACCTCTGGTGCTGCTGGAAGGTGAATCAATCCTTGGGGTCTCTGCCTCTCTGCTGGCTCCTCCAAGGAGCCCAGCTCACGCTGAAGCCAATGCCAACACCTGCAGTTTGTCATTCAGGCAGGAGCTCCCACTGCAAACAGCCCAGGCGTGCAAAGGGAGATCCAGACAGCAAATGCCACACGTCTGTACAAGCAGCCACTTTACCCACCTCTGGGATCTGTTCTTCAGTTTACAGAACACCAGCTCATCTCCCCATGCTCTGGGGCTACTTTTAGAAAAGCTCAGTGATGTAGAAAGACCTGGACATGACAGCCCTGGCTGCTTTTGGGGACGAGGTGCTGTCCTGGGAATGGCAGGACCAGCCTCCACTCCATGGTCTCAATCCATCACCTCACAGAACAACCTCAAAGGGCCACAGCCCTCAGCAATTTCTTATCTTCTGAAATCCTTTGCAATCAGTAGAGTAGCTCATAAAGCATTCCTTTATTGCATTATAAAGCAACTCCTTCGCACCACTGGAACAGCCCAGAGGCTGCATCCAGCACCACACTCCCTGCAAGCTCTGTGTGGGCTGAGGGCCCTCCCTTTTGCACCATCCCTTTGAAACCAGCTTGGATTGAGCCCAGAGCTGGGTGAGGGCTTGAGCACATTTCCACTAAAAAGGGTGATGTGTGTGGTGCCCCTCCCCAGCATTCCCCCAGAGGAGCACGGAGCAGCCCCAGTGTGGCAGCTGGGAGTGCTCTGCTCTCCCACCTCAGGGCTCACCCATGGGCTGTCTGAGCTTTCCCAGCTTGCCAAAGTGAAGGTTCAGGCAGCACCCTGCAGGCCAGGGGCACTGCTGCCCTCGGTCTGGGGTCACTGCCTGTCCCTTGCTGTCCCCAGCACCACTGTCTGCTCACACCTGCCACCAGCGTGTCTGCAGCGTGCTCCCTGCCCTGCTTCTGTCAGCAGAGAGCCACTGGAGCTTTTAATAGCAGCTTGTTTGTAAATCCTGAGGTGTTTTGACAGATCTGATGCAGAAGATGTGAGGAACAAGCAGACAGGAGCCATCACCCCTTCACAGCTCCTGCCCACGCCAGGGCTGAGGGTCTCCAGCAGCCCCTGCTTGGCCACCACACTGAGACATGGAACTAGAGAACAATTCAGGCTGGAAAAGCCCTCCAGGATTCAGTCCAGCCACTCTCCCAGCACTGCCAAGGCCACCACTAAACCATGTCCCCAAGTGCCACATCAATGCATCTTTTAAATCCCTCCAGGGATGGTTACCCAACCACTGCACTGGGCAGCCTGTGCCAGGGCCAGCCAACCCTTCTGGTGAAGAAATCTTTCCTAATAACCAACCCCAACCTACCCTGGGGTGCAACTTGTGGCCATTTCCTCTTGCCTTTCACATGTCACCTGGCACACAGTAGCTCTCCCAATTACACCTGGGCAAAGGGCAGTGAAAGCAGCAGGTCCAGGACTCAGAACCCATGAAGAGCAGGGCTGGGTTCTGCTCCCAGCAGCTCCATCCTACAGCTCCATCCCTCAGGAGGTGATCACACAGCCCCCAGCCTCAGACATCACCTGGACAAAGAGCCAGCCCAGTACCCAACTCCAATTTCCCCTCCCTGATTCCACTGCACAGCACCTACCACCATCCCCTCTCCTGCTTTGGGGGTGAGAGTGACAAAATTAAAGAGCAAAGTCACAAGGGCTGGCGATGGCACAGCCCCCCAGAGGCAGCTGGGAGGTGACACGTGCCAGCACCCCCAGCTCCAACCTTCCTCACACTGACTGATCCACTTCTTCAGCATTTATATTTCACCTCCCCCTCCACATCCCACATGGAAACAAAGGATGATTCACATATCAAAATAATCACCTGGGACCTCTGAAAGCCCACGGGTTCCTGCACTTCCTTGATAAGGAATTTTGCCAGTTTGGTACCTGGGTTTGACTCTGTCCCCTCCTCCCTTTATCCTGGTCCCACAACACAGAGGGGGCAGAGCAGGCACAGAACCTGCCCACACATTACTTTTAGGACTTAAACTAATTGAGCACAAAACAAATTCACTGTGAAAACTTGAGGCATCTGAAAAATCCAGCTACTTGGGAAGCACCTGTGCCCTGGGAATACTGTCCCTTGTCCTCTCCAGAGGGTGGCGAGACTGATTTTCTGTCAGCAGGGAAGTGGCTTTGTAACATTTGGGTTTTATCACCAGCATCACATTGGAAAGAGCAGCTCCTGGTTCAAGCCCACAATGTGGGCTTGCCCATGGAAAAAGGTCAACAGGATTATGGTGCCAAAAGAGACCTGCAGCAATGGATTTTCCCTCACAGGAGGAAAAGAGTGAATCTGGGAGCTGAAAGCTCGACTCTGCAGCTTCAGCAGTGAAATATCCACGTCCACACGTGGTGCAAAACCACAGGACCCTGCCACCAGAACACTGGGGTCACAGCCTGAACACAGCCCTGCCTGCTGGCTGCCCCCAGGGAGCACAGCCATCCTTCACCAGGGCCCTGACCACAAACACCTCCACCATTCCTGCATCCCCCACAAAATGAGAAAACATCCGTAGGACAGTCAGGAGCTTTCCTCTTTCCAAACAGCCCAGACCCCAAAGCAGAAAGAGCTGAAAGCAAAACCACGAGGTTGGGCCTCTTGCAGAGCCATCCCAGCCCCAGCCATGGCACTGAGCAGAGGCACCAGCACCACACAAACCCTCCTCATCTCTCCCAACGCTGTGACTGTCACTGGCAGCTCAACCACAGGTATGAAACCCAAACCACAACCTGCCAGAGCCTGCCAGCACGGGCAGAGGTGACACCAGTCACAAACCTGCCCACCCAGGCAATGCCAGCAGTCACAAATTCACAGCTGGCTTCACTGCTGGAGCCCTCCTAGAAGATCACAGCAAAAAACACAGGGCCACTGGAGCAGAGAGCTGGAAAGAGCTAAGACACCTCTAAAGCAAGCAAGGAATGAATAAAAGCCTGCAGGTCCAGGGCATTATCACAGGTTCTGTTGTCCCAGGGAGGTCACAAATGCACAAAGAACCAGAGCCATGGCAGGGCTTGGCAAATGCAGTGACAGTGCCCAGGGCCACCACTGTCCATGCTCTGGTTCCAAACAGGAGCAAAACACACACACAAGGACAAGTCACAGTGCAGAAAGGGCTTGCTCAGAAACAGGGACAGGACTTTGGGGAGATTCTCCATGAGACAAGACAAGGTCCTTGCCTTGCACCCACGTACCAGGCAGGGATACACTGCCTCTTGAAGAGGATGCTGGAAACTGGAGCAACATTCTCTAGCAGAGATGCTCCACTGGCCAGCTTTCCTGAGCACCGTCCCCTGCCATGCCAAGGCATCAGGAAGATCACACCAATTCTGCCACCTTGCAGAGCACCAAGCCCAAAGGCTGCTCTCCAGCTCTCCTGCAAGAGATATTTTTACTCCTCTGCAGAGAAGCACTCTCTGGCTCCCCAGAGCTCACAGGTTTTCCCCCATGCTGTGCTGAGGCTAATGGTTATTGACTTTTAGATATATTTTTCCCTCCTCCCTTCAGATTTTGTAGCGGAAGCAAAGCGCTTTCATCCACTTTGAAATTGAGCAATTAAACCAATTTCAGAACGATTTGCAGTTCTGTTCTTCAGGAAGCACTAAGCAAAGCCACGCTTCCCAGTATTTTGGGAAAAATTTATGCATTCACATAGCTCTGGATCCATGCCCTCAAGCAGGGAAGCTGAAGAGATTTACACTGACATGTAAATCCCTGCGACAGACTTGTATAAAACCACTGAGAGGCACACCCAGAAGGCAAGGAAGTGTTTCACACCTCCTGTAAGTAGGAAGTGTGAGAAGGAAAGAGATGAAAACTGCCTTCCTTCACCCAAACCTCAGTCACAGTTCCTGCCCTCTCCTGGCACTCCTGCACCCACTCCTGATGCCAACCGAGGTAACGCTGGTGTCACACCAGGCCTTGAGGACCTCGGGGCTGTACCAGGGATGGAAACGCTTCAAAGCCCAACACCACAGCAAGGGCAGTCCATGGATGGCAGCACAGATGCCTCTGCACCCCACAGAGGGCTTCACACCACATGGAGCTCACAGGCAGCCAGACAGGAGCTGCCAGGCACCAGTGCCATACCTTCCTCCACGTCGTTCCTCAGAGAAGCCTCCAGCAGAGCAACGCTGGCTTCAAAAGACACCTTCTTTCTGTTCACAGCATTTCTCTTCTTTTCATGCTTCCTCTTCTTGTGCTGCATCTCCTTCTCATACTGGGCCCATTTCTTCAGCTGCTGAGCCCTCCGTTTCTGGGCTGCCCTCAGCCTCTCCAGCGTGGGCACCTTGTCCAGCAGCTGCAGCTCTGTCAGGAGGTCCACGTGGGCATCCATGGCTTCTGCTGAGACAGGGGAGGGGGAGGATGTCCCAGTGGGAAGGGGTGTCCCACCACAGGTCCTCTGGATGGCAGCCACCTGCTGCTATACCAGCATCCTGGGGCTGAGCTGGGGAGGGCCCATGGCAGAGAATGGGAATGTGGTGGGAACCTGAAATGAGGAGAAAAGCAGGAGAGGTCAGGTATCATCAAGCAGGTGAGTTCAGCCTGCTGGGAAACACTACAGGCAACATCTACCACCTCAAAAGGCAGCTGAGTTGACTGTGCTTTAATTGCTCTAATTGCTTTAATTGTTCTTACCAGCCTTGGTGATTTTCCCCTTCCCCCACTCCAAATATCCCAGCAAACCCTCTTGATTAAGCAGAAGTTCCACCGTGCAACTCCTTCATGTCTATTGCTCACATTAACCCTCTCCTAGGAGCAGAATAAAGCCTTAATGAACAAAGATCTTCCACATGTTTGATACCATTTGTCAGGCAATTTGAGAGCAGTTTGAGTACTGAGACCCCATCCTTCCCTGGGCTGCTCCTCTCCACCAGCCCTGGTTCCAGGTGTCCCAGTCCTGCTCCATGCACACCAGCAGCCACCTCCTGAGGCATTTCAGTCAGAGCAGCAGAGCACAGGTCACAGGGGACCCAGGCTGCGGTGCCCAGGGCAGTCAGACACCAGACAAGGCCATTCCAGCACAAAGAACACAGAAGCCAGGGGCTGGAGATATCTGGGGCCATCTGTCTGCTGCCTGAGGCCAGGCAGGTTTTCCCAGAGGAACTCTGCCCACCAGGAGCATCATCTGTGCTGCTCAGCCTCATCCATGCAGCCCCAGCTGAGGACAGATGGACAGACCCGGCTCCCAGGTATTAATAACACTTAAACCACCTCAGCTCTTAAAAACACGGGGGTTGTGTTCATCTCTCTCCTCCTTCAGGTTTCCTCTGCACCACACACTAAATCACTCTGGTTTTGCTGCTCAGGGTGCACAAGCACAGCAGTGAGAGCAGTCAATTCACAGCTCCTGACCCTTGGTGTGACCACAGCAGAAACCTCTGAGCAGGGCTGCCCACACACAGAGTGACCAACCAGGGACACGTGGGCAGCTGCCCAGTCACCTGGGAGGAGGAAACACAGCCCAGATCTCAGGGGATGTCCAACAAGTGTGTTTGAAATAAAGCCAACATCACAAGGAAATTGAGTTAATCCTTTCCAAACAGACCTGTGCAAAGCACATGGAATGGCTTGTGCAAAATCCACACAAGCAGCAAATAACCAGGGAAGAGATGAGAGCTGGTGTGGTTCAGCCAGCTTGGAGGGGACAAAGAAAAAAAGAAAAGGAAAGTGTTGAAGTGAAAGGGCAGCAGAAGAACTTAAGTATTCACAAGCATCTGAGAAAGCCTCAATAAGACAGCTGAAGCTCAATTCTGCTGCTGCAAAAGAGAGGAAGCAACAGCCTTGTAAGCACTGGATGCAGAGAATCTCTGGGAAAAGTGGCAGAAGAGAGGCAGCTAGGGCTGGCTGAGAGCCATGGTGAGGATACCAAACCTCACCCCATCCAGGTGAGCCAGGAAAAGCCACGGCTCATCCCTCTCAGTCCCCACTGAGGAGACTCTGAGGGGCTGCAGGGCAGTGTCCACACCACCCAGAACATCCACCACATCCCAGGGAATCCCACAAGGCTGGGGCATCCACACCTATTGAACAGTGCTGCAGACCTTCCACAGGGGTTTGACCAGACCTATAAATATCTGGGCAGACTGAGAGCGAGACACACCATTTCCTCCAACAGATAACTGAAAACAAACAAACTCAGAGCACACAGGCAGTTCCAGGAAGCTGCTTTATCCAGAAAACAGCCAAGGACAGCTTCAACAGCACCTGCAAACCTTAGTTTGAGGACTTCAGGATAGACCTAAACTGAAAAAAAACCCAACAAACCCTGCTTAATCCCATAAGAATTTAAGAGTGCCAAACAATGCTTTAATTCCACACAGGAACAAACATAAATCCTTGCAAAGTTTTTCATAAGGGAGCTACTAACTCAAAATTCAAATTCAATTCACTTGCTTGAGATGGAAAACACCAACTTGTGGCTTTAGCACAGCGCTGGAAAGCAAGGGAAGGATGCCATGGCTCCTGCACAGCCCAAGAGCCACTCACAGCCCTCCCTGAGCCCTGCCCAGAGCCCCCACGGGCTGGGACTCACCACAGCCCCCAGAAACCCCAGAGAAAATGAACGAATGCATTTCCCAAGAAGCTTTTACTTTGGGACAGCCGCATTTCCCCAGCGCTGGGCTGGCTGGAAAGCTCTTCAGCACCTCCCATGAACTCAGCTCCTGCCCCTGGCAAGCATTCCTGGGAAGTCTCTCTGCTGGCAATCTCAGCCTGTGCTGCAGCAGCACAGCCTGCAGAGCTGCAGCCCCAGTCACAATACCTCGAAGGAGGGGAGAGAAGGGCAGGAAATGCCTCTCGGAATACAGCACAGGCACTCCCACCTCACCCCTTTTCCAGGCCACTTCGGCCATTGTTTGCTCAAAGATGAACAAATATTTTCCAAAACACACCTGGAGTAGAAATGAGGACCTAGTTCTGCAGGATTATTAAAGGAGGAGACTATTTCAGCATTTCACAAGACAGGCTGGAAGTTTTCTCGTGGGTTTAGGACTGCACCTTGGAAAGAACAACAGGACATTGATTTATAAGTAGAGAACAAGTGTGGCTGGGCTTGCCCATGCTTCAGCTTCCCTGCCTGCACCTCGTCCTTCTGCAGCTCCTCTGCTCTCACAACAGAAGAAATGAGAGATTCAGGTGGTCTGCAAAGGGGAGATCCACGGACATCAAGACATCTCTGGAAATACCAAATGCCAGCATGTCCTCAATCCAGCCAGAAAATGAACCTCTAAAGGAGCTAAAAGGTCACCCTGAGAGCTCTTCCTGAAGTGGACACAGCTCAGCTTCTCCCAGGCATAATTCCCTATCACTCTCACTGACCCCAGGGTCCAGAAATGACTTTGGCCCCATTGCTCTGGCTGCCTGTTTTGCAGTGACCTGGTTTCTTCCCTGTACCTAAAGAAATGACACATTGACTTCTGGCACAAACAGGTCAGGCTAACAATAGCACAGGTCCAGGCCCCAGCATTTGTTTACCTGCAAAGTGACACAGAAGTGGCTGTGTGGGTGCCTGTGGCTTGCAAGGCATCACATTTTGGTTTCTGTTTTATTTAAAGAAGAAGAGGGGGCAGAAAGAAAAGCACCCTTCCTCCTGTGGGACTGAGCTGAGCAGTTTCCATGAGCTCAGCAGACATGGTGCCACCACGCTGGGCACATCCTGCCACACACAGCCCCTGGCCCTGCAGGGACAATGGGGAAATTTCAGGGGCCAAAAGGAAGGCAAGGCTCTTGTGCCATCCCCCTCCTCCTGGCACTGCAGCAGGGAAAAGCTCACTCTGAGGGTCAAAGATTGGTTTCTGCAAAGGGCACACACAGGTGTTGGCCAACACCATCACAGGACTTTTTTGTAGATTTGCATTTCCTGTATATTTTGTCCCACCTAAGCCCAAAAGGACTTTCAAGGCAAGGTCACTCACTGCCAGCACAAGAAGAGACAGCAGTTCCATCAAGTGAGAGTTTACTGAGTCAGGGGTTGCAGCCTGTGCCACCACCCCTGTCTGAAGGCATCTCTCACACCTACACTCCTTCCCATTTCACACCTTGGGGTTGGCACCTGCATCCCTCAAAGGTGAAAACCAAAGGTACTCATTTTCCTCCAGCAGCACACACTGAGAGCTGCCCCCTGACCTTCCTACAAAGCATTCAGCCTGCAGACAGTTTGCCACAACACTGCTGAGGCTGGAGCTGGACCTGTTAAAGCAGCCATGCTGCTGAGTGGGGCTGGAGAGTCTCCTCATCTCCCCATCTGATGGTGAAGCTGGAGCTGAGTCCTGCAAATGCTCTGTCACATCTTCCCAAGGCAGCAGTTAAAGCACAGCACGACACTAATGCAGAACACAAACACTCACACAACTCCTTCACTTAAGTGTCATCAACTGATTCCAGTTTTATTCCACTTAAACAAAACCAAACAAACACAAACCATGGAAGAGCAACCCTGGAGTGGGACAGCTCTAAGTGAAAGACTGGAGATTTCTTAAAGCTTTCAAGCAAAGGGAAAACAGGAAGGCCCAGAGTAGCCACTCCTGAAGTTAAGGAGATCATTTCCAGCCACTGGGTTGCTCATGGAGAGACACCTGCAGGACTGGGCCTGGATGAGTAGGTGAGGTGTCTGCAGCACAAAGTCAAGTCAGTGTCATGAGGACACAGAAATAGCCCTGTCCCCCCACGCCAAGCTAATCTCCCACTGGAACTGGAAACCAAGCACGAAAGCCTGCAGCAGGGATCTGAGTGCATAAGCAGTCAGCACAGGAGGTGGTGCCTGATTTATTTCATTAACATCAACTCCTGCACCATGGCAAGGTGAGGAGTTCCCAAATTCACCTCTTCTTGCGCCCAGCAAGGGCCAGGGCCAATCTGTGTTCCTGTGCCATGAAATGCAAGGTGACTGCAGCCCTCCTGCTGAACCCATCCTCTGGCAACAGGCACCAAGGGAGAATTCACAGGCTTTTCCTTTGGGAAAACTGCACCTTCAGTATTGCCCCTGTTTAGGGATGCACACCAGCCAAAGATGTGCTCTGCATGGGTGCTCCTGCTGCTGGCCAGGATCCTCCCAGGGTGTGCAGGAAGCAGCAGAGCAGCTCTTCATCATCTCCCCAGAGAGCCAAGAACTCACTTGAGCCCAAAAGCCAAGGAGCACCCACAGGCAGCCACAAAGCCACTGAGAGGGAGGTGAGAGCCCAAGGGTCAGGCAGGAACAGCAGGGAAAGGCAGGCACAGGAGTTCAAGCACCCCAAGGAGGCCAGGGTGGGGCTCAGGGGTGTGCTCTGGGGCTGAGCACACACAAGGAGCTGAGCTCCCTTCCCTCCCTCCTGCGCCCAGCCTGGGTGGGCAGGGCAGCAGCATCCCCTTCCCAGAGGAACATGCTCCAAGGCATTTCCTAAGCCCTGTCCCCACAGAGCAGGAGCAGCTCTGCCAAGGCACTGCCCACCCCACCACTGACACCTGAGCTGCTTCATCTGCAGCCCCTCCAGCAGGATGGGAACCAAACCCCTCTCCTGTGCTACTGATGGGAACAGGGAGCCCTGTGCTGCATGAAGCTCCTGGGGTTTCTGTGCTTTATTTGTTTAATTAGTAGGGAGTGCATCAAATCAAGAGGGTCCTTCATGCTTAGACCACCACAGGTTAAGCTGATTTTTATAAAACTGCCTCTGTCACTTCCTGGGAACACATTTCATCAGAGCACCATCAGTGAGGGCACTGAGCCCCACCTGTTAGAGCCTCCCACACCTACGACAGGGACCTGGGTTTTCAAATGAACACAGAGGGGTGGGGACCAACAGTGACCACATGGCAAACTGGGAAGGGGACTTCCAATCACAAGAGCTGTTCCTCCACGGAATCACAGCCCCAAAACACTCAGTTTCACCTGCAGTGCCACAGGACACAATCCTGTTTCCTACAGAGCAGCATTTCCAGCCTCCTGAAGGCTTTCCTTTTTTTCTGAAGCCTAAATTTTTATTTCTCCACTACTGCCCTGCCAGACAGCTTGTGCCATCTCCCCTGTGTGGTCTCTGTGCACAGACTGTGACACAGGTGGGCACTGACCTCCATCTCCTCTGGACATCAGGGCTGGGGGCAAGGCTGAAGGCAGAATCCTGAACACACCCAAGGCAGAACATCAAACAACAGCTGGACACACACCTCAGCCAGTGCCCTCACAATCATCTGCAACAAACCCTTCTCCAGAGCTCAAGAGCATCCACAGGTGAGCAGATGAGCACAGACCAAGGTCCCTGGCATTTCTCTGGGCATCAAACTCACTGCAAGAGCCATACCACCACCTCAGGACTGTTATTTCTAGTCCTGTGCTCCTGTCACAAGGTGCAGGTGGGACCTGCTGGACTCTCAGTGCTACTTTGAGAGCTCTGGCTATTGCTTCTGGTGGTAAATTCTCTCTGTGTTGTGCTGTGATCCCCACAGCACCCACAGGTTAACCACACAGAGGAGTGAAAATTACAGAAGTTGTTGCTCCCTGATTTAATTTCACTGGTATCTTAGAAGTAAACAGCTCCTTTCCTCACTCAGGGCTTCAGCTACACTTTAAGCAGCAGATGCTCAGCACTACCAGAAGAATGGTTCCTCCTGAAGGAATGACAGGGAAAGTGGCAGGAAACATCACTTAAAAAAAAAAAAAAAGGAATACATATATATATATTTCAGTCAGGACCCCTTGGGGAACACAACTCCTACATCTGCCCTGGAGTGCTGGTGGGGAAGAGCAGGTACAGAAATGTTCCAGGTAAGAGATCTCGTCAGAAATTGGGAGTTTCAGGAGAGATTCTTGGCTTTCCCACAGGTTTCTTGTATGCAAAGTAAGTAACTTAATCTGTGCCCCAATTACCTTCTTAAAGTGAAGATACTGTTTTACCATCTGCAGCAAAGGAACTTTCATTGCTGCCTGCTGCAAAGGTGGTGAAGGTGCATCATTGCAAATTATTTTTCTAGCTTGATGGAAAGCTCAAAATTTCAAGCTAAATTCCTCTCCAGGGAATTGAAAACATTTTGGTTTGGCTGCTTTATCTCTAATTCCAGATAATCTCTCTGTCTTCAACAAGCTCCTTCCCAGCAGAAGGAATAAAATACAACCAAGAAGAAAAAAAGTGAAGCAGAAAGTAAAAAAAAAAAAATCTCTTTGGAGCCAACACTGGTAATAGAAAATTTTAAGTCCCTCTTTCTTTTTCCTCCAAGCTGTTCCACTCTTAACAATACTGGCAGTTTCTGGAAAGCCCCTCAGTATTTTCACTATATATTTCCTGTAAACACACAACACAGCACAATATACATTCCTTTTCCTATCAATATTCCAACGTGGGCTTCCTTTAAAAAAATAAAAAATAAAAAGTTAAGAAACCCTTCTGTGCTGCGCAGTCCTCCCCCACATCAGTGTGCAGTGAGGAGTAACACAAACCTGGTGGTGGTCCCCAGACATAAAGGGCTGGAGAGCTCAGCCCCAGGGTTCAGCAGACACAGCAGGGAAGGGCTTTGAGCACAGCTCACACACGATTTAGGAGCAACCCAGAGCATTAAAGCTAAATAAACCAGCTCAGATCTCGCTTTCCTCCACGTGGCTCCAGTGCCAAGCTGCTCCTGGAGCCCCATTCCCAGCTCAAGGCAGCAGGACCTGGAGGTGTTTTAAAAAACCTTCCTCTGAAAGCTCTGTGGAGCAAATTCACCTTTCTGTTTCTGCTCCAACACAGCACTCCAGAGCTGCCACCTTGCTGCATGAAACTTCCCTTGCCTGGGGAAATCTTCAGATCTAGAACTTCCATGGGGATGGTTCTCCCACTCACAAATACTTGGGATTTTCTTCTCCCCTCTCTATTTTTATTCCCCATCATCTTCCTCACCAGCCAAGCTCCACTCTCACTGGCTCTCCCTTCACATCCATGTTCCAGCCCCAGTTTGAGGTGTAGCTCTATGCCAGGCACAGGGAACAACTTGAAGGATGCACTGGAGCTGTAAAAACTGCTCAGCCCCCTGGTACTTCCCAAAGGGGACGCCTTGGGTTCCCCTCTCCTTTCAGGTTGATCAGTCAATCAGTAAAAACAGATACCCTGGGCTCTTGGCCATGAAATTCCACAAGGAGAAGGGAGAGGGGCAGTTCTGCCAGCTTGAACATGAAAATCTTAACGGGGAGTTAGAAATCAGAAAGTGAGTTCAGAGCTCAATTTCAAACCACACCAGAACAAGGCATTCTCCTTTAACCCAGTGCCATGGAGATTCCTTACTCCACAGCATGTAAAGCTGCAGACAGCACTCTCACTAATTGTCCTGATTCCTTTTTCCCTGAGCTGAAGGCTGAGCTCTCCCCTGCTCCCCTCTGACTGTGCCCCAGACAGCACAGACGGCTCCAGGGAAGAGGATGCTTGAAGTCGAAGAAATGTTATTCCTTCAAGAATCCAGCACACACCACTCCCCTCTCCCCTTTGCTCCCCTTAGCAGAAAAGTGTCTGCTAACAAAATTTATCTCCGGCATCGGAGGAGCAGCAGGATCCCTGCCCTTAGGCAAAGAAAGAAGGATCAGAATGGGATTTCTGTGCAAACAAAGCGAATCCCAACTTCCCTCGCACGAGAGCAGCCCCATCCTCCGAGCCAGGCAGTTAAATATTGAAGGAAAGGCATGCAGCAGCTCCGATTATGTGGAACAAAAATTAATTGAGGGCATAAGTCTCCAATTGGGCTCTCCATTTATTTTTTCCACAGCACATTATATGGGAGTGGGGGTTGCAACGCAGACACCTGCAGGGAAAGCAGCTCGACCCATCTGTGACAGTGATATTACCTCTTTTTATTTGTTTTTCTGGTTAGAGCTTCCATTTTTTATCAACCCTGCCACAGACAGATGTGTGCAGGCTTCCAAAACTGCATCCCTCTTCCTGACATTTTCAGCTACACATCGAGAGATCTGTAATTTGGAAAACAATTTCTGGAAAACAATTTTCCCTCAAAACAGGTTTTAAAATAAGACATGGGGAAAAATAAATAAATAAGCAAGCAAACGCCAAGCTAATTTCCAACAGAAACTCGAAAACACCTCTGGAAGAGCCCACACCCTTCCCTCAAGATATAAATTAAAGCCCTATTCGCGCCCGCACCCCACTCTTTTTAACAGAAATCCTTCCATTGTTTAAAGCCATTTACACATATTTTGGCCCACAGAAAAAAAAAATAATAATAATCCTGGGAACAGCCCTATTCTGGCACAGCAACAAGCTAGATAAGTGCCTGGATTTTCCATTTGCAGCTCCTAGGCACCTCGGGCCGTGCCAGGGTGGGATGTGGCAGCGGCAGGGCTCTAGCAGGCTCAAGCTCTGGATAGGGATGTGCCTTTCTTCCCTGGGGATACCCACCCTGGGCATCCCATCCCAACCCCGGGCATCCCATCCCAACCCCGGGCATCCCCCCCACCCCACGCAGCTCTGCACCCTCGGGGCTGTGCCTTCATCCAGCAGGGCTACATTCCTCCTTTTTAATTCATTTTTCTGGGGTTTTTGCCATCAAAAGGAAGCCCTGCCTTGCTCGTCTCTTTCCAAGGCAAAGGTGTGATTCTGTCAGCACCACGCTGACAAAGCCAGTGATTGGCAGAATTTAAAAGCGTTTGCTACACACCTGACAGGAGGAATATTGATTTTGTGGGAGATTTATGAGAGGAGTCTCTTCCCGGCCACCTGATCCATCCATTTTAAATAGCGGTTGCATTTAATTACTGCTAACAAAATGCTTTCAGCTCTAAAGCTTATGGACGTTATTGAGCGTATCTATAACAATTCCAATAATCCTCAAAAGGTCTTAACAAAATCACATAAAAAGATGCCCTCTGACCCATCCTGCATCCATCAGGGAGCCTGTACAGCTACTCAGGATGCCTGAGCCGTGCAGGGACCAGCAGGCTGCCCACAGGCTCTGCTGGGAGAGCAAAGAGGTGAGACTTTGGGAAAAATTCATTATCCACGCAACAGCGTGCGATGCTTAGCTCCAGACAGCCCAAACATCTGGATTTGTTGTCTAGGGTTTAGCCCTTATACCTTGCTGAACTCCAGGATGACTTATTGACCTGCTAAACCACAGACACGTCACCAAAAATATTCATCCTCCAGTTCCCCCAGATTTTTCAGGTCAAGGTTAGCCACCAGCACGCAAGAAGGGGGCCCTGAGGCTGCTGATCCAACACCTGGAGATGGGCTCAGGCTCCTGCAGCATCCCACAGCTGCTGCAGGGTACCAGGGCCAGCCCACTCCCAGCAGCAGCCACGGTCAGCACACCCACACCGGGGCAATCCAGGCTGTTTTCCCTGGAACCTGCGGGAATATTACAAGAGCATCTTCTAGAAAGTGGAACCACAGCACTTGAGGAGGACAAAGGCTCCTTAAGATGCAGATGAGCAGAAAGGCTGCACGGGGAAAGCAGCCCCGCCTCTCCCTTCCACCTCTGCCCGCTCCAGAGGAGCCCGCCTTATCTCAGATGCAAGCCACGAGATTGAAACGAAATGTTTTGCTAGCAGAATGCTAACAAAACCTCAGCACAGCTCTGTGCGGCGCCAACATCGGCAGCTTCAGTCAGAAATCAGACTCTGGGAGCAGCTTGCCACTGCCTTGCTTGCGAGGCAGATTTTCTGTTCCTGAAGAACCTTATCTTTAGGCGCAGCTATCAACCCGCACGTCACCACACATGCCCTACTTTCTGTGGTTCCTGCATCTCCTCTTGGCCACAGTCGGGGTGGTTGTTGGCTTGGCTCGCTGCTCTGACAATACAATCGCTCTGACATCCAGTTTAATCAAATATTTACCAATTACTAGCTTCAAAATAGGATTATGGATGCTTTAGATTAACTTGACTTATGAGCATGGAACCAGAATTGCTGGTGCAGCTCTCCTCCTCACCAGTCCAGTTCTTATTTTGCTTCTGCCATTTCTGGGATTACCAGCACAAGGGCTCTGCTGCCAAAGACCAAGGGAAACCTTGGAAAACCTCAGCCACTCATGAGCCCAACATTCAGCCATTCTTCTCTGCTGTCCCAGTGTGCAAACAGTCAGACCTGTCCAGGAGAGACTCTTCCCAAAGCTATCAAGATGTAAGGTCCAGAACTCAGCTGGGAAGAATGGTTGCTCTTAGGGAGACTTTCTGGAGGGCTCCCTGGGCAGACATGCCAACCCTGCCATTTGGTAGGTACCTCACCTGAATGCTTGTTCTGAGAAGTGCTATTTGGGTGGCAGAAAAACCAGTGTAGAAGTCAAATTCAGGTAGCAGGGGCACCTTAAATTAGCCTGAAATCTGATCTGATGCAGCAGATGGTGGGGATGGCCCTTCTGCACCCCACTGCCAGCCCTACAGCACTGCTGCCAGCCACTGCTCTGGGGGGTTAAGCAGGGCAGCAAACAAAACCCACCCAGCAAAAAACCCATTTAACTTCACATACCAGATGAACTCTTGCTCAAGACCTCATTAATAAAGGGCCAAGCCCTACAGAAATCCCTAAACCTCAGCACCACCAAGGAGAGAAAATGCAGGTATTGCTGGACACCTCACAGCCAGGGGCTCTCCTGCCTTCCTGGGTCTTTCTCCTCAGATGGGTATTTGACCTTTGAGCTGCTGTGCAGGCATCAAGCAGAATGTGTGCCCATGAAGTGCTGCCAAACTCCACCATCACCACATGGAGCCACCTAGGAGCAACACCTCAGACTTGGGGTTTTCCCACACGGATCACTAAGGATGCCATGGCCATGCCATATCATCACATGGAGCAGATGTGATGTCATGTCTTGTCTTAGGACAAGATTAAGGCAACTGGTCCTGGTGAGTGAAGCTGTGCATCTCCATCCTTCCCTCCTAGGCTGTCATCTCCCTTCTCTTGCAGAAATACCCAACCTGCAACTCCTGTCCCTGCCAGCTCAAGGGCAGAGCATCAAGACACAGCAGAGCCTCACCTACAAACATTGCAGACCCTCACCTACAAAGCAGGGGCAAGAGCAAAGTCACAAGGAAGGTCTCTTGGCAACTCAGGGTGAGAGAAAAGGAGGGGGGACTTGCTGCCAGCTTGTTTGTGTGCACTCAGGGTGGCATTTCCAACCCTGTAATTGTTGCATAATGAATTTAGCAATGGAGTTCAAGAGCTATGAATCATTCAGGCCAAGAAAGCATGAGTCAGCCCCCGAAGAATCAGGAGATGTTAAAATTACATACATTTAACTTGAGCTTGACAAATCCAGAGGAGCAATGTATCAGCACAACTCAAGCCAGCATGCCAACATCCCCACTGCTCCTCCCAGCAGACACACAACCAGAGCAGCACCAGAGCAGAGCCTTTGGCCACTGCAAATAATTTACACCTGCCACCCCTGCCCAGCCCAAGTTATCAGCCCCAGCTCCCAAAAACCACCTGTTGCTGCCTCGTAGCTGGTGCTCACTGACTCACTGAGAAAGGTGGTGAGGCCCAGCCAGCCTGAGAAAAGCTCTGTGTGCAATCCTGACATGCACTGAGCACTCAGAATGCTCATTTCACTGTGTGTGACCTGCTCAGGAGCTGGATGGGGACAGGGGAGGACAGCAGAGGTGGCTGTGGGAGCTGGCAGTCAGGGTGTTGGAGCAAAGCACAGGGCTGGGGTGGGAAAGGAGCACAGATCCTGAAAGGGATTGAGCATGAAACAGGAGAGATTCATAACAGAGAAGGATGCCTGAGTTAAGGAGTGTGTGTGGATGCAGAGAAGACCTCAGGAAAAAGAGGGTGTTTTCCTGGCTCTGTTGGGGATCCTGTTTAAGCCATGCCCTGTATTTTGCATTTACAGGGCCTGCATATATGGAAGGAAAGTTATTTTGAAGTGAGATAGGGCGCAAATTCAAAGCAGAACGACTATTCTGGGTTAACTCCCCAGGTGGCTTCTTATTCTAGAGTGGCAGTACCTTTTTCTAGTTTAATTCACTGTAAAAATAGATTAGGCCAATGGTTCTCATCTGCAAGGCCATGGTAGCTGGCCTGCTGCTTTTAGAGCATCCTTAATTGGAGCCTGGCTATGGGGACTCGGGGAGCTCTGGGATGCAGATGTGGTGGTCTCAATTTGGGAACATCACATGAGCTTCAAGCAGGAAAGAAACAACCTCCTGCAGGAGGGTCTGCAGAGCCACAGGGCTGTCCCTCAGCAGGTGCAGGGGACAGACCCTGCAGTGCTCTCTGCCCACCACAACCAAGCAGCACTACAGCAGAGCCACAGCCTGCCCTTTACACACACCCCAAGGCCTCCTTGGAAAGCCATTTCTGTTTGAGGTTCCTTTGAATTTACCATTTATCAAGCCTCCATTTAGCCCCGTTAATCACAGCCTATCAAGCTCTTTCAAATGCAAACACAGAACTGTACCCAGCAACTGCACTTCTCCCTTTATCCTTCTCCTGCTGGAATCATGGAGGGCTACAAAGCAGCAATGCCAACCCACCTGTCTCATGCTTTTCAACCTCTTCCCAAGGGATGAAATCAGCTGACTATTCTGGAAAAAAACAGACTGATCTCTTTCCCTGCCAGCTAGCAACATTCAAGGAGAGCAAACAATGCGTTGTGAGGGAGAAAGAGCATCCCTGTGAAAGTCAAGGGGAGAGGCAGATGGGCGGCTCCAGCACCTGCATCAGCACATGGATGCTGTCTCTGGGAGCAGGGACAGCCAAGCCACCTTGGTCAAAGGCTGGGTATTTCCTAGCTAGGCCTCTAGAGCCAGAGACCTCACAGCTCACTTAATCCCTGTCAAACGATACACCATTTTTTTTTTTTGCTTTGTTTGGGTATTAAGGCTTAGCCTTCCTCAAGCTATTCATTCTTTTTGCTCAGTGCCTACGTGGCTGTTAACCCCAGCACTGACAGGCCTCTGAGAGCTGCAAGGAAGAGCCACATCACTCTGCAGGTGTCACTTGTCCCAGGCAGCAGTGCTGGGTTCTGACTCAGTCCCGTGTCAGCAGCCTCACTGACAAACCCTTCCCCACCTTGCTGTGAGACCCGGGGTGTTGCATCCATTCCTCTCTCACCTCCCAAAGTGTGACAGCTTTCCTGCTGCTCTTTGCCAAGCCCAGTCCAGCACTGGCAAAGCAGGAACTACCCTGATGTCAGGGATGAGGTGCAGGTGATTCCCACCACCATTTACCTGCCCCTGGCCAAGCACCCTGTGCTCCACACTGAGCCTGCAGCTGAGTAGGACCTGACCTAGGAGTGGGCTTTGCTTTAATCAGGGCTGGACTCAGCTTGCTGCTGGTGCCACCCTGCACTTCCACCCAGACAGCAAAGCACCCGGGCTCCACTGTCCTTTCAGCAGTGTCACCTTCATAGAAAACCCTTAAAAATGTACTATCTTTCTATATATAAAGAAAAAAAAAACAACATGTTAGACAGTAAAAAGTGTCAGTTCACACCTGTGCATGCCCTCCAGAAGGCTCTGGCCAGCAGCAGTGCTGTGGAAATGCATGTGCAGGGGAGCGCTCAGGAGGGAGACAAGGAGAGACAAGCAGATTAATAGAAGACGACAGATTTCTAGTAAGATTGTGATAAGCCTCTTGAAACTTCCCTAAAGGATGAGCCAGCTGGCAAGACCATCCTAGGAGGTGGTATAAGTCGACTAACAGCCTTGTAAAAAGCCACCAGCTGACCCCTTTCACACATCCCGGCTCACTCCTGCAGCTCCTTAAGCAAGGAAAGCTGAACAGGCCACACCTGGATACTTCCACCCTGGCACTCACCTGCAATTCCAGCTCTCCTTGCAGGGAAGCCCCTGGCCCTGGAGTGTTTTGGACAAGCAGTGAGGTGGGGCTGACTGCAGCACGGGCAGAGCTCGCTGTCCTGCTCTCCCCAGCCACCCACCCAGCACCAGGGGCTAACCCTGACCTCTGTCCCCAGGGTTGGGCATCTTTGGGAAGTGGCACAGGGCTCCTGGAAGGGTCTGTGCCAAAGCAAGCACGGGAATGACAAGGTGATGAGCAGGGCCCCTGTATAATGCTTTCCCTTCCTTCCTAAATTCAGCTCTGCTGGGATTCCCCCAGAGCCAAAACCACCACAGCCCAGTGAGCAGTTTTACCCTCTGAGGAGGAAGAGGAGAGGGCTATCCACAAGCTTGAAGTGTTAAGATTTTCATCCTTCAAAGGACAATACCTTCAAAACCTGCTGGAGGTGGACACCACACCAGGTATGGCCAAAAGAAGGAGCTCACTGTGTCCCCCTGCCAGGGCCACAACAAAAACCTGTCAGTTTGAAACTGCAGGCTCCACCTGCAGCATCCTCTTCAGGATAAGGAACAGCAGCAGCCAGTTTATTTGATATCAGGCAAGTTTTTCTTCTTAGGCCAATTAGCTGCTGATATAATTTGCCCACTGAGGTCACTGAATCATCATTGAGCAGTTTCAAAGGGAATGAGATGAACTGCAGGCCAATTTCCCCCCTCCAGCTCAATGAGTGATTCAAAATGCAGTTAATGATAGTGGCTCATAAGTATCTGGCAGAGGATTTGAGAGAGCAATTTATTGCCCAAAAAGAAGCTGATCTCTTTCAGCCAAAGCAGCTCAGCTGGTGAAGATGTAGGATCTGATTTTGCCATCTTACTTGACAGTTGTTAAATACTCAAGAGCTGCTAAACTTAAATCAGGCACAGGTAAAAGGGAAAAGAAGACCCAAAATCAGGGTAAGGAAGGTCACAGTTAAAACCCACTTTGTCACCAGTGGGCAAGAGACCTTTTAAAGGATGGGGAAAAGAACAGAGTAATAACCAACAAGACTTTCAGCACAAATCCTGCATTTTTTGTGAGTTTATATAAGATAAAAATGAGACACCCCCTCATCCACAAAAGCTTCATTATTTGTCAACCTCAGGCTCTGTAACCAGTAAACACTGGTTGATGTTTTTCTTCTTGCTGGATGAAATGCGCCTAGAGGCAACAGGCATTTTATAAATTATTAAACCAAGGGAAAATAAGGTTCCAACAAAGTGACTGCAGAAGCCATGCAGAAGCACCAAGGAGCTGGTACAATTGGTACCAGCACATTCACACAGAGTCATTTTTCCTGCAACAACCGACTCAACAACAAGACATTGTTAGAAATGCACATCCTGGACACGTGGTCTTGATGGCAAAAAGAAGATGTGATATCTCAGCATTTCATCACATCCATCACACATATCTGCAGTTCAACACTTTAAACCTTATTTTTCTTATGAAATAGTCACTTATGTTTTCCAGTCAGAGGGAAAATTAGCTTTTTTTTAAAATTCCAACCTCATGAGAGCTCTCAAGACATGAAGCAAAACCCATGAAATACTGTAGTAAGAGTATTTTAATACAAACCACAGTTTTTGATCCAACCCATAGCACTGAGAAGGAAAGGAATAAAAAAAACATGAATGAAAAAGTATTTGTCACTTTCAGGATTTAATACATTACGTCTTTCACAACAAACACAATCCACCTCCAGACTAAGTTCTGTTCCAGCCAGAAAAAAAACCCTTCTGCTTTCTGCCATAACAGCACTTGGCCCTTCCATCTGTGGAAAACCACTTAACAGTAATGGCAGGGCTCAGGACAGCGGGTCAAGGAAGGCTGGGTCAAGGTGAGAGCTAGGGCAGCCCGGCCAGCCGAGGCTCCCCAGGGTCCCTGAGGGTTTGTTGGAGAACGGGAACGCACAGAGATGGGTTTGGGGTTTTTATTTCCCGGTTTGTGAACCCTCTCCTTCCCCTGACAATTTGGGAAAAGCCACTTTTGCTGCTACTACTCTACTGCCGCTTGAAGCATCTTCCTCCTCCTCCTGGAGCGGTTTTCACCGTGCGGAAAAGATCTTTTCACGATAAGCAAGCAGAGAGATAAACCAGAATTTGGTGGCTTGTCAGTCAACCAAAAGCATCTCTGGCATCACTGACACCTCAGGCCCCGCAGCTGGAGAAGGGGCAGAAGTTCAGCCTGAAGTTCCCGGTATCTGAAGGAGGCCGTCCCCGAGAGCCCTTCACTCACACAGAAACCGGCACTGACAACCCCATTTCAGGAATTACGGCGGTTTGTATTTGTGCTACCTCGAGTCGATTTCTTCCACACCCCTCTCGTGCCAGAAAGGAGAGGGATTCTACACGCACTGAGCAAAACCCACCCAGGAACAGCCCAAAGCACCCACATGCAGGGCTCTGGCACCGTGACCCACGGCACGAACCGCGCTCCAACACGAGCAGAACCGCCCGTACGGGGCAGCCGCGTCCTCGCCCATGTGCCACGGCACGG
>WEIU01015112.1:601642-618506 GCA_013389925.1 Aegithalos caudatus
GCCGCTGCGGGCTCCGGGCGGCCAGGGCCGGTCCGCATGGGGCGGGCGGGGCTGTCTCCGCCGCCGGCAGGGAGAATTTAGACAAATAAATAAATATTTCTAAAAAAAACCAACCCAAAACTCATTGAATTTCAGTGGAAGCACGCACCCCTGCCTGCCTGCCTGCCCGCCCAGCTGCCTGTGGATAAGATTTACCCCGACTTCTGGCTAGGCACAAGGTGAGGGATGCTGCTGCCCCCACTGAGGCTGGAAGGTGGATATGTGGTTTGGAAACTGCTTTGCCAGGGTTGTTTGCATTAATATCTGAGCCCGGCAGCAGTTTCCTATTTGCCACAGAGTGATTTGGTGTGAGGGATGGGGTCCCAGAGAATTTTTTAGGAGGAACCAGTATCCCTCCCAAGGCAGGGTAACATCCCATCAGGCTTTTAAGCACAGTGACAGATACCAAAACAAAATGCCATTCCTGAAGTGTGCCTTATGCCAATTTTATAGGCAGATAAGAGCCCTTGCCAGGAGTCAAACCAGTCACTGGAGCTGGGAGAGAAGCCAAGAAGCCTCCTGGGCCAGGGAGTGGCACTGGGGAGCCCACACTCACCCACTGTGAGCAGAGCAGATTCCTCATGCTGCTGTCAGATATTGTGTCTGGGATCAGTTGCCTTTTCCAGGGTGAAATGGGTTTCAGAAAGTTTGAAGGATTAATCACCATGGACTCTACTTCTCCTTGGAAAGAGCCTCCCAGACTGAGCAGATCCACAGGAAGCAGCTCTGGTACTGAGCTGTGGGGTTTCACTGAAACCCTTCCAGCTCAAGAGAGGCCTTTAGATTGAAAATGTGAATCACTCCTTGAACCAGGACAAGGTGTAGGTAAGTGTTGACAGGTAATAAACCTGAATCTTTGCAGTTGTACAGGAGTGTGAGAAACCATCCACAGGGTGAAGGTCTGACTAAGGTGGGAGCTTACTCTGAGGTGTGAATTGAGAGCTCTGTCCAGAATTCTCTTATAACTACTGCAACATGGCAGAAGCACAGTTTGAGTCAGCAAGTGACCCACGGAGACACGGCTTAACTGTAAAACTTGTCTTATTGCTGCCTCTGTATGTGCAAAACTCTGAAAACAAAGCTGGGAAGAAGAAAGCGCATCTGTGTTCTCCTCCTCACTGGGTGCACAGTGCCGGATGGATGGAATGGGCAAAGCTTTAGCCACGTTAGAGGTTAATTACAGCTCTGGGACTAGACTTAGATCAGCAGCCAGGACCTTGGCAGCCCTGGGCTGCACAGGGTGGAGGCGGCTTTCCAAAGCTCGAGTCTGGCAGCAGGAGCCTTAGCCCAGGGCACTGGAGAGCTCAGCAACTTCACATCAGTCTCTGAAGTCCATAATTCAGTTGTCTGTTTATTGAAATCGTGTTGTAAGCACAGCTGCTTTCTGAGGCACGTATGGAAATGAAGGGGGAGTCTCATAAATAGCCTGGCTCTGCGCCAGACCAGTGAGTCAGCGTAAAGAGCTGAAACGCTGCTTAACAGCTACAAGATAAAAAAACCCCTAAAATATCCCCAAAAATGCTCCCCCACCCCCCTCACCTCCCCCTTTTCTGTTCAAATTTGGGTATCAGCATTGTGACTGGGACAATAAGGACAGCTACAGCCTCAGCAGGATCCTGCAGTGCCCAGGGCCTGGGACTGGAGAAGGTGGAGACCTTCAGGGCAGAGGGAGGGCTGAGCTCATCTGAGAGCCCTCAGGCTCCTGCACCATCCTCGTTTTTGCTGGCAAATCAAAGCCTTTGCTTCAGTTGCCAATGCAAAGATTTGGAGCTAGAAGAGAAATAAAATGTTTGTTTACTAGTACAGTCGAAATTCACAGCATCAAGTTTTTTTGTTTTTGTTTTTTGTTTTTTTTTCAGTAGAAATAAAATTTTGCAGAGACCTAAGTTAAGGAATAAAAAAAAAAAAAAAAAAAAGGATATTTCAAAGGTGACAACAGATAAAAAAGCACCACTAAAGCATCCAGCAGTTTCAAAGACTCAGTTCCTAGATTCCACTTCCTCATCCAGTCTTCAATCCAATTTCACAGATAGTTTTGGTCACTCAAATTCCTTTCTTCAGGAAGCCCACTATTTGCTGGAAAGATTCCACCCAAGCCTAAGAAGGGGATTTTTCTCTTGTGCTCTTATAATCCCTGAGTTGCTCAGCAGTCAGATGAGCTCCTGGATTAACCCAACAGGTGGAAACTGCAGTGGCTGAAGGACACTGAGCAGTCCCCGTGCCTTGGATGCACAGAAGGAGCTGCCTGGGCTGTGCTGGGGGTTTAATTTGAAGGAGTGAGGTGACAGCAAAACCCCTGCCCTGCCCTGCAGGCATGAGGACACTGTGGTTGTGCTCTCTGCTCCACCTGCAGTGCTGCTGTCAGCCTGTCAAACACAGCTGAGCACAGCTGGCCTGCAGCCCCACACAGGGCTGAGGGTGCTGCTGTGGGTTCCTCTCCCCTCATCAATTCGTGCTTCCAATCTCTGCAGTTTTAGTGCCCTGGTAAAGTTCTCTTTTCATGGTGCTTCAAGGTCTCCTGGTGTATTTGTGTGACTCCAGCTCAGAGCTGCTGTCTGATGGCAAGTGAGCAGACCATGTCCTTAATTAAACCTGCTGCAAAGGAGCGAGAGCCTCTGCAGAGCACAGGAACATGTTCTCCCCTTGCCTGCACATCCAAACACCTCTGGGAATGCCCATGGGCAGCACAGTGAGGGCTGGGGAGGAGAAACAAGTGGTGAGACTACAAAGGAAGGCAGAAGTTGGTCACAGTTGGTGGACATGGGCTGATCCGAGCACTGGGGCTCACCCAGCTGGGCAAGGGAGGCACAGAAAGCACTGGGAGGGTGCTGGAAAGGGAGGTGGGTAAAGCAGAGATGGGGAAACAGAAGGAAATGAGCAAACTTGCAGGTGAGGGCAGGTTTAGAACGGAGATAGTGGGAGGAAATGAGTGGTGCAGCACAAGGGGAACTGCGGGGTGGTGGGAGGGGAGGAGTGATCCAGCTGTGGGGGGTGAGTAAAAGCCAACAGCAAGGGACAAGAAAAGGAAATGATGTTCAGAACTGGCAGTTGCCGGTGGTGAAATGATATCTTAGAGAGAGATTCATTAGTAAGAACAGTGAGATTGATTATTCTCTGTAAAACAAACAAACAAACAACAGACTCAAGGGCTTGAAAAGTGCTGATGTCATGGGAAGGCTCTCAAATGTCTTACACATGGAATAACCAGTCTGACTTAAAAAGGAAAATTAGATGAAGGGAATCAGTAAGGGAAGAGAGGACACAGGAGGACACCAAGGGAAAGGTGAAAGTAGCAGCAGAACTGAGGCACTAAAAGGGACAGAGGAGGAGATCTGGGATATTCATGCTGATTTCAGTGGGTCAGGGGAGGACATCAGAGATTAGCTGAAGAATAAACCAGGATGCAAAACCAAGGTACATACACCCGGTACAGCTGAATTTAAAAGTGCTGTGGGAAGAAGAGTAAAGAGTAACTGATACTTCATGCTCCAGCTTCAGATCAGTAAAAAATTGTGCAAAGTGGGAGGGGCTGTGACCTTGAGGACATCACTCCACGTACCCCAGGAAAGTCCACACCAGACTGGGCAGTGAACTGGCACAAGGAATTCCCAACAGACCAACAAGCTCTCCAAGTGTATCCTCACCACAGCAGAAAAATTAAGATGTGGGATGGCGCCAGTGGCAGTTTGTACCTTGTAAATAGACCAGAAGAAGAAAAAGGATTAATTGATCAATCCCCAATATTTGTACAACACACCCTTATCACAGGCTGCCACTCACTCCTCCTGCTCAGCGGGCACAAAGGCCAACTCCCTACAGGGAGAACATCCAATACCAGCCCCAGCACTCACCCAAGGCACTGGGAGCTGCACTGTTAACAGGACTTTCCCAGACACAAAAACCAGGAGCAGCTCTGGAGAGGAAAACCTCTCTAAACCCACCAAGAGCCAGGACCAGGCTGGCCTATGAAGGATTTCAAGCCTTGACAGGAGAGAAATATTACAGGCTGGTGGGCAAAGATCCACATTTTGCAAGGTTACAAGTCAAAATCCCTGTGGTGAGGAGCTGCCTGCTTGCCCAGGGTGAAGCTGTAGCCCAGTTCTTGGCAGCCTGCTCCTCCTCATCCTCAGGCTGAGGGATGGGCACCCCTGCCCCACCTTGTCAGAGATGTCTTAGCCAGAGCCAGGCCCCTGTGTCAGGTGAGCACATCTGTGGGGTCACTGAGTGCCTGGCATGAAATCCTGTGGGTTTTGCTTTGGGGGGCTTTGCTCTGGGGGTGGTTTCCTCCCCCCACTGTGCACAGGTGCTGCAGTGACCAGCAGGGATTGCACTGCAGCTGAGCACAACCCTGCAGCAGCCCTGCAGCAGCCCTGCTCTCACCTCACAGCTAACTCCCACCTCATTCCTAGAGCCTCACATCCCTGCTGGGGCCTCCCTCCTGCTGCAGCACAGCAACATGTGGGGTCAGTGCCATCTCCAGAAGTTTCTAGGGAAGACCACACAGACAGCTGCAATTATTTCTCCCTGTCCATAGTTTGGGAGATGAAAACCATTTATACTACTGTAGTTTGTTTCCTTCCTCACATGGCACTTTAATACTTTTTACTTATCTTATTCACAGCAGTTTGGGGAGATTAACCACAAAGATCATCTCAAGGGGCAAACTGCACTGGAAACTTTGGCTGGAAACTTTGAAGGTCAGAGTAAGCTGGTTTATGTTTATTACAGACTAAAACATGAAAGCACAACACTCTGCTGGTGCTGCACAGGCTCACTGCACTGACAGAGTGGCAATAGATGCATATCAGGGAGTTTAAAGGTCACAGATACTCATGAGGAGGGGAACCTCCAAATACAGTCTCCAAAGAGAGTGAATCAGAAGCAAGACCCTCTCTGGCTACCTGAAATCAGGCTTTTCTGCACAGCTCTGGTATCAGTGATGAAGGCTTTTAGGAAGAAAATATCACATAAGGCAAAGCAGGATGCTCCTAAAACACCTCAGCACTGGGCTACTGGAAAATGCTTTAGCATTCAGATGAGACAATGCTATTTTATTTGCAACTATCACTCCTGATAGCATCCTTAAATTTCTCAGTTTCTGGCCTTGAGGACATCGCCCAGCCCATAATTCACTTGTGGAACAGAGTGGGCCTTCACCTGTAGTTCACAAAGCTGATGGAAATTTGGAAAATAATTCCATGCTCCTGTTCTCCAGCCTGGGAACTATGCCCAGAGAAAGCAGAGACTTACACAGAAACCTAGATCAGAGCTGTGCTACCAGGTTTGCTGCACCTGCAGAGTGGGATCTGCGCCACCCTCAAACACCTGTAGCACCACTCCTTTCTCTTTCTGGTTTCTTTAATCTGTTTTTAAAAAGTCCTGACCTGAGAATATAGCCCTTGATGACAGGAACACAACAGGATTAAGTGTAATGGCAAATACAAAGAGCAACACTGGTTTTGAAAGCAAATGTCACTTTTACAGAGGGCTGTGGTTTAGAGGGAAGGTCAAGGCACAACCAGAGGAAAACCATGACGTTTTCTACACACTGGTCCCATTAAAGGGCCTTCCACCTTCTATTAGGCTGCCATTGATTGGAATTAATTAAAATATCTCCTGTGCACTGGACTTGAAACTCATCAGCGCTTTGTCATTATCTGTGAGCTTTCTCCCCAGTTAAAGCAAATATTGTCCAATAATCTGGTTTGCAGTAAGTGCACAGAACATTTAGCCACAAATACCCTGTGGCATTCAGGTATTTGACAAGCTGGAGGGTTTAAGGGTGTGCCTGGCATTTCTGTTTGGATATACAACTGTGCAATGGATTTTTTAATCCAAGCTCAGAGAGAAACTTGGCCTCAGAACCCTCTGGAACAGAGACTGCAAACACGTTTCTGGAGTCATAACCTCCAGCTCTTGGCTCCTTCTGGCACTTAACCCTTGAGATGAACCAGCCACGCTGTGCCTTGCAGCCTGCTCAGTGCCCTGCTGTCTGAGGAGCTTCATCTTCCACTTTCCAGGTGGGTTCATCCTCAGGAATTTCTCTCCAGCCATTCCCATGGCTCTGCTGCCTTCACACAGGTCCTGCTCCTCTCCCAGGAGTGAACACAGACTCTGTCCCCTGCAGCAGCACCCCAGAGGGAGCCTGTGAAGGGCTGGCATTGCCACCCCTGGCTCTGAGCCAGCCTCACCTCTGACAGCTGCACCTGGCCAAGCCAGCCCTGGGTTCTGCAGGATTTGTCCATCTGGGAGGCAGAGGAGCACGGGGACACTGTGAATGCTGGAGCTGCTGCTCTGAGCCAGGCAGTGCTGCCCTGCTGGGAACTGATCCTGACAGGCCATGCATCTTTAATGCTGCTCTCTGCACAGGACACATTTGATAGCTGAAGGCATAAAAGCCTCAGCAGGAGTGTCAGAAGCCTTTGTCCATCTTTCAGAGCCAGATCCAGTTTCTACAGCTGATGGAAGTCCCCCTGTTAGTTTTAGCAGGGCCTGAGGAAGGAAAGCTGCAGCTTGGGCTTAGAGCTGTGAGAGCCAGGGGCTGGTTTATAGGGATTTAAACACAGATATTCCATGCTTAGGACTTTCTCCTCCATAAGAAGGATGGCTTTTCTGGTCAGCTGCCCTGACAGTGATGATGCTGTGCAAACACAAGGCTCTGCAGCAGCATTCAAATAACCTGGGTTATGTTTTCAGAGTTCCCCTGTCACTCATGCCCACCGTTTCCAAAAGGGAACATCATGCCTTTGCTCTTTAAATCCAGGAATTCACATTTAAATAATCAGCATTTAAGAACAGTGAGAATGAGAACAAAGCAACACCAAAAGACACATCAGGAGACAGCAGAAACCCAGCCCTTTATCAAAGTTCCTTGACATTAGAAATACAGGCTCAAGGTTAAGGTATCCAGCCTTAATTGAATATTCAGTATTACACAACGCACACAGCACTAAAAGCAACATCAGGATTCTTTTTTCCCCCCTGAGGCCATTGAGACCTGATTTAATGATGTATCAAGACAACCTAACAGAGTAGAACATGCAGAACAAACCCCATTCCCTGGTTATTGGAACACACAAGTCACTCCTGCCCCAAACTTGGGTTTTACTTTGCAGCCCCCCAGATTTTCCCACCTTTTAGCAAAGCAGATGAATTTATTATTTTTTCCTTTCCTAATGCATTCAGCAGTTCATTTGGGCATGGCTTTACATCCATTGCAGGTTCCTAATTGCTTTCACATGTATTCCAGTTAACTGGCCCTGGTCATGTTACAGAGCAAATTAAAAACCATTTTTTCATTGAGATCCTAATGAGTAGGAAAAAATCAATACAACAATTGTAACAGGAAAAGTGATAATGACAAGATGTACTGTCCTACAGTATTTAAAATGAGGGGGAAAAAATTGATTCTAATCAATATTAAATGGAAATTTCCTGCTCTGATACTCTGAGTGCTTGTTAAAAGTCTGGTTCACTGCTGTACCACCCAGTCTGATCATGAACATTACTGTCCCACAGTCTGATAGCTTTTTACACAAAGATGAACTTCCAGGAAAAATAAATACTAAGAAAAAAAAGGAACAAAGAGCAAGATGATGGTTGTTTCACAGATGAGTTCTGCTCACATACTTCTCCATTTTCTAAGACATAAAACTGCTAATTTCTAGTTCCCTTTATAAGATTTGGTGCCTGCCCAGGCAGAGGACTTAATTTCAAGTTCTTATCTATGCCCAACATCCCCTCTTCAACTGCTGCTGCTTGTTTAACAATAACCACATTTAACCATGCAGCTATTCAGCTGTTCTAAAGGTGACTGGATGGATAAAACCTCACAGCACTGGGGATGAAGTTATCAAAAAGGAGCCTTGGCCACTTACATTACATAAAGAACACTTATTTCAGTCTGAAAGCATCACAGGTGTTGGCTCAGTAGTGAGGACAGAGCTACCACACTGCTCAAGCTCCCAGGAAAACACAAGTGCAGAAAGGAAGGTGGCATTCTGGAAATGCAAGAGGACCCTGCATAAAGTCATTCCAAAGCACATAAGACACTGCTAAATGTTGATAACTGCTTAGCATTAATTAATTTTTTTTTTTAATTCCACCCACTGGTGAAGGAATAAAGCCCTGATGTTTGAAATGAGCACTTTGGAAGGCTCAGCAGAATTAATGCTGTAATGACTCAGTGCTGGTTACCAGCAGAACTTGAACTGGGGACTGGTGGCACCAAACAGACCCCAAAGGGACAGGGACAGCCCACAGCAGGACCTGGCTGTCCCAGTGCTCTGCACTGCTGAACCCCACTCATTTCCTAAAGGTTTTTGAGAAGGATTATTCTGGAGGAGAAGGAAAGAAGGGAGGATTTGTGATGGTTAATCTGAAGAGTCTTAATTTCTTAAGGAGTTACAGCATTTTTATACTCATAGAGAAATCCAGTTGTGCAGATTAGAGTGCAGGGAGAATTAGGGGTGCCTGTTTCCATGGCTGGCTTACTGCAGGCTGGAGGTGGACAAGCTGCTCCTTGCTTTGAGAAGATGCTTTGGCACCCATGCTAAGTTATTCCAAGGGGCAGGGGTTAAAGTGGGAGATTTCTGACCTGCCTGGTGCCATCTGCATCCAGGTCTCTCAGCTGGGATGAAGCCCTCTCAAAACAGCCACCAAAGCCTTCAGGGGTGGGATTAAACTACCCATCCCCTCCTCTGAAATCTCTGACACTAAATAACTTATAACACACAATGCTGTGGCCAAGCTTCTTTAGTAAGGTCTTAAATTTTCTTGGTAATAATGTTTTAGAGGAATATGGGGGGTGAAGCCTCAGTGAAGTCACCAGAAACACAGATTTATATCTATTTAAATCTCACAGCAGCAGTGAGTATTCACAGTAAAATTATTTTCTTGGCTGTGCCTTAAATCACACTGTAACAAATAATTTTAATACCAGGAGTACAGCAGCCTGGTGTTAAAATATCACTACCTTGTATCAAGGAGATATTCCTATCCCTGACCATGAAACAGTGGGGGGAAAATCATCTAAATCTGAAATACAGAAGGAAAAAGAAAAGTTTCCAAAAGCAATGAATATTGGTTTAAGTCTGCTCCCAAGATATCAGCAGAAGCTTTGTTATCAGGCTGGACACTTACAAATTGCCTCATAATGCCTGAAATACAATTTCTGCTGAGCAAGGAACAAAATCTTTTTCTCTTTTCCTTTGGGTGGTGAGGTGGTGAAGCTGTAAGTCCTCACTCAGGTGTGCATACCTAAATAAAATACATATAAATAAAATACATAAAAATACACCCATGGAGTGAAACTGAAGTTTCAGGTCTTGGCTTATTTTTAAAGAAGTCAAGCAGCTCTCATGGACACAGAGATATTGAGGCTCACTCTGGAGGCCAGGCCTTGGCAGCATCATCCATCCCCCAGCCCATGGAAAAGCCCTGGGAGCTGCCTGGAAGAGCCCAGCTGGAGGTGGGAGATGCTGCAGTGCTCACCTAAGAGCAAGGACAGCAGGGTTGGGGTGCACCACTCCCTATTCAGTGGGAGGGATAGAGAAAAATCCTCTCCTGCTTCCTTTTACTGATTCATGCAGACAGCTCCTTTCATTTCTTAAGACAAGAATTAACAGAGTTAATGGGTTGCTATAAATTCCTTATTACTGGAAAGGTGATGCTGTCACTGCCTCTGCCCAACACAGGCACACAGCAGCATTGCAAGGGAAAAATCCATGTCCTTTCCTAGGGCTCTCACATGGCCTGGGGACATCCAATTTAGAGATCATCAAGAACTCTTAAATTACCTCTGGCCAGGCATGAGCCCTTCCCCTGCCCAGAGGGGCTGCAGGAACAGCCAGAAGTCCCAGGAGGAGGCAGGCTGGAGATGTGGACCTGCCTGGCCCCTGTTTGTCCTCTGGCCACCTCAGCCAGTGCTCCTGGACACCTCCATTTGCTGTGAATTTGAAAATAACCCAAACCACTCCTGTTCAGGCTCCCAGGGCTCTAGCAGTGCACACACAGCATGACCCTCTCCAGTCAGCCAACCCCTCTCCACCTGCTCTGGGAATCACCCATTTCCCCTCAAACCAACCAGCTGATGCCTTCCACACTGTGCCAAGGCAGCCACCAAAAACACCTGGGGTCAGACACATCAACAGAGACCACAAGCAGAAGAATAACCCAAATAGTCAATCTGTGCTCTCTGCAGCATCCCCTGTCAATGACAGTCCCAGCCCCTGTGGCACAGCCCTGCCAGGCTCAGCAGTCCCCAGCAGACCTGGCAGCACCACAAGGTGCTGCTGGCACACCTGGCTGAACTTGTTCAGCCTGAATCCTTCACTTCAGCCCAAGCCTGAGCACAGCCACACCACCACTGGGGACAGGCCCCTGAGTCCTGGCTCTGGACCTGTGAGAAACAGGTTCTGCTTTCAGCAGTGCTGCCAGAGCTGTTGCAATATGTTTTGCTTCCCTGCAGGTCCACAGGCTGTTGTCCACACTGAGACAATTGGCTTTTTCCCTTCCATCTTCCTGCCCTAATCACCCCCAGTGCCCAGCCTGGCCATACACAGGTATGGCAGAAATGTGGGAGGGGCTCTTGGAAAGAGAGGTTCCCAGCCCCAGGAGCAGGATAAGCAAGGCATTATCCATCTACAGATTATTTTCAGCCAGCAGAGAGATGGGGAAACAGTCCTGATGCTGGTGATCCCTGGTGAGATGCTTCTCTGAGCAGCTGCAGTAGGAAACACTCTCAGAGCCATCATTAAGCCTTCTCTTAATTCAAGAGTAAGCAGAACATTATCTTAGATATATCTACAGCTTTCTTCCCTGTCTATGGGGGAAAAGGCCTCTTCTACCCAGAGTAAGCCTCATTTAAACAAAGCAAAAAGGAGCCTGTGATCACTGCAGGGTGGTGCTCTACTCACCAGGAGACAAAGGCCAGGGACACCTGTCCTGCAGAAATACCACTCCAATCCCATCCTCAGCACCCACCCATCCCACAAAGCTTCAGCCAAGCAGGGAGTTGGGCCAGGAGTCTAACAGGAGCTCCAGGGCTCCTTGGGAACACCTAAGGTGGGATATCACTGGGCTTACCCCACTGCAGAAGGAAAAGCAGCAAGTTACAGAGACCTCTTTGCCTCTCCTCGAACAGCAGGCATCAATGCAAACCAACAGACCCCAAATTTCTGAGATCACACAGCTGAGAATGAAACCCCTGCGAGACAAAGCTGATTCCCAGCTGGACAACCTCCACACTCATTATCCCCATCCCTCTGAGCTCATCTCCTGCCTACCCACATCTCACCCACGGACTGAGCCCACCACCAGGCACTCAAATGCACCCACCAGCACAGCACAGGCACAGCTGGGCAGGATCCCTTTTATTCTGCAAGGATTAGAAATGCTCCAACCAAATGTGCCATGTAATTATTGCAGTAATGTATGAAGCAGAGTGGAGGTGGTGAATAGTTCATGGTGCCTTATTTAGTGGCAGGTGATTAGTTAAGTTACAGAGTTGTGTTTTTTTTTTTTTCTTTCTTAATCTTCCACTCTTCTGTGAAAAATTCAATTTGCCTTAAGGCAGTGCTGAGAGCTGATACTGACCTAATCCCTGAGCAGCCTGGACCTGACCTGCTGCAAATTCCCACCTCTATCACAAAACCACATTCCTCTCCCTGACAATACAATAGCCCCTGGATCCTTTTACCTTCAGGCCCTGCTTAAAATGTATGCTTCAAAACACATTATATAATTGTGAATCAAGAGTCAAATGTGAGCCAGCAGGTGAAAATGTATTTGTCTTGTTCTGCAAGCCTGAAAAAAAAAGCAGTGTTAAATATTTTCTGTACTTCTTTCTTTGAAGGCTTCCAGTTTTTCCTTCTCCTCCCTTCCCTGTTAGGATCTTAATCTTTCTGCTCAGCAAACATTAATTCTCTTCTGTCCTGCTAGTGTTAAAAAGGGCATCACCCTTCCTCCCTTCTCTGTGCACCTAATTGACCATTATAGCTCCTACTGTCACCAGGAATCTTGGAGGGATACTTAATATCAGAGTACTCCTGGGGAAGGGCTCAGGGAAGAACTGCAGGCAGAAATAAGCACTTATTTCTTCTCTGAGCCCTGCAGTGACAGAGAGCTTGACGTACACTCTCCTCCCTCTGCATTCAGAAGTTTAAGCAAATAATTTGAAGGTCGTATTGTGGAGCACAAGGGTGTTCCAACACCCTCTCAGTGACACCCAGCTGCGTCCCTGAAACACAGGGGGAATAGTGGCCTTGGACATGTGTGTGTCAGCAGGCAGCCACGTGGAAGGGAAGAGCACAAATGTATTTACATCACAGGAAAATTGTGGGCAGGTGGCTCAGAGGTGAACGGTGATGTGTGAACGAGGCCGTGGCACATTGCACCAGGGTGGGTAAAGCTTATTCCGTGCATCCCTCTGCTCCTGCTGAAGTCATTAGTGCTGGATTTCCACCAGGAGAGAAGATAAATGCTTCTAGGCTGGAGGACTTGATGGCAGAACGTGCTGTACAGAGATAAAGGGATGAGGTGTCAGTGCTGGGACTGTGATCCCTGTGGGATGCAGCAGGGCGTTGCAGGGACTGCAGCAGTGCCAGCTGCAGGTGCTGCCTCGCTCACAGCAGGCAGGCACGGAGCCATCCATCCATCCCTGCAGCACAAGAACAAATTATAAACACCAGGGCACCTTTCCAGAGCATCCCCCACAGCAGTGTGCTTGACACTGCTGTGCAGGAACTTAGAGCTGTGTGAAAATCATCCAGTCATGGAATGGTTTGGGTTGGAAGGGACCTTAGAGCCCATCCAGTGTCACCCCCTGCCATGGGCTGGGACACTTTCCACTGTCCCAGATTGCTCCAAGCCCTGTCCTACCTGGCCAGGGATGAGGCAGCCACAGCCTCTCTGGGCACCCTGTGCCAGGGCCTTACCACTCTCACAGGGAGGAATTTATTCCTTATATTTAATCCAAATCTACCCCCTTGCAGTATAAAATGTCTCTGTGTGCACAGGCTCACAGGTTTACAAACCTTTGTGAGCCTCTCTGGAAAGAGTCACTGGAGGGCTGGACACGACAGCAGGGTCATTGCTGCTTCTCTACACGTGTTCTGCTTCCCAAAATGGCCAGGGAATGTAGTTTTTCCACAAAAATTGGGGAGAGTAGTGGAAAACAGAACGTGTGTTTGTGGAACTCTGACAACCAAAGGCTTTTCATTCTTTTTTCCATGGAACAGTGCTGAGAGGAAAAGGGAAAACTCTGGAAAATCCCACTGCTCCACCCACACCTGCATGTACTTGTTTGAGCTGGGATAGAGTTAATTTTCTTCCCAGTAGCTGGAATGGGCCTGTTTGGGGTTTGTGCTGACCACAGAGTTGATAACACAGGGATGTTTCAGCTCCTGAACAGGGCTTGCACCGTGCCAAGGACTTTTCTATTCCACCAGTGAGGAGCCTGGGGGTGCTGAAGGTGTGGGTAAGGGACACAGGGGGGACCAGGGATACACAGCCCATGTGGCCTCATGCTCAGCACACAGAGCTGGGAGGAGGAGGAGGGGAAAAGGGGAACATTTGGAGTGTTTGTCTTCCCCAGGCACTCTGATGGAGCTCTGCTCTCCCAGTGAGAGCTGAACACCTGCTGCCCACGGGAAGCAGTAAATTCATTCCTTGCTTTGCTTTGCTGGCATGCATGACTTTTGCTTCCCCATATTAAACTGCCTTTATCTCAGTCCATGAGTTTTCTCACTTTTTTGTCCCCCCTCACACTGGGGCAGTGAGCTCCATGGGGCTGAGATGTTGGCTGGAATTAAACCACAACACCAGGGAGGGAGGATGCTGTGGGCATGAAAGGATGCTCCCTGGGATTCTCTCTCTACATCTTGAACAGGGAATTCTGCATTTTATATCCTGCACTGATCCTATCTAATGCCTTAAACTTCTTTTTCCAATAGCTAAATTATTTTTAAAATCTTGTCATTTACTCATTTGAGGAAACTCTCTTTTCTCTGGAGAAATTATTCCATCGTTCTGCTCGGTAAGGAAGAAATTAAACATGATCTTATTAATTATGGGTTCTCATTTAACATAAAGCTGTAATCAAATGGCTTTTGTATCTAAACAGTTGTGGCAGTGGTACTAAAAAATTGTGGCATTAAAGTCTTGTTCTTAACTTCAAAATGTTCGAATTATACATCTCAGAAGAAACTTATGCCACACTGAGAGAGGTACAACCTTTTTATTTTCAAGCAGAAACATGAAGGTGCAAAACACTTTAAAAAGAAATATAATTTTGCTTTAACTTCCAGGAAGATCTGAAGTAATAGATGTATTTATAGTAATATAAAGTACCTGGGGTTTTTTTGCTTTTTAGATTTAAGCCATGGTGCCTTCTTTTGAAAAGAAGGGGCAGCCTGGTTGGGCATCTTTTGACAAAGCCCATTAAACAAAAATATGTCGAGGACATGAAGCCTGCAAAGCAGGAGAACTGGAATTTGTCACTTCTGACAGGGCAGGACTCACTGGGTTCCTACCAGCCTGCTGGGGCCTGCTGGTGCCTGTGGCTCCAAAGTCAGCCTCAGATTTGAGGCCTGATTTCCTGAGCCAGAAAACCCAGGAGCATTTCTGTCTGCATTTCAGGAAAACACTTCCTTCAATTCAGGAGCCGGAGCTGCTCCAACAGCCGCCTACAAGGAAGAAAAATAGGAAATGGTCAGTGGGGCTGCTCAGAACCAGTCACAGAGGGTTCCTTCTATGGGAAACACCAAGTGGCTATTTTGGGCTCAAAATCACAACAGTGGGGTTTGGAGGGGTGATGTTTTTAATGTTTTCTTAATATCTACTTCTTACAGAGCAGGGGCATTCCCATGGGAACCAGCTCTGCTTCCCACGTGGCTCTGCAGCTCAGTCCCTGCTGCCAGGCCGTGCAGAGGGTGTTGGAGAGCACTTGGAAGTTAAAGTTCTCCTTGGAGCAGTGACCATCTGCTTAACCCCTCCCCATAAAGCCCAGAGCTTGAGATAAAATCCCTCTCTGAGCCCTGCTTCCCAGAGTGTAAGGGTGCACTTTGATACCTGATAAAATCAATTGTTGGTGGCTGCTGGCTCCTGTGACTGAAGCAACACTGCTTGTAAAATTCCCATCCACAGCTCTTAAATTTGCAATTAAAAACACATTTCCAAGCTCTCTGTAAGACACAGAGCACAGCCAGTGCTTGTACCTGTTTCAAATTCCAGCATGTAAAATTGCAGAGTGGGTTGAAGGTGATATAATGTTATAAAGTGCATTTTGAGTTGGGTAAACACACTCAAGGGGTTTATGGTTTCTGGGAATTGTCATCTCTGCTGCCTGGGGAATCTGTTATGTGGTGAAAAACAGTATTCACTAAGATTTCTAGCATGCATTCAAGCGACTGGGCTCAGGGGGAATATAAATATGAGTTATTCCCTCCATTTTTGTATCATTATAAAAGCTGTTTTCACTCAGTACCCAGACAAATGGGTCGGGGCAGAAACAGCCTTCTGTGTACAGAACTGTGGTAAAAGGCATGGATGTGGCAGGTTTGGAGCTGTGGTAAAAGGCATGGATGTGGCAGGTTTGGAGCTGTGGTAAAAACATGGATGTGGCAGGTTTGGAGCTGTGGTAAAAGGCATGGATGTGGCAGGTTTGGAGCTGTGGTAAAAGGCATGGATGTGTCAGGTTTGGAGCTGTGGTAAAAGGCCTGGATGTGCCAGGTTTGGAGCTGTGGTAAAAGGCATGGATGTGCCAGGTTTGGAGCTGTGGTAAAAGGCCTGGATGTGCCAGGTTTGGAGCTGTGGTAAAAGGCATGGATGTGCCAGGTTTACAGCACAGGGCCAAGGCCAGCCCCTGGAGCTGGGGAATCATCCCTTGCAGCCTGGATTGAGCGCAGCCCCTGTGGAAGGAGGCCTGAGCAAAGCTCTCCTGGGTCACACATGGGTATCCCCCACCTCTCCCAGGCATGAAGCACAAACCCAGTGCAGAAAGCTCTGTACCCTCCTAGTTTTTCTCTATAAAATCTGCAAATTCCCCTCAGTGCCCGAGGGCATCTTAGCACCGCAGCACCAGCCGCTGCTCTCGGGCACCTCTGCTGCTGGCAGGGGACATCGCTGTGGCACGGGAGGGCAGCGCTGGGCACAGATCACCGGGCTGGGGACAGCTCACGAGAGCTGTGAGCGATCCGTGCCCCCGGGCGGTGCCAGGCAGCGGGACAGCCGCCCCTCTCCCGGCCTGGATGTGCCCGAGCCCAGCCTGCCTCAGCTCTTCCCGTTCCCAGACCGGGGACGCTCCCGGGGCTGGATATCAAAGGCCTCCTGCGACCCACGTCAGCCAAAAAGCATAAATAAATCCTCCAGAGGAGTCACAGCGGTTCCTACAAGAAGTTACCAGCGGTTAACAAAGGATAAAAGCGAATAACCGAGCCCTGGGTTCCTTCCACGGGCACCACCCTGGAGCGGGAGGTGTCCATCACCGCTGGAATCAAAGCCTTCCTCTCCATTGTTCCCTCGGCGGCCGGGACAGCCCGCGGCCCCCTGCCACAGCAGCGCGNAAAGCAGCCCGGAGCCCCGGGAGAGGGGACCCGGCTGCTCCCGCTGGGCCCGAGCCCCGGGGAGCCGCGGCAAAGCCCCGCAAAGGGCACGGCAGGGCCGGGCTGTGTCCCCTCCCTGCCCCAACCGATGGGGACAGCTGGGGATGGAACAGCTGGGGATGGCACAGCTGGGATGGGACAGCTGGGATGGAACAGCTGGGATGGGACAGCTGGGGGTGGCACAGCTGGGATGGGACAGCTGGGATGGAACAGCTGGGATGGAA
>WEIU01015112.1:633379-698881 GCA_013389925.1 Aegithalos caudatus
CGCCCGCGCCCGGCCGGGAACTCGGGCCCGCACGAGGGTTCCGGGCGCCGCTGCTGCCCCGGGGTGTAACGGAATGGAGGTGATGTGAAATGAGGTGTTCCGAAATGGGAGATCTTCGTGTGCTCCTGAGCTTAACCCGCACGAGAGACCTAATCGGTGGGATAGGAAGCAGCCAACGCTGCACAGAATCACAGAATGGACTTTAAAAGGTCGCATTCTACCCCTCTGCTATGGCAGGGACACCTCCCACTGCCCCAGGCTGCTCCAAGCCCTGTCCAGCCTGGCCTTGGGCACTGCCAGGGATCCAGGGGCAGCCACAGCTGCTCTGGGCACCCTGTGCCAGGGCCTGCCCACCCTGACAGTAAAAACATTTCTTCCTATCAAACCTCAATTTCCCCTCTTCCAATGTGTACCCGTTCCCCCTTGTCCTGTCACTCTGTTCCTGAGGAGGAGTCCCTGCCCAGCTCCCCTGTGGCTCCTTCGCACACTGGGAATGTGCCATGAGGTCTCCACAAAACCTTCTCTTCTGCAGGCTGGGCAGCCCCAGCTCTCTCAGCCTGGCTCAAGGTGCTCCAGCGGCCTTTGTGGATTTTCTCTCAGGACTTGCTCCAACAGTTCTGTGTCCATCCGACCCTGGAGACACCAGAACTGTGCCAGTATCTGAGGTGGGGTCTCAGAGCAGAGTAGAGCAGGACAATTGTCTACTCCAACCTGCTGGCATCCCTCACAGCATCATTTGGGTTGGAAAATGCTTCTGAGATCATCGAGTCTGACCTACAATCTAACCATGTCAGCTAGATCAGAGCCTCATCCAGCCCTGGATATTGTCCTTCCCGAGCTGGGGGTCCAGAACTGGACACAGGGCTCCAGGTGACCCTCACCAGTGCCCAGCTCAGGGCAGGAATCACTTTCCTGGTCCTGCTGGCCACAGCACTCCTGAGACAGGCCAGGGTGCCTGTCTTTTGTTGGGCCCCTGGGCACACCTGGCTCATGTTCAGCCACGTCCACCATCACCCCCAGCGTGGAACCTGTCAGGATTATCATAATTGATGTAAAACCTTTGTTTACTTTCAAGCCTAATGGGCCAGAAAGGAGACCTTAACAGTGGAACAGGCAGCAGGATCATCCCTTAGTCAGGGACATCCTTAAGTTAACAAACTTTAAGGATGTAGCAAATGAAAATGTTGATTTATGTCTACCTCTATATTGCTAACTTGGCAAAATACTCCAGGTCCATGTGTCCTAGAGGTGAGCATGTTCACTATAATACTAAAAAAGACCATTCCCCTGAGAATGCACAGAAATTGGCTGGGCTGATGGAAGTTGCATGGAACTTCCTAACCAGTCCTAACAAAGAGGCTGTGCTTGCAAAGTTACTAACTCTGAATTTCTGTATCTAAATAATGGCAGAGAAAGTCCACAGGGGTGTGCTGGATTTGTGGAATACCATTAGCACCCAGGCTGGGCAGCTCTGAAATAAACAATGTCTCTCTCCAGTGTGTCATCACTGGCTTGTTGCACACCAGGTACAAAATTCAATTTGTGGGTATCACCATTGGTCTGGGGCTGGGCTGTACCCCTGCTACCCTTCACACAGGACCCCCTGTCCTTTAAACTGGGGCTGTGGAACCTCCCCAAAGGCTGTGGCTTGTGTGGAGGTGAATGCCCACAGCCCTGTGCAGCGCCACTTGCCCAGGAGGTCACTGACACAGCCCAGGCATCTGCCACTCCTGTGCTACCAGCCCCTCTGGAGATGCAGGGAATGGGGAAGGCCTTTCCTCCTTGTTTCAGCCCCCATTCCCTGGGGAGATGGGGTTCCAGGGTGGGATCCATCCTGTGGCAACAAGGACGTCCCAGCCTCCTCAGCTCAATGGACTCCAAGGGCTTCCAGTGGTACAACAAAGAAACACAATTCATCATTAAAATTAAACAGACTGCAGCTTCAGCTCCTTTCCATCCCTCTCAGCACTGCCTCTGTAGACAAACTCTCAACAGCCTGATTTCCAGAGGTGCCCCCAACCTGCCACCCCCACTGTGCCAAATGGGGACTCAAATATTGAGCATCCTTGAAGCTCGGGGCATTAATGGCTTTCCTCACTTGTTTACCCAATGCACAAAGCAGGGCTAATAGCTTTCTTCTATCATGCAGAGGTGTTATTAATGTGAATTAATAAGAATTTGCAGAGTTCATTTAGATCTTGGGATTAAAAGGCTCATTTCAAGGGGCTGTCACTACATAAAAACAAGCACACGCTCACGAGCAAGAACATTAAATGCAGGCAATCATTTATAACATTCATTTACATCACTGTTCTCTTCTCCTGAGAGCTACACCAACAATTAATCTAGCCAAACAGCCCCCTGTGAGGTAAGCAATAGATTATGGCTTTATTTTACTGAAGGAGAAACACACAGCATGAGGAATATCAAGTTATCAAGTCACATATTTGTTCCTTCTTTGATCACTACTGAACTCCTTTACTCTTAAGCCATGATTTTATCGACACACATCCCATGAAATGTGCCAGTTGCCTTTCTTGGAGGGAAGGGAGACAGGAAGGCAATTAAAATATAAAGGTTTATTTCCCTAAAGGATTAACTAATACGTGAGGATATACAGAGAAGGCTAAAAATAGAGCCTATATGGGACAAATTTGTGCTCTACATTAAATAAGAGCCCAGGAGAAGTATCTTGTAGCCACTCATCCTCTTCACCTCTCTAGAGGTGTTTTATTTTATTCTCTCAGGAATCTCTTTTATTCTCAAGAGCAACCTTGGCTACTCAGTCTCAAAGTGGCCAAAGCACTTGGTTCCCTCCCCCATACCCAAAGACAAGAACTATAACTACAGTTTCAACATAAGCCTCGAAAGCTTCCTAACCTGTATTTATCCTTTAAATAGCAGCTGAAGAAAACATCTGACTTGATTGGCCTTTCTCAGTTGTTCTTATCCCCTGCTAATCCCTGTTGCTCCCTCCCCAGCACGGGGCTGTCCCTTTTGCTGATTTATCCCTCCTCTCCTTGTGATCACCAGCGCTGCAATGAGAGTTATTAAAAGGTGGTTAGAAAGGGGAGCAGTCAGGCTGTTCTAAACTTAGTGTAACCTGAAGCAAGCCATGAGGTACCCCCTGGTTCCTCTGGTGAACGAGCTGACCTTTCCTCTGCTTTTCTTCTGGTTCTGTTTGCCCTTTGTGATGCTGCTGGTCATCGCCATTATCTGGCTGCAGCTGCTGCTTAACGAAGGTAAGTTGGGCAGGTGATCAGGTAAAATGCTGCTGCATAAAGTTAATTTCCTCTTTAAAGCATTCTGCTATTTTTAGGTTAATGTCACTTGTCACAGGAGGAAGCTGAAGGTTTGTCAGTACCGGTGGTAGCATATAGAAAAAACAAACAAATTATTATGCTTTTCTGTTAAAAATGCTTATTAGACAACCAAGCTGCTACTTACCCTTCTTACACTCTCCCTTTTTCTCAGTGGCAATTTGATTTAAGAAAGACAAAGGACAAGTATTTTTTTATAGGTTTCTATTTCGAAAATCCCCTAGAAAGCAAGCCTAATGCTCTAACACTGCACTTTAAATTCTGGCCTCATAGTTCTCTTGCACCTCTCCAATGGAGGGTTTTATTGGGGGAGCTGTAAGGATTTCGTTTATGCTGAGGCTGATAGAAAGTTTTGAAGGGAGAAAAACATGCATTCTCATTTATTTCTGTATTTTGCCAGTTTGTTTTTCCAATCCATCTCTGATCCTTTCTTCTAACATATCAGCAACCAATAACAGGCTTTGGTTTAGAGTTGTAATGAGCTTGTTGCACTCGTGAGGATAAAGCCTTGCTACTGTGCTCTAATGCTGAAGAAAAAAAATCTAATTCCAGGAGGAAGTTCAAAATCAGTGACAAATATCTATTTTACACAGCTGTGCCACATCCTTACACTGCAGTTGAGTGCTCAAGCTTTTGTCTGGACAGAATAATTCTCTTGATGCTTTGAAGAAGATTTTTCAGGTTATTCTTGCCACATTTACATTCACAATTTCTGGCCCTGTAGTGAGTGCTGTTAGCACAGGCCTCCAACTCTTTCCACAAATGCTCTAAATTACATTTCAATCAGTAAGACTAGACACATTGCTAGATTTTTACATACCAGCATATTTACAGAATAAGAACATTAAAGCTTTTCTCAGTTACTAAGAGATAAAAATAAAAGTGCTCTTTTTAATAACTTCCTAACCAATTCAGTCATATCCACTTCTTTCATGGTAGTTTACAGGAAGCTCAGGCAAAAAGGAAGTAAGGAAGTGCTTCAGCTCCTCCTTGAATGTAATTGCTGAGTAAGAGCTAATTAGTAAAAATTAAACACTTGTAAAGGCCTTTAATTGTCTGGTTTGGCTTGAAAATCCTTTATTTCAGCTGGAAAAAGTTCAGAGGAACCTTGTCCAGCTCCTAGATGGAACGTGCAGGTTTTGCAGCCGTGGAAACCAAGTCACATAGAGGTGTTTTACATGTTCCTTTTAAACCTGCTTCTAGCACAGATGCCCAGCACAGAAACGATGAAGACAGAATCTCCTAATGAGCCTGATTCTGACTCTGAACTATCAGAGGAAGAAAACCAGAGTGATGCATCCAGTGCAGAGATGCAGGAGGAGTCACAATCCAGTGGCACTGTGGGAAGACTGAGGCCCAAGCCTGCTTATCTGAGCTCAAATCCAAAAAGCCAAAAGAAAAATCTTCTTGCTGTGACCTCAAACAGCTGGTCCCAGAGGCACAAGATAAGATATTCCCATGCTGAAAAGAGCATTTTCTATAACATCCTGATGGTGAGTAGTGGGACCAGGCTGCCTCCTTGCATATCTACTGCTTTTGTGCCTCAGCTCTGACTTCTTTCACCTCTGTCTGACTCAGAGGTCTCTTGGGCAAGACAAATCTCCAAGATTGGTTTCTGCCAGGTTAATAACTAACAGGAGGTTTTATTTTCTGCTTTCTCTCTTTGTGATGACTCCTGTTGTAGATGAGGTAAAGGTAACACAAAGTTGTGCAGAATGACTATCGTGAATATGTGTGGGTATAAATATTTAAAGGGATAGATGCATATTTTAAAAGTCCTTGAGAACTGCATTTAAAATGGCAAAATTTGCTATGTATTCCTCTAAGATAAGAAGTTTAACTCAACTGTGTGTAGAAACTCTCCTGGTATTTATGGCTGACATTACATACTTTCAGAAGTTGCTTCAGATTTCTTACAGTGGAGCATGTAACTGAAAATAAGATGTATTTCACTTGCTCAATAAGAACTGAGGCCAAAAGTCTCTTTGCAAACACAGCAACCCTAATCCTTTTGGGCTTTACACAAACCCCAAAAGATAAATTTCAAGCAGTGGAAAAGCTTCATGTCTTGTGTGCCTTGACTGTCTGTTCCTTTGCAGAAGGGGCTCACAAAGGAAAGCTGCTCTGTGCCTCCACTGTCACTATTCCCAGCCCTGTCTGCTCAGTTACATTGCTGGGATTTTTGAATTGCAGCAACTGAGGTACTCACTCTTCCTTCCACCAGTTCTGCTGCAGTGCTAGCCTTGGTTAGGCTGGACTAGCCAAGAACTGGAATCATCTTAAACTGCTGCAGTTATTTGACTAACACACCCTGAAGCTGAGCTTTAGCATGGCATCAGCAATACCTCAGCTGAAAGCATTTTTTAAACCATTAACACCACCAAGGCAGCACCAAATCAATGCAGTAACAATTTATTTAACATTCATTAATTTTGTAGTTTTTCAAAAGCTAACAATGCTAACAATGAACTTGGCCTTGTCTAGGGTGCCATTTGGTTCTCCTAGAATTCCTCATGTGTACAACTATTGACTTGCACACAGCAGCTTGAACTTGTCCTTTGTAGGACATATCATTTGTTGGTTGTGTTGGGTGGGTGAGGGAAAGGAACAGGCACTGGTGGTTTCAAAATCCTGAATATCCCACTGAAAATGGAACCTCTTCCAAAGACATGATAACAGTGGCAATTCTGTTCTTCCTTTTCCTCCCCAGCTGTTGTGTGCCTTGCTTTCTTCTCTCACCCGGAATTTTGTCTGCCTGTTGCTCCAGACCTTTAACATCCTGAGGACTCTCCTGCTGCCATCCTACCTGGTTACCTATGTGGCTCAGCTGTTTGCTTTGCTAAGTGACAAAGCTGGGAAAATCCTGGGCTCCCTGAGGCTGGAGAACAGAGGACTGTGGCTTTCAGCCCTGGGAAGGAAACTGCAGCTGAGCCAGGCTCAGAGAACCCCCTCAGGCTGAAAATAAAGCAGAGAGTCCCATGGCAGTCCAGGTCAGCCTTGGTGACAGCTACTGCAGCATGGCAGAGGGAGGGGAATTCTCTGAAAAAGAAACCTGCTCAAGACTAAGTCAGCACCTTCTCAGCTCACCACAGCTGCTTCCAGTGTTGACTGCCTAAATGTGAAATGGATGACAGCAGCCAGTTTCTTGTCCACTCTGCTCCCCTCCCACCTCAGAGGGATAAGCTCCTTTTTTTAAAAGGACCAAGCACTCCACCAGCACCAGTGGTAGTTTCTGCTCACCAACACTAATCTTTGATTTCAAATAAATAAGATCAAGGCAATCTCTCTGTAGTAGCTCCTACTGGATTTTAAATGCAATACAGCCATAGGATTATTATCCTCAGAGTTCCAATTAGCACTTTTCTCATCTGCAACTTGTCAGTTCTCAAAGTAGGAAATTACTTTTCATCACTCAGGTCTAAGAAATGAAGCAGGCCTACCTCCAATTAACAAGAAATAATTAAGCCCTCAGCAGATCGTGAGCATGCACGTCCCTGATTTCCGCTCAGGCTTTGCTTTTCAGCACAGCTGGCAGGCTGATGTAAGGTGGATTACAGCCTAGAGAGACACTCACCAACAGCTTGATTTAACCAGTTATTGGAGCTACAAGGAGGGTGAGCAGCCTGAGATGAGCCATCCTTTTGTAGCCTGAGGGTTTATCGAGGTGCTGGGTTTTGAACAGAACAGCTGTGTGCTCTTGTGCTGATGCACATGTTCAACACGCTCTTTTGTTTTCGAGAGGACCTGAATTACGAAGTGATGAACACGCTGCCGCCCGTGAAAGCCATTGTTTGTGCTGCCCGTGTGCGGTGCCCGTCTCTCCAGAGCCTTACACGGGCACACAGCAGCCCGCAGGAACGATGAAACCTGCCCCGGTTGTGTTTGCCTTCCCTTCCCCATCCCCTGAGCCCCGCGCGGCCGAATATTTGTCCATGCTCCGAAATAAAACTTGTTTGCCCGAACCTTTATTTTCGCGGCTCATTTTTTTTTAGAAAGGAAAACACAAAAGAAAAAGAAACGCTGTTTGCCGAGGACATCCCCCTCTCCTGGGAGGGAGCTTCGGAACTCTTCTCCTGCGGGGATCCCTCGCTCCTTGCCCCGCCTGTCAGCGGCGGACGGGAAGGGATGGATGCTCCCGGCAGATGCGGAGGGAGCGGGCGGGGAGCGGGGCGAGCTCCGGAGGGCGGGACGGGGGCGGAGGGAAGAAGGGTCTCCTGTGCTGCTCTCGCCTCCGCCGAGCTCCGCTCCGGGCCCTGGGCGGCTCCGGCCAGCGGGTGCTGAGCTGCGGGCTCGGGACAATCCCCGCTCTCTGCTCCTCCTCCTCCTCCTCCTCTCCGGCCGTGGTCTGCAGCGCTGACCGCTCCAGGTGGGCTCTGATCGCTCCAGGGTGGCACTGACCTCCCCGGGTGGGTATCCAGGTGGGCACCGACCGCTCCGGGTGGGCTCTGATCGCTCCCGGTGGGTGTCCGGGTGGGCACTGACCGCTCCAGGGAGACACTGCCTGCTCCGGGTGGGTATCCAGGTGGGCACTGACCACCCCAGGTGGGCACTGACAGCTCCGGGTGGGCACTGACCGCCCCAGGTGGGCACTGACCTNCGGGTGGGCACTGACCTCCCCGGGTGGGCACTGACCTCCCCAGGTGGGCACTGACCGCTCCGGGTGGGCTCTGACCGCTCCGGGTGGGCTCTGACTGCCCCAGGTTGTTCTGACCGCCCCGGGTGGGCACTGACCTCCCCGGGTGGGCACTGACCTCCCCGGGTGGGCACTGACCGCTCCGGGTGGGCTCTGACCGCTCCGGGTGGGCTCTGACCGCTCCGGGTGGTGCTCGGCGCTCCGGCCGTGCCCCGCAGCCCCGCGGGTCTGGATGCCACGGTCGTGCAGTGCTGAATTGTCGCTTTTCCCCGCCGAATTTGGCTTCTGTCCCGCTGGGGAAGGGGGTTATTGTCTTGGTTGTACTGACATCTCAAAGCTGTCCTCCCTGAGCCGGCGAGAAGCACCTTTGCTGGTAGTGTCAAGGTTTTTCTCTTTACCTTTTCCACCATGTGCATTTAAAATGTGTTGGCAAGAAAGGCTTCATCTTGCAGCTGCATTGTTGGGGATGCCTCTAATATCGCAGCTGGAGTCCTATGGGATTTCACTTGTTTAGGTTACTTGAGTCTTTTAGACTCTGTTAACCTCAGTTCAGAAAGAAACCCTGTTATCTTGAGGTAGTTGCCAGAATGCCACAGTTTAAGTTAAAAATGTTACACTTGGACGGTCTCTGCAAAGAAAAAGAAGAACTGAGGTGGGTAAATAAACAGTCTAAAGGTCTAGGAGAATATTGCTTCTTGTACTGCATGGTGATGGTCTAAAGCTTGGTGCTACCAAAGTGTATGCTTTGTGTAGTTTTTAGTCTGTGTAAATACTCTCAGAATAGCTTTAGCTTGGCTGGGCTGGCTGTCCCTGGCAGTGTCGCTGTAACAGCAGGGAGGCTGGTGCCAGCTTGCAAAAACCTGCTTGAGAAAGCTACTTTGAGGACTCCTAGTTCCTGCAGAATTCCCCAGTACCACAGCTATGCTGATGGCACTAGTGGTTTAAACCTGGTTTTCCTGCCTTTGAGCTATGAGAAATAATGCACAAATAAATATTTGGCTGCTAAGAATAGGACTTTGTGTTTGAATTTAGCTAAAAGCAGTACAGAAGGGACATTTCAGTGTCTCTTATAAGAGGTTGATGGTGTGTGAACCTGGCCTGGAGAATGGACACAGACCCACAGATGAGGGGTCTCAGGTTGAACCCTGTAGACTTTGTATTGTGATCCACATTTGTTAAAATATTTCCTTTCCCTGAATCTGGCTGTAATGCCTGCCCCTGTGCCTGTCTTTGCTGGGCATTTGGAGCTCCCAGCAGGAATGCAGCATGACCTTGCAGCTGTCTTGTGGTCTGCAAGTGCTTCAATAGCATCCATGAGTTTGTGCTCTAATTTCCTTTTGCTACTGTGTGCAAAAGCTGCTTCCAGGGCATCAGCAAGAGAGTTTGCAGCCTTGGATGCTGTAGTGGAGCTCCTGCCAGTGTTGTTGTTTACACTGACCATGAATAGTTTTGGATTTAATTCAGCTGAGGGTCTCTTGTTCACCTGGTGCATCATTTCTCATATGCATCCAGCACCTCTGTTCCAGAACTCTTCCATGCTGCAGCAAGCAGGTATTATTTTTTCTTAGCTGAAAAGATAGAAAAACCTGGACTGAACATTTTGGAGCACAGCATTAGTGAGAGCTGTAATTTGGTAGTTCCTTTTGGCTGAAGTTAAGTCTCCTGGGAGGTGGAGGATGCATTTCTGTGTACCAAACTGTACTGTGTGTCTTTTGTGACCTTCTGCACATCACTTAATCTCTCTTTTTCCCCCCCCCTTCTTGTTTGTAAAGCAAACTTTACTTTGCAGGCATGTTGTAGGGCTGGGGTCTGTTAAACATTAAGACTCTGTTGGGAAGCATTGTATGTATAAAAACATAGATAACAATTTCTTTCTCCTCTGAGCTCAAAGCCCTGGAAGATGTTGGTAAAAACACCCAAACTCTTATCTAGTGTAAACTGAAGTGACCTAACATGTTTTGGTGGATTTAAGTGATAAACATATCTCAAATCACTGTGTCAAAGCATGCTGAAGGTCTTGCAGCATGTGGGGATCCCTAACTTGTCAGCAGGACCTCTCTAACAGCTGGGTGAGCTGTGGCTGTTTACATCCTCCTGCAGGAGTCATGGGATGATTTAACTTGGTTGACATCTGTTTCCAGTAAGGAGCAATTGGGGTTCTTGGGTCCAAGCTGTATGAGGAAAAATAACACTGAAGGCTTGGCTCAAGATCCCAAGAGGGCGCAGCAGCAGCAGCCAAGCTCTTGGGTTAATCAAGACACATTTTTTAAGTCTTTTTGTAATATGGAAAGGAAAAATCATAACTGTTGTTTCCCACTTCACAGCGCCTTTGATTAGTTGGATAGAGTTGTGTTACTTGTCAAAGCTTTATAAACTGAAATGGGTGAGTGTCCAGCTGGCCTTAAGGAAAATCTCACTCACTGGAGTGCCGAAATGGGAACACAGAGAGGTGCTGGCACCTCAGTTCTTTACAAGACCCAAGTGGCCAAAGCTTTCAGAGCCCTGCTCTGGCTGGTGTTTGACCCTGCTTGGAGCAGGAGGTTGGCTGAGGTGGTGACCTGAGGAGCCCCTCACATGAGCTTGTGATGGTGTAAACTGCTCCAGGAGCTCTGCCCTTCCCTGTCTGCAGAGCAAAGGAGCCCCCACCCCTTCAGGGCCTCCTTAAAAATCACTGTGTGACCTGCACTGGGATCTTCTCTTTTGGGTGAGGAGGTCACTAGGGCATACATGCAATACACTCTTAGCTTTTCATATCCCTTAAAAGTTAGAAACTACCATACCTGACCGACAAGGTTGTGTATTTTAGCTTCATAAGTCTCTTAGGCTCCCAGTTCAGCAAAATATTTTCTTAATTGGGGATGTTATGACCCATATGCTTCTATTCCAAGCAGTTTAAATGTTTTCAGTTGGAGACATAAAAATATCTTAGTTGTGACATGATGTTTGAGCCTTCCTGCTGCGGATGCAGAATCCATATGGCAACTGGCTTAATTGAAACCTGCTGGAGTTACTTTTCTCCTGCAACATATTACATGAAATATTCTTTATGCAGCTGGCTTGAAAGGACTACCCTTAATTCAATATTTTTAATCAGTTAGTGCTTTTGGAAATTCTGTTTCTTTCCAAGACTCATGATTTTGACCTATGTAAAGCACTTCAATTTGATAAACTACATATCACATACAGTCTGTGTGATTTATTCATTATTTATCCCACAGACTGTAGGTGTAACTCATCCATTGCAGAGTTGTTGATTGGTTGGGTAAGTCCTTTCAGGTGTGTTGTGTAGTGAAAATCCTATCTGAAGTCAGAATTTGTTGCTTGAAGAGTTGTCTCTCTAAATTGGTTTGAGATTCAGATGTTTGTAATATTTCCTGGTATTTGTTGCTGTTTGGTCAGACCGTTGGGTCAGTTTGCAGGGGAGTATGTTTTGTGACTGCAATTAAGATTGGAGAAAGAAATGCAAAAGCTGATGTAGCTTAAAGCATACTCCCCAAAGCAGATTACTCCAAGAGTCTGGAATGTGTTGGTGGGAGGCTTCAGTTTTAGTGAGATGTTGCTCTGTGCATGCAGGAGTCCTTCCCTTTCTAAATAATTGTTTCCATCTGCACAGCTTATTCCATCAGCCCCCAGGGCTGCCAGTGCCTGGACTGCTGAGCCATTAAAATCTGTGTCTCTTATAAGAATGAGGATCTTTCTCACTGAACATCCCGTGCCAGCTGTGTGCAAAGGAGACTTTGCTCTGATCATACAGAAAAACAATAGGGCAACCCCCACTGGGGACCTTCTAGAACAAAAAACATTCTGGTGTTTCTTTCCTATACTTTCAAATTTTTAGAGGGAAAAGTTTCAGGACCCTTGAATTTTCCTGCATAACATCTGGCAAGCCCATTATGAATTCACCAGTTAGTTCTCTGAAAGTTGTTTATTTCTTATAGAATATGGAATTTTGGCCATCTGTGATAACATGAATTGAAGGTGGTGGCCTCTGGTCTGTGGGATGTCCTTGTGAACATGCACACTCCCATCATATGGTGGAGCCTGAGCACAGGAGGTGACAACAGCCTGCTTGGCCATTACACACTGGTGCTTCACCAGGAGCAAACTGGGCAGCCTGGGCATCACAGGAGGCTGCTGGCCAAGAGTTGTTTTACATTCCTCAGTTATCCCTGCTTAGATCACCTAGGGAAGCATGGAAGATGCATCACTGTAACTTAAGAAACATTGGAAAGGCACAAATCTGGAGTAGTCTTCACTCCCTTGCCTCTGCACTTTTCTCTCATTTCTGAGTTAGATTTCAAGCGATGAACACTGGAATTAAAGGTGGAATTTCTTGTGTGTAAGCCCTTGAGTGAGCAGGAACCTGGAACTCTTGCAAAGCCCATAGCAGGTGGCCAATATATAATGGAACTGGAAGGATATCCTCTTTAGGCAACAAATAAATACAGCTTTGCTGATGAAAGTTGTTTTTCTCGGTCAAGGTAAAGCTGGGACAATGTTGCTGTTTGAAAACAGCGGGGCTGACACAGTGGAAGGAAATCCCAGTGTGTCTCCCAGAGGAAGGGGAGGCATGCAGGGCAGTATATACATCCCTGCAGCTGATCTCCCAGCCCCTTGTTTGGGGCAAACATTCCTCAGCCCTGGCCTCCCTCCAGCCTGTGCACAAGCAGGGTGAAACGAGATAAAGGTGACAGCTGCATTTAGCTGCAGTGTTTCCTTTGAGTAAGGAGGGGAGGAAGGATCCCTGGTGGGAGCAGCCCTTGGAAGCACATCCCTCGTGCCAGAGTTTTGGAGTTCATTCACTCCTTGGCCGTGCTGAGGCTGCCGGATGTGTGCGGCCTGGAAGGGATTGCAGCGAGCACAGAGCTGCCAGCTCCCCTGGGAGAGAGAACCCAAGGCTTGATGGAATACCAGCACTCAGCCTGGAAAGGGTTTTCTTAGGGAATGGCTTTTTGCAAGGCTCATTCTAGCTGTAATAGTGTGTTAGATGGAAGGAAACCTAACTGGGGAGTGCAATGGATAAATGAGATTAAGGAATTGCTGCTTTCCTGTGAATCCTGCCGGTGTGGTCTGTGCAGTTTTGTAAAGGTTTAGCATCACCTCATTGTTAACAAAGCAGATGGCAAAGGACAAATAGTCTTTGTAAAGATCTAGAAGCTGCTAGCTGGGGGTCTATGAATATCATTTAACCCCATACAAGTTCTTTTTCTGACATTGAGTCAGGCATCACAGTTCATTTGGATCCCTCACAATTCCAGGAGGATGTGCACTGTGAAGCCAGCTTTATTATATGAGCTCCTCAGGTAAAAAATTCAAACAAGGGTTCAGTCCTCTCTCAGTGGGATGGTAGCTTGTTAATTCTCTAATTAATTGGTTAATTGACAAATTCCCTAACTGCCATACTTATGAGGAAGTTGGTTTCCCATCTGATGGTGAGAATGCTCCTCCCTCCTCCTCCAGCATGGTGCAAGTACCACAGAGGGCAGCCTGGGAGCCTCAGCAGTGCAGATGCTGTGGGGTCAGCCTGAAAATGTTTTGGATAAGGTGATGTATTTACAGCTTCCACCATGGAAACTTGATTTCTACCATTCCTGTGGGTTCTTCTGAAGAGTTTGTCATATCAGAAACTGCCCAAGGGTTGTCTTGCAGAGATGCAAGCACAGCAGTTCTCATCACCTCCTCTCCTTTGTCTCTGCCATAGGTGTAGCTCGTGTTTTAGCCCAGTGGCTGCTCCCAGCATAGATCAGCCTGAGCTGTATCAGCATTTTTGGGGCCAAAACATGAGTAGGAGTCAGGTCAGCAACCACAGCCAGGTGATGCCTGGGTCAGAAAATGGCCATTGTACAAAAGTTTGGTTGCTTACAGCAGGGTTAAAACATGTGTTTCTGAATGTTAGTTGGGTTAAATTGTTTATTCATCAAAATTACTAGGGCTTTGAGGTAAAAAACCAATCACTTTAGCTCCTTTCTTGTGTGTTTTTAGGCTTATTTTTATGAAATTTTCATTGTTTTCAATTCACCTGTGAGGCCAGGTTGAATTTCTGCTTCTTTCAGTTGTTGGTTTCGACTGTGGTTTTTCACTGGCTGATCTATGCAATATCTATCTTCTCTTGGCTCTGGCACCAGCACTGCAGCAGTGTGACCTTGCACACCAGGTGTAAACTGAGCAATAAAAATCTGTCTTTCATCACTTGACACTGATGCCTGAGACTTTGTGTCCCATCTCCTCTCTGGCCCTCCAGTTAGAGCAGTGGGTTTTATGCAGCAAACAGCACGTGGGGATTTACAGACACTGCTCTAATCCCCGACTGACCTTTGAGATGATCTTACACCACCAGCCTCACCTGCCCTGAGCCCTTCCTGTAAATCCTGCACTACAAAGCTGTTTGGGAATGTCTGTAGCAACCCCCTCCATCCCCTCTTTGGCCCCCAGGCTAGATCATGTCTGGCATCTTCCAGTCCTGGTTTTCATGAAGACTCATGTAATTAAACTTCAGCATTAAAATTTTGGAAAAACAAGGTCTCTTCTAATGAGTTAACAGGCTCTTGACTACAAATAGCTCTGTAGGAGCTGGGAGCTGTATTGTGAAATCAGGTCCAGCATCTCAAGCAGTTTTGTTCCAGCTGTTGCATCGTTTATAGACGAAACCAGTACAGACAAGCTCTGTGTGGTGACTTCAGAGCCAGGCGCCAGCAGAGCAAAAATAGTGGATGCTGGCTTTTTTTTCACTTCTGAGCCTTTAAACAGCAGTCCAGCTCTCTTCTCGAGGACAAATGAGGAGAATGCCCATAAATATAAATTAAAGGCCACTTGTAATCTCTTTGCACACAGAGAGGTTTGGATTCTTCCTGACAGACCTGTTACAGCTGAAGAGATGACAAAGTGGAACAGAAGCCTGTTAGGATAAGTGATGGCACTTTGGAGTACAACAAAACTGTTGCTTATGAGTGGAATAATTGGCACTTACAATTGCCTGGCTGCTAAATAAGAGCTTCTGCTACTTGGCTGTATTAAATCTTCTTTTTATTTTGGAAATAACTGGTTGAGCAATTGGGATCTGTGAAAATGCAACTGCCCTGGAGAGGGGGGTGTCCTTCTGTTCCCCTGCTCAGGGTCTGGTGGATCTACCCACAAATGGGCACAGTGGCATTTCATTCCCAAGTGACCTCCCCACAACAATGTGTGTGGGGACACTGTGTAGGGACCTATTTGGTAATTATTTTTCTCTGAATCTCTTGGAGTATTTAGGTGAGTGGATTTAGGTTTTAATGTAATCATTCAACAAGACAAAGTTCAATAAGGGGAGAGGGAGGGAGGGGAAGTGTCCTTGGTAATTTCTGAAGTAGTTTCAGAAGCTAGTCTGACCCAATATAAAAACTTATGAGGAGATTTAAAAAATCATAATAAGCTAAAATCTATTAAAACAAACAAACAAGGAAACCTAAATGAAATGTTTCATTTCCTAAATGAAAGGTTGCTTTGAAAACTGTATTTATACTTAGTCCATGCTCAGGTGCTTCACTTTTAATCTTAAGAAATAGCTTGGTTGTGTAGCTATGATCAGGACACTCCTACTTTTCTCCTCCCCTTGTCTTGCCATCCTTGCTAAAACTCCAGCTTATCAGTAGCTACTGTTGAGCTGTCTCATAACCTTGGTAGCTGCACTGATTGTGGGGCCATGCCATGGGCATGACTTCTCCCAGGAGTGCATGTTTGGCATTCTTGGGGCAGCAGCTCCTGTGGGATGCCCACAAACAGACTGACTCATGATGAGTTCAGCCCAGCGAGCCCATCCTGCTGCTGTGATTGTGCTGCAGGAAATAAACAAGATGACAACCTAATCTATCACAGCTTTGGGCTGAGAACTGGGGCACCCCACTAAGAAAGTCCATTTCTGACACTCTTTCTATTTGTTGTCCCTTTGCCCCGTCCCTTTCCCAGAAGGGAACAGAAAATCCAACGTGCAAAAGTCAAAGGGAGGTTTGTGAAATCAGCTGGGGCGTGAGCTTGGGAACTGGAGCTTTTGCATGTTCTCCTTCTGTGAAAATTAAGGGTGTTCAAATTGCTCTGGAGGTGGTGCTGGGGATGAGCTGTGCAGAGTGGAGCCTGGAGAAGCCCTGTGTGTGCTCACAGCTGGCACAGCTGGGCTGGCACGAGCTGCTGGTCACTCCCTGCCTGCTGGTCACTCACTGCCTGCTGGTCACTGCTCCCAGCTGCCTCTCCTGCAGGGTGATGTGGGGCACTCTGTCACCTGGCTGCAGGGATAATAGATCCCTGTGCCTGCAGGAAGTGAACAAGCAGCTTGCTGGTCATTACTCTGGTGCCTGTGACTCCTTTCTGCCTTCAGTGTCCAGCAAGAGAGAGCTTTTTTTGGGAGACACAGCCCCCTGTAGATACCAGGCACGTGTTTGAGCAGGGAGGTAAATGAGGTCATCCCCTGAAACCCTCTAAAGCTTCTAATTTTACACAGCCTTCAGTGCCCAGGAGGCAGAGGCATATTCAATTTACATTAATAAGTAAATCTTGGTTATTCATCAGAATAAGTGTTTTTGAGGGTTAAGAATAGCTACTATCTTAGTGCTTCCTCCTATTGTTACAGCTCTTCCTTGAGCAGTGGAAATGTTTTGGGTGATTTAAATTACATTTACAGTAGTAATTAGGTTTAAACAACTTTGCAGTTGACTTATCTGAATATACATCCGTGTTTAAAGAAAATACAACTATTTTTCCCCTACCCCACCTCCTTCATTCTCCCAAAGCAGGGTGTTTTCAAACAGGCTGGGCATCTGGAGCAGCTGATATTTATTGGTATTGATTATTGATACTCCAGCAGGATGACAGATTAGCTCCTGTCTCATGCAGTAAAGTCACAAATGGAAACACTTGGTAGGGCCTGAGTGTTGCTGGGGCTGTTTCTTGGCAGCTCTTTTCCTGTGAGGTGCTGCTTTTCTCTCCCAGCTCAGGGCAGAACCAGATGTGTGGCAGGCCCAGCTGCTGGGAGCTGCTGCCTTCCCCAGGGCTGACTGCAGCTCGCTCTGCTGCTCCCTGCCAGACTGGGAACCACTGGGCCTTGGATAATCTCATGGATTTAGTGACTCCAGAAACTGCAATAATCTCTTTATCTCAGCAGGTCTGTGTGATGGACTGGTAGCACCACTTGAGGATTTTCTTATGTGGTGGAATTGGGGGGGGGTATAAATGATTTTCAGGTTTTCCTAGTGCTATGTATCCTCAAAATTAACCTGAGAAAAAAAGAATTGCATTTTATAGGTTTGGGTTACATCCAGATTTTCCCACTCCGCATTGCAGTGTGTCACTTGCATTCATTGTTCAGGGTAACAAATGACTTCTGGGATGCTTGCAAAATGTAATGCTGCCATAAGATCTTGCAATGCAGCCCATGGATGTTTTATTCCAGCTGACCTGAAGGTTCTGATGCCCAGCTCTGTCAGGCACCATGCACAGGCAGCTCTCCCAAACTACAGAGAGTTCCTGCAGTCTTCAGGTCTGCTGAAATCCCTGACTGTCCAAAAGTATGTTGGATGTTTTTTCACCTCCTTTTCATCCTGAAAAAGTCAGGCCAAGTCATGTCAGCTTGGCAGGACGTGTGGATAGCTTCAGAAATAACCTGTGCTCTAAAGTGGTGACGGTAACAGCTCTGGGTCTGTTCCTGTGATTCATTTGAACTAATTGGCTGCTGAGAGCATCATATGTCTCTTTGTCTCCATATTTGAGTAAGATTCAGCTCCTGTGATCCAGATCATCTCATCCTAGTGAGCTTGTCTCATCTCTAATGATGCCAGGAAGACTGTCCTGGAGCGTGAAACATGCTGGAGAGCTCGAAACCAGAGTTGGAATATTTATCCTGATTCACTCTGAAAGAGCAGACTCAGCTGGCCTCCATTCTTCCACCTTTTTCCTCACAAGCACAATCTAGGAGATAAACTTACTGATTACTCCTCTCAAATACCATGAATAACTGAAGGCCAGACAGGAGTGAAGACGTGAAAGGCTGTAGTGCAGCTGTTATTATCCACAGAGATCAGAAACTTTCAGCAGTGCTTGTGTACTTTGTGTGAGTAATCAAAGCTGAATGTACTCTCAGAGAATTCTGTCTTCATCTGGATGCTTTAAATTTGCCTCAGTTGTGCAACAAGCCTGGCTGAGTTATTACCACTGCATGAGAAACCTGAGGATGAAACTGCCTGGTATGAGTGTCTGGCAGCCTCTGCCTGTAAATTGACCCATTAAAAAGGATGATCAGCTGGCTGCTGAAGTTATTAAAAGAAATTTAATGACAAGGAACACCACTGAGGGACAAAAGAAATATGGTTATGGGCTGTGGTGCCCATCTACTTGCAGTGCTGGCAGGTTAGAGGTGATTTTGTGTCCAGGAGAGGGAATGGGCTGAAACCCAACCCCTTGTTTCAGGGCAAGGTGTGCTCGGTGTGGGGGGGTTTGGAAAGGCTGAGTGCTCCCTGGGGAGAAGAAGAAGCCTTTCAAAGTTTAGTAAAATCAAAGCCTAGTAAAATGAGAAAGCAAAGAGCAGCCACATCTTCTCTCAGAGATGTTTTTGTTGTGATGCCTCCTTGCTCTCCCCTGCCATGTCTCACATCCTGAGCAGTGTCTGTGGTCACACATGGTGGTGATGTTTCTGCACCAACTGTGGTCTGTGTAGCTGCACAAAAGGATTAAAAAAAGCTTTAATTTGCTTTCTGTGTGTTCCTACAGTCTTCATTAGTGGATGAATTTTTATGAATGGATGTTAGGAAGAAATCCTTCTCTGTCAGACTGGGGAGGCCCTGGCACTCCCAGAGCAGCTGTGGCTGCCCCTGGATCCCTGGCAGTGCCCAAGGCCAGGCTGGACAGGGCTTGGAGCAGCCTGGGACAGTGGAAGGTGTCCCTGCCATGACAGGGGGTGGCACTGGGTGATCCTTAAGGTCCCTCCCAATCCATTCTGTGATATACTGCCTGTGTGTAACTCTGGGCTATTGTAAAACCTGTGGTCCGTGGGGTTTGGGTACAACTGAACTTCACAAGCTGGCACTTTGTGTGGTTAATCTTGGTTTGGGGCTGATGTAGGAGGAGCTATTTGGATAAACCTGAGTTTTGAATTGTGGGTGGAGGAATAAGTTTTACAGGAATTGTGATTAAGGAGGAAAAGAGAGGAAATTCTCATGAATCCTTTTGCACAGTTAGTGTGGGGAGTTGTGTCCCAGACCAGGCACCTTCCCTGGGGCTGAAGCTGGGGAGGGAGACAGCATTCCTTCAGCAGCAGGGTAGGCTCAAGTGGTTGGAAAAATAGCTGTATTAGTAGGACCAAAACCAAGATTGGCTCTTTTATGATGAGGGATTGTCTCTAAAATAGCTGCTGCTGCCCTTTAAGATGGAGGCAAAGCAGGCTGAACTGTAGACCCAGCCTTACTGGGAAAATGGGAATTATTACTTGTGCTGGATGAGTAGTGGGATTATTACTTGTGCTGGATGAACTTTGCATGCCTTCATTAAAAAACTTTAATAAGTTACTCATCCCTTTAACTTCGGGATTATGAACAACAACAACAACAAAAAANCATGAGAAGTGGCCTTGTAACACAAAAAAAAAAAAAAAAAAAATCAGAAGAATGCCGAGTTGCTGAAACACCGTAGAGAGAATAACGAGGAAAGAACAAAACCTGTCAGGAACGGCTACAGGGAATCCGATTGCTTTAACCCTTTGCTCACTTGTGCATTGCTTGTTGATGAGATTTTTAAAGAATAATTTGAATCTTGCAAAATATTCTCTGGGGGTGTTACAAGTTTACACTGCTCTTTCAACATCAATGTCTTACAGCCAGCTGGGGTTTACTCACTGCTCAACTATGACAAGAAATGCTGAATTGCTTTTTTTAATAGGCACTCGGGGTTTTTGTCCTGCTCTCCCCACGTCCCCGGGCAGATATTTTGTTCTTTTCTCGATGTTCTCTTGAAGTACAACGTCAAGGAGCGAATAGGCTGCTTGACTCCTCCTTCCTCGGCTCCTTTGGGAGTTCCTTTTTCACGTGGGCTGAGGCTTACGTTAATGTTTAGCCAGCCCGAGCTGCAGCCCAGCCTGGGGAAGAGCTGGCTGCTATTTTCTGCTCGGGGAGCGCTGGGTGCCGGCCGTGCCCCGTGTCCCGGCCGTGGGCGGCTCCGCCTCGGGCAGCGCTGCTCCAGGGTTCCCCGGATTTATTGTCACCGCTGCCGGCCCGGGGGGACGCGGGCAGGGACGGGAGGATGCTCCTGCAGCGGGCACCGCGTGGGTGACACGGAGCAGCTCCTCGAGCCCGGACAGCGCGGATGGACTGAGAGCCCCCTTCTCCCGGCTGGACATGGACAAACGCGGCACGCGTGGCTCCAGGGTGGCCAGAGGAGGGATGGGCAGGCCCCGGGGGGTGCTGGCACCTGTCCGGGCAGCCAGCTGTGCCCAGCTGCTCAGCAGGTACGGAGCGGGCACCGGGGGTCCCCGCTGCGCCGCTCCCCAAAGCGGGGCACGGCACGGTAGGGGGAAGCCAGGTGGATTTCTAGAGGTGAGCAGGCTGTTGTGTGCTCTAAAAACGCTGCTTTGAGTGCCTCGATGATGAAATGAAACCTGTGGAAATTCCCTTTCTTTTTCCTCGTACTAAGCCCAGGAAAATCCCCGTCCTTTTTTCTTTGTGCTCACTCTGGGTGAGTGCAGCAAGCTGGGGAAGGGGGATGTGAGGGGCTGGGATGCCTCCCTGTGATACCCTGGTACCCTGCCTTGGGCTCTGAGGGCTCCTCAGGGGGTTGTGCATCCATGTGAACCTCGGAGCTGCTGATTTATCATGCAAGTAGTGGAGGATAGAACTGAAGTTTGAACTGCTTTGCTTGACAAACACCACTCTGCTTGAGTGCTTACTGGATATTATATGAGTTAAGAATTCATCTAAGGTGTATTTGCATCAGTTGAGAAGTTTGCATTGAGTTTTAGAATGTTTCCTTGCTGTAGTGGTCAGAATCTGTTGATTTGGGGAATGTGTTGACGGTGATTTTACTTCTAACCACAGCTCACATTTTCATGTGTTTGAGTTCTCATTTTTTCCAGTCCAGTTTGATGGGACTGTGCATTCAAAGCAAGACAGGAAATCTTTAGAAGAACCCAGGCAAAATTTGAGTTGTGAAAAAAAAAAAAAAATTAGCAATAACCCTAGAGGGACTGACACAGGAATAATATGGTAAATTACTTTAAAATTACCCACATGTAAGAGAATGAGATTAAACCCTTTAGTATTGCAGGCTCTCTTTGATAAAAATCAAAATATTTGTTAACAACTTAAGGCTTTTGCCAAACGAGTTAGTTGAGTTCCAATGTCTGTGCTGGTGCCAGAACACCTCTGTGGTCAGCTCTGAAGAGGTGCTACAGCAGGAACCTCAAACTTGCTCACCAGCTTTGCCCAAAACATTGAACTCCAGCCAAGGGACACTTCCCACTGCTCACTCAGGGCTCACCACAGGTGTGAGGTGTCTGTGTAACTAAGCCTCTTTCCTAGGATTGACCTAAAACCTACCTGTACAACAGGGCAAGGGTATGCCAGCCTGCTCTAATAATTAGTTGACCGTAATCTGTTTATTTTTGATCAGCAGCTCTGACGTGCTCCTTGAGTTCCCAGTAAGATTCCTACTGGTTTGCATGGGGCTGGTGGTGCTGTCATGGCTCCAAAACAGCACTGGAAAAAAGCCACTGCTGAGCCAGATCTGCCTCCCCCCTCCTCTTCCTCTCGGTGTTGTGAGGCTCATGGACAGGGCTGGTGGCCCTGGGCTGGCTGGTGACACTCCAGTTACAGAATTGATTATAAATCCCAGCCAAGGGCTTTTCATGGCAGGGTAACAGCCAAGCACCCTGTGCTATGTGTAATAACTCTGCCCTGAGAAATCCAGGCGAGGAGTTTACGACTCCTCCCTGTCTTCCTGCATCCCTCAAGCTCTCATGAGTGAAGCATAGCTGGATTCCAGCACACCTCTCCACCCCTCCTTCCCTTGTGCTGCTCAGCACGTCACTCTTGTGGCCTCTCCAACATCTCTGGGCTGTTCTCATGCAGCTGAGCAACAACCTGCAGTTACTCATTCTGTCCTCTAATGTGGGTACAGCTGGTAGGATGAGCTATAAGAAGAAATAAGGATGAGTTCTATCATCCTGATTTACTCTGAGTTCAACATTTAAGAAGCTGCAGGACAAGTGTTTAGTATGTGTGGACCTGCTTCAGTAAGAGGCCTTTGCATTAATGATCACAAAAGAAATAAGTTCACAGCATTTTATGGTGGATTCAAACATGCTGGCAGCCTTTCCTCTGGAAGCCAAGTGTTCCCTCAGCCCTCACTGCCTCAGGTGAGTGTCTGAGGTGTGCACAGGCTGAGCATCTCTCCTGAAGCCCCAGCAGGGATGGCAACAAAGCAGAGGTGCCCCAGCTGCTGTAACGGTGGCGTGTTTTGAGGATGTGTTTAGTGACTGGGAGGTATTGACTCACTTGCCTCAGCCAAAGCCCTGGCAGTGTGTGCTTGGGGCTGTGACAGCAGAGTCACCAAAGGGCAGTGATTCCCTGCCTGTGCACAGGCTCAGCCTGGGGCAGCTGCTGTGTGCAGGAGAGGAGGGGGTGAGGACAAGGTGTGGGAGCTACAGGCCTGTGGGGTTTGTAGCCCCATGGCAGCTGGGCTGAGGGGTTTGGGATCCTGGTGCCAGAGTGGTTGGTGGAATTGGAATGGCAGACCAGGTCCTGGTGGGAACTGGATGGACAGAGCTGCTGATGTGTTTAAATGTACATGGATTCAGCAGAGAGGGAAATAGGGTTAGGAATGCCACCTTTTAATTAATGATTGCTGTCTAATCATCCTGTAGTTCACTTTATCAATTCACAATCATGCTCAAGATCCCAGTAGTACAGAAGATTTGTTTTGGCCAGGTACCCCTTTCTCCCAGCAGGATTTCCCTTTGGATGGAAGCCCTTTCCTGTTTGGCTTACCCTGCTCAAGTGGGGAAAGTGAACAACAGGCTCGTCCACAGTGACCTTACAGTCAAACACAAAACCAGGCTCAGAGAGGATGGCTTGTGTCTTCTGAGGCCAAAACAAACCCTAGTGTGATGGGACAGACACCCAGCTAATAGTCTAAGCCAAATGCTTTGAATATTTTTAATTTGGCTGTATCTGCGTGGGGTTATCAATCCTGCTTTTGTTCTGCTCTGAGTTTCAGTCAGAGATGCCTCTAGGCACATCTGTAATTAAAGGCAACTTTCCCTGTTCCTTAGCTTATTTATTTAGCCCCTTACTAGATGGAGTAGAGACAAATCTATTCCAGATGAAGGCCTGAGACAAGGAAGGAGAGATGGAGTTTCTATGCCCTTAAATACTTTGATAGAGACGCTAATTGTCAGGAAAGCTACAACTTGTGCTTTAGTTGAGATCCAAAGCTGTGGTGGAGGTAACAGAGTCATGGAATGGTTTGGGTTAGAAGGGACCTTAAAGGTCATAAAGTTCCAAACTGATCCATGGGACGGGATGCCTATGATCAGGCCAGGTTGCTCCAAGCCCCATCCAACCTGGCCTTGAACACTTCCAGGGATGGGTCATCCACAGCTTCTCTATGCCAGTGCTCCACCACCCTCTGGAGCTTGTCTAGCATAGAAAATACTGGAGGTGCTAGGCTGAAGAGTGGGATGCACACAAGCCTCAGGATTCCCATCTTTCACTCCACACAGCCCTGGGCAAGGGATTGCTGTCTGCTTTTCCTGGTGTCACTGAGAATGCCAGGACAGGAGGTGAGGTTGTGCTGTCCCTGCTGCACTGGGGGAAAGCTGCAGCTGGTGGGAATTACTCCACACACAGGGCAGGATCTGGCACGTCCTCTTTATCACTTGCAGAACTGGCTTCTTCAAAACAACCTGAAATGACTGCTGCTCCCCGAGCTGCTTGCATAATGGGAGATCTTGATGAGGTGATTGCTGTGTTACTGAAAACAAGCTGTAATCTTATTAGCAAATTGTGGCAGTGACATCTTAGCTGTTCTCACTGGTGCTGTAGAGACAGACCTTCAACTGTGCCATCCCACATGTGCAAAGTCCTTGATAAAATGCCTTAACAGGGACATAAGTGGGGGTTGGCAGCAGTGCTGGATAAAATAGCCTGGGCTAAAGGCACTGTGACTTCTCACAGGGAACACTCTCGGTGAAACTACTAAATAAATATGTGAGCAAATCTCTGGTCAGAGATATGCAGATGCACATCAGCAGTGACTACTGCTAAAATTGCTTTAATTCTGGTTCTTTAGCTGCTTTGGTTGAGTCAAGCCAGGGAAAGGAAAGCGTGGTAAGAGTCTGTTGGGTAAGTTACTGTTGATTGCCACCAAAGTAATTTGATAATTAGCCTCTCTTTGCTTTTATGGCCTGGTCTGAGGAATCTGAACCAGCCATGTGCTTTCCATTTCTTCCTTAGAGTAAGCCTTAGTAATGTTTTTCTGCATATTGGTGTGGGGAGAAGGAAGGAATTGGTAGTAATGTTCATGTACAAAATTTGTGGTATTTTGAGGGTAACTAAGCCAGGCATTAAAGATTTGCAGTAGAGCTTTCTTCTGGTTTAGACCTTTGGTAGAAAATTTGTGGAATTTTTGTTCATGAGGCCTCTCCTGCATAACTTTGCTCTCTGTGGTAGGAATAGGTTTTTGTGTAGTTCTGTCTGAATGAAATGGTGCTCATGTGTATCTCATGTAAGGTTTTGATAATGAGTAGATTGACTTCTTCCATACAGGAACCTGTTTTTATATTTGCATTAATAATTTTGATAGACTGAGGTTTAAACCTCCAATAAGCAAAATAGCTACAGCTGTATCTATGTTAGAAAACAGAGTATATATGTGAGTTATCACTCCAGGATTTTCTGTTTTTCAAATACTCCTGTCTGTTATTCCTGGATACCTTTATCCCACTGCATGATAAACAAGAAAACCTAGTATGTTATGATGTGCTCATGTGATGTGCTAATCTTTAGGTGACTTTTTTTCTCTTCAGAATTAGCTACACATTTCATCATTTAGGTTTAAACTGCTTGCTTAGGGTAAGAAGATGGAAGCAATGTGAGGAGAGCCTGCATGGACTCTTTGGTTGTTTCTTTCAATTTTTTGCTTTTATACTCATGAGTTGTTTTTGACCTTGAAGTAAATTGTAAGCAGGCAAGATGTGCATGGTGTGACATTAATGTAGCTTTGTTCTCTGAATAAGGGTCTTTATATGTCAAAATACTGCAACCAGTTGATAAACTAATCTCTGGTTTTTTCCTTGCAAGGTGCTTGTGTTCTGTGCTCGTGGTCTGGGTTGTTGTGAATGATGCTATGACTCGCTGTGCTACTCCAAACCTGCTCTTGAGGCTCATTCAGACTTTCTGTCTGTTTCTTTGTTCCATGTGTGCCTTTGTGCTTGCTCCAGATCTTTGGAAATGTCTTGAAAGGCTGGGTGCTGCTTGTGTGGCAGGACCGCCTTGTCTGCCTGAATTCTTCTGTTCCTGTTGCCTTTTTCTCATCTTAGTTTTCTGGAAGCAGTCTTAAAGGAATTCCATTTTCTTGGCTTGCACTTGTTGCCTCCTGGTCTGTTTGAAATGCTTGAGAAGGAACCTTTTTATTTATTCATCTGCTAGAGAGGTATTTCAATGAGGGAGGGATGTTGAGCAAGCAGAAAAGAAGCCCAAGCAGCTCCAGGTCCTTTGAGAAGCTCCCTCGTGGGAGTGATTCAAGCCTGGAGTGAACATAGCAACAGTGTTTATTGTATTTCGCTATTCAAGAGGGTGAAGAATTACAGGAGTGTTTGCAACATATTTGCAGTGTGTTGACAGTATCTAGGAGCAGTTCAACAACTACTCTGAGACTGCATTTTGCAGCCCAGGATCAGCGAGCCCCCAGCAATGCCAGGGCTTCCAGGGATCCTCCTGGAGGGGATGTAGAGAAGGAACAATAAGAAAATGAACTCTTTAAGGTCTGTGCCAGCCTGATTGCTCATAGCTGTGTTATTAATGCTGTGAAGTCAGGCTTAGACTGAAGGTGCCAGGTGAATCTCGAGCCTCATTAAGACTGGCTGTGCTCTTAAACAAGAGGAGAAGGCTGGATTAAGATGCTCAGCCTTTCCACAGAGCCCTTCCTGTATGGCTGTCCTTAACAAGATCTTTCAGTCTTGCCAGTCTTCTTTTTGTTGGGTTAATTTTTAAAGCTTCAAAATCTGATGCTTTTTTTTNATTGACAGTGCAGTGGAGTGAACTTGATTATTCCACCTACTCTTTGCCCAGTTGCACTGAGCCATTAACATTTTAAGCCAACAATCTCTGCTTTCAATCTCAGCTGTTGCTGTGCTTGCACGTCACAGGTTGCCCTCCAGTTGACTCGGGTATGCAATGAGGAAGAATAATCTTTTAGGTGCACTAAATCTAAAATTAGCCTTCCACCTGGGCAGCTGGATCTGCAAAATGCTGTGCACTGAGTGCAAGGAAAAAAAGCAACTTAGACCAGAAAATAAAACCTTTTCTAAGTGTGAAGGCCTGGTTTTTATGCTGTCCTGTGAGACAGGAACAACAGCTGTAGTTTAACACTATTAGAGCTGGGCTTTGGATCCTGCTGCCCCTCTGTAGAGCTGCTGTGTGATATTAGCATCCTGAACTTGGTGAAAGCAATTTTAGTGCATCAGTAATTGTGCCAGCTGAGGGGAAAAAGTTAGGATGGCTTTTGTTTGATACACAAGGAGCTCAGCTGTGGCTTTCCTAGGGTAGGTTTATGGTGTGACTGCTGGGCTTTTGGTGCAAGCAGTGCAAGAACATCTGTATTTCCAGCTGTGGGGGGAAGCAAGGTAACTGTGGGCAGTGTGGAAGCACGGTCAGGGTGGGATGGAGTGCAGCAGTTCCCTGTTGTCTGGCAGAGCTCTGTCCTTGCACCAGAACTCTCTGATGTGGACTGAAGGTAGATCAAAACCAGCTGCAGGCAAGGACATAGCCTGAAACCTGGGCTGTGAGGACATTGTGACCCTTCTCAGGTGTGCTCCAGGAATCTGCCCTAATGCCTTACATAAATAATGCTCCACTTGGAGTAACATCTCCTGCCTGAAACTGGCATTCAGAGCCTGGTGTCTGGCTAAGTAATGCAGAAGAGCTAAGTCAAGAGCCACCCTTTGGAAAGAGCTGAAGATTTTATTTATGTTGGCTTAAAAGGGTGTTGTTTTATCCAGGCAGGCATGATGAGGGAATTGTCCCAGCCATGTGTGACACAGGCTTGTCACAGAGCACACCTGCTGGCTGCAAGCTGCTGCTCACCTCTGGGACAGGTTCTGCTGCAGCTGCAGACCTAAATTCTGTTTCGGTGTTGATCCCTGGAGATTTCTGGGGAGGTATGGACCAGCTCCAAACCAAGTTGAACACAAAGGAAAGGTGCACTTCAGAGCTGCTTTAATCTGTATAACCTAGATCCCACAGGAATACAGGGCAGTAACTTAAGGCAAGAAGAGTTGTTTTGTGCCTGCTGAAAGCCTGCAGTAGAGCAAGTAGGAGAGTTTCTAAGATGGTTCCTGAGTGCTGTGCACTTGGAGACTTCTTCAGTGCAAGTTTGTCTTCCAGTGTTCTTGATATGGACAAAACCAACTCCCTCAAAACAATCTGAATTCCTCCTTCCACCTAATTTCCTATTGCAAATGAGGAGTTCTGTTGACTTGCTCATAACAGAATCCTAGCAATGTGTTGAACAGTGTTTTTTGATGCTAGCACGGTATGTTTGTTTAAATCTGGTCTTATGATTGTCAGCAGATGTGAGAAAATGGAGAGGAGTACTGAAGATGAAGGGTTAAGCTGAGGGATGCAACCTAACTTGTTACCTCTTAATGGGTAAAGGTAGAAGTAAAAAGTTGAAGAGAGAAAAATAAATTGAGTTAGTTGGTGCTATGGAACTGAGAGAACTGGACACAAACTGTGCAGGGAAAAAAAAAAAACAACTCTTAGACTGACTATTTAAGTGCTCCACCAGGCTATAAATTGGTATCTTGAGTGTTATTTGGATATCCAGAAATAAGAAAGCAGATCACCTGTGTTCCTTCCTGCTGGGTGGCAGAATAGCTCAAGTCAGTCTTTCACTTTTTTCTTCCTGTAAAACAAACAAACAAACCCCTTTAATTCTTGTTCTAAAGGCTGTGGCTGTCTCCAGATGTTCCTGGAGTGATGGTAATTGCTGTGGTTCTGCCCTCCAGGAGAGAGGGGCTGCCTGTGTGTGTTAGAGCAAGGTGTGAGTGTGATGTGCATGCACGTGTGTAAATACAAGTGCAGAACAGCCTACAACATTGTTTCTTAGTCATTAGATCTTCAAATTTAGCTCATTATGTCTTTGAAATGCTTCTCATAACTGAAGCAAGTTAGTGCCAGAACTGCTAATAATGACTTTCCAAAATGAAAGGGGCTAAAACTTTCCAGATATTTTGCCAGATACCTATAACTTTTGGCTGCTGGAGCTAGGAGGCTAAATAGCATTTAATGGGTGTTTTGTTGTCATGGTTTTCAAGGTGTAAGACTTTGATTTTTTAAAAAAATGAAACTAGAAAGGAATTTTGGCCTGTGTTTGGTGGTCATGGCTGTTCATGGGTGTTTCTTGAACCACCCACAGCTGGAGTAGTGTTCCATCTCTTTAATTTTGGTATTCATCAGTGGAATCATTGAGGTGTTCTCATAAGTATGTTCCATTTAGCCCATTTCTTTGTAAGTCTTTGAAAAATATGTATAGCAGGGCTTAAATGGCTTGGAACTCTTTGAAGACAATTATAGCTCATTTTAGGAGAGGCAATGTTTTATGAAGTGATGAGAAGCTCACGGCACAGGGGCTGAAAGCTGAACAAGGCCAGTCTGGGACTTCAGCAGTGCATGAATGAATCAGCAGGGTGGTAAGAAAATTCCATGTGCTTGGGTTTCCCAGGACACCTCGTGTTGTTTCACACCTGAAAAATCTGGTCTGGGCAGTAAAAGGGGGCCTCAGCCCTGTGAGTTATTTGTTGCATGAGCTGAAGTTCAGGGGATGGAGCTGCTCTGGTTTTTGCACAGGGAGCACAAACCTGCTGGGTTTGGGCTGCTGTGGTGGGAGCTGCCAGGCTCCTCTCTGTGCCAGGTGCTGGAGCACACATGCACTGAGCTTGAAGCATCCTTGGGTGGTTGTGAAAGCAGAGGGTGCCTGTGCAAACTTGCAGGGAACTCTTGGAATGAGTGTGGGGCAGTAGGTGGTGAGCTGGAGGTCACTGGAGGGACAGCACTGAGAAGATTCTGTTGATCCTGTGTCCTCTCACATGTTTGGACAGCAGTTTTCCCATTCTCCAGGGGATTTAATCCCAGCCTTGTCCATATTGCTGAACACTAAGCAAAGGAAGTTGAGCACTTGCCTCTGTTTGGCTTTGCTGCAGTCATTAATCAGTGGAGGCTGGACACGAATGCCGTCTGCAATACGTGGAGTTAATCTCTCTTTCCTTATCTCTTCCTCTCTCAGCACCAGACATTGCCCTTGGAAAATGAACCAGCTTCCTCCAAAGAGTCCTGTGGCATCCCCGGTGTCAGAGAGCACAAATTCCAGGGGAGAGGCTTTGGAGAACTTGTCAATGGACAGTTTCTGGCTGGAAGTGGAGAACATTAAGCAGAGTGCTGAAGCTGAGCAGGAGGAATGCAGCCTTGCAGATGTCAAAACACAGGAAGGTAGGTTGCCAAAAATGTTGGGAGTGAGGAGAGGAATGTGAACATCTGAAACAGAAGATTTGCTTATGCACCTGAACGATTCAGAAGCATGTTGGAGTGTGGTTAGAGTATTATCAGTCCATCAGGGATAGAGATATTATTTTAATTGTGTGGTGGGTGATGCCCTGAAGAAGGGGAGGGTTGGCCTGGCCTGGTTTCAGCTTCTCAAGCAAATCTGACTGCAAAGGTCAGTCCCAGGAGTGTGTTCAAGGCTCCAGGTCTTTCAAGCAGCCCCACCAAGGCTGGGGGGTCTCAGTGCCAGTTCAGGTGTGTGGTAAACACTCTGTGAGAGCTGGGGCTGTTGGAAGCCTTGTTTGTGTGCATGGTTCTGAAATTCATCATAGAGGCTTTTATGGGAGCTGCATCTGTGGAAGGCCGACTGTTCCCTCTCCAATTCCCTGTTCAAGAAACCACAGTAAACATCCAGAAAGCCTCGAGTTGGTCCACACAAGGGTGTTCTCCATATCCTATTTTCTTTCTTTGGAAGAAACGTGTATGGAGTGTTTCTAATGCACTTTCTGTAGCACTGATGTTATCCAGTGCTTTGGAATAATTGGAACCTGGTCCAGTTATTCCAAAATTTTAGGAATATGTTTTCCTTCTATAGAATAATTTCCTTCTATCGAATGATTTAGGTTAGAAGGGACTTTAAAGCCCATTGAGTGCCACCCCTGCCATGGGCAGGGACACCTTCCACTGTCCCAGGCTGCTCCAAGCCCCAGTGTCCAACCTGGCTTTGGGCACTTCCAGGGATCCAGGGCCAGCCACAGCTGCTCTTGGCATCCTGTGCCAGGGCCTGCCCACCCCCACAGGGAAGGATTTCTTCCCAGTATCTAGCACAGCTTTCCCCTCCTTCAGTGTGAGCCCACGACTCCTTGTCCTGTCACTGCAGTTCCTGATGGGCTTCCCTTTAGACATGGGAGGTACAACACCCTGGGGTGATAAGGGCTGATAAAAAACACCCTGTGATCCCACAGGTGGGGGTCACACCTCTCCTGGGCCCATGCTGAAGAGATGGAGGTGGTTGGCTGTACATCCCCTTGAACATCCCCTTGCAACCTGCACAGCTGCTGTGCTGCCTGACACTGAGAGTGATCTGTGTCCTGGGGAAAGGTTTGTGTGACAGTCCCAGGGTGCTGCTCTCATGGGAGCATAGAGAGGCTCTGGAGAGCAGTCTGGGAACATCATTGTCCCTGTCTGCCACTGTTGGCATGACATGGTAAACATGAAGGTCTGCTATTTATGTCCCTTTAGAAAGGACAGAAGTTTGATTTTTAGAACTGGAAGAGATGCAAAGTGATTCAGAAAATGAGTGCATCAGGAAGGAGACTGCAAAAGAGACCATCCCATGAGATGAAAGACTGTCTGGGATAACCTAAAGACTGATATGCTGGAGGCAATTTGATTACTGTGTATAAGCAGGGATAGGAGGAAAAGTGTCTTTTAATGCTGTAGCTTAATCTAGCAGGCAGGAGCTGAGTGCTTAATTGGCCATTGAAACCAGACAGACTTGAAATGATGCTCCAAGTAGCAAAGCCCTCCCAGCAGCCTGGGGAAGGAGGTGGGACAGGCTCAGGCTCCTGATGCCTTCTCTGAAGGAGCTTAGGCAAATAAACATTGTGCAGGGAGTGGGGAAGCTTTGGATGGTGTGCAGGCTTTGCCTTTCACATCTCTGCAGCTCCTGCTTGGAGCATGGAGGCTCTGGGGCTCCTCAGAGCCAGAGGCACTGTCACTTTTTGCATAAACCTGGGGAACTGAGAATTGGGCAGCTCTGTCTGCAGACAGGCTGGCTCAGCCAGGAGATGCCTGGTGATAACCACGGCACAGGGACAGTGGGGAGGCTGTGTGGAGATAAGGCATTGCCAAAATGCTGACCCAGCTGGGAACACTGGGCTCCTGTGCAAGCCCTGGCTGAGGGGTGGTGTCCTGGGGAGCTGCTGGTGACCTGGTGGCAGTGGGAGCTGTGACTGCACATCTGGGGCAGCTGGAAGGTGCTGAGGGTACTGTGGCCTTGCCAACAGTTGGTGGGAGCAGGGAAATAGCTTTTTCCTCCAATGCAGCATTGTGCTGTCCTTGCTGTCAGTGTTTGCACAGCTCTGTGCAGGGCCTGACAGCACAGCCAGCTGAGGACACAGCCCTGCCACTAAAACTCCTGGTTGTGACCTTACAGCACACAACCATGGCTGAGAACTGTCTGCAAAGAGCGATTCTTCACCTTCAAAAATTACATAGGAAGTTGCTCTCAATGTTTAGTCTGAAAATGTAGGATGCTGTAGCTGTCCTTTAAATATTTGGAAAGTGAATACTTTATTATGAGGGCTATTTTTGACTAGGTTATGTTTCAAGTAAATTTGTTGAACTGGTGTTCTTTAGTTTTGCAAAATCATTCCTAATTGTGCCCTCCTGAAATGCTGCTTGCCTGGAATTCACAAAGCAAATCTTAGCAGCTCTCCAGGCTTAAACCTGCAGCTCCTCTTCTGTGGATCTCTCTGTTCTGACCTGTTTCTCTCCAGTTATTCCCTTTTCCCCAGAAATAACCCATTTTGCCAGTTTCCTTTTGTGTTACTGGCAAGCATAAGTGGGCCAAAATAGTAAATAGAGGAATTACAATCTGGTGCTTTGGCATCAGATGTGGCAGCAGGCTCACACGGATGTCCGATGGAGGGGCTGCTGTGGGCTATTGTGTACAAGATCAGTTTCCTGTTATGACTGGAATTGGCTATTTTCAAAATTTGCAAGCAATACACTTCACTTCCTCTAGTTCCCAAAGGTAAAATAAACCAGGGGCTTTTTTTTGTGTTGTTCTGCTGTGAAACCATGGATGCAGGACAAGAGGGTGTCTGGTGAGGAGCTGTGAGTGGGACCACGACTGGCTGTGCCCAGGGGATGCTGTTACCTGCTAACTTCTGTAAACCAGACATGGGAAAAGACCAAAACTTAGGGATGTGTAGGAAAACCAGACAATTTGCTAGACAGTTCACTCAGGGAAATACTTGACTTCAAGTTCAGCTCTACTTGTTGTGGTGTGATGATGAAAAAGTTCTGTTTCATTAGGACACCTAAAATCACAAAGACCATGCTCTGAAGACTGAGTTTTAATTGTGTCACAACACATGTTTGCAGCTGTGATAGCTGAGGAGGTACAAGTTTGCATAGGACAGGAAGAGTGGGAAGGAGCTGCTCTGTGCCAATCAGTTCAGTTGTGAATTTTCTTTTTCCCAGTATAACCTTTGGCAGGGCTGTACTGGAGCTGCCTGCAGTGAATGAATGTGGTAGATGGAATTGAAGAGATAAAGGCTTTGTGGTGTTTGCTGCGTTAAAGTTGAAGTCACCTGCTAAATTGTTTCTTTCATCTTTGAATTTCAAGTAGCTGCCTTGCTCAGGGCACTTTCTCACTTGCACTTCCTTATGAGTGTATCCCATAAGAAAAAAAAAATCTCTTCTGTGTTTGAAGTGCAACTTTATATGTATTGAAGGATGAAGTGGAATTGAGTTTGTTTGAGTAATGCAGCTGTACTGTCTTCAGGCTTCTCACACTTCCTTCTGGAACTGGAATGGTCTTTAATTTTAGTGATATTTTGAATAGGCCCAGGCATAAAATGAATGCACAGAGTAAAAATAACGTTTTTCCTTTAGTTGAGTGTATGGATACAAATCCACTTAAGAAATTAAAGAGTNCCATTCTCAAAGCTGTTGAAAGATTGGGTGGAATCCAGGGAAGCCCTGCCATTCCTTCTGGGGTGGCTGTGTTCCCCTTTGCACAGGCAGTCCATGGAAAGGCAGATTTATCAAGTCCACCTGACCTCACTCCCATACCCTGTCACATCCCATATCCTAAATATCACCCAGAATCACATTTGTGCCTTCTTCTCTGTGAGCCTGTGCTCCTGGGAGTATCTCTGCATCCACAGCTCTTTCTTCTCCCTTTTCCTCACCTGGAATGAGCAGTAAGAACTGTGTAAGAACAGCTACACCTGCCCAAAGAGCTGTGTTCTGCGGTGTCCCCCCATTCCAGCTGGGCACTGAGGATCAGGGCTGAGATTCTGAGAAGTGCCACACCTTCAGAACAAAGCTGTGTCTCCTTAGAGCTCTGTCCCCTTGCCACCATCCCTGGCTGAGGAACGAGCCTCTCTTTGTGCCTCTGAAGCTCTGTGTGCTCACTGTGCCCTCTCCCTCCCCGCTGTGCAGAGGGAGAAGCCGAAGCCGAGTGGCTGCAGGACGCGGGGCTGTCCGAGCTCCTGGGGGACGCCGGCTCGGACAAGGACAACCTGGTGCTGCTGTCCACGCTGACCCGGACCCAGGCGGCGGCCGTGCAGCGCCGGCTGGACACCTACTCCCGCTCCCGCCGCAGGAGGAGCAAGCACCCCGTGCGCGATGTCCGAGACATCTTCGGGATGCCCGCCGCCCAGGTGCGTGGGGATGTTGGAACCCTGGGAGATGGGAGTTTCAGGCTTTGTGTTCTAACAGGCACTGATCCTGGGAGATGAGAGTTTCAGGCTTTGTGTTCTAACAGGCACTGATCCTGGGAGATGAGAGTTTCAGGCTTTGTGTTCTAACAGGCACTGATCCTGGAACTCTGGGACATGAGAGTTTCAGGCTTTCTGTTCTTACAGGCACTGATCCTCAAGAAAATGCCACATTTAACTGAGGCTGTGGAACAGGCTTCCAAAGTTGAGTGCTAGCACTGGGATTGTGGGTGTGTAGCTTGAATAGAAGTGTGTGATGTCACAGGGTGGAAAAACTTAGAACTTAAGGTTTTATGGGTGTGTAGCTTGAATAGAAATGTGTAATATCACAGGATGAAAAACATAGAATTTAAGATTTTTTATATAGTATTATATATAAAGCAAGATGGAGGGTTTAGGGCAAGAACTAAGTTCTTCTTTCACCTTCTTCTTCATGGACTTGGGTGGTTTCTTGTAACTGGGTGAAGAGGTCCGCATTGTGGGCTGTGGCTGTTTGGTTATTGGGTTAAAAGTAAAAATAATATAGGTGCCATCTTAGTGCTTAAATTAGTGCTTAAAAGACCTTGGAAAGAGATAGAGGCAGAGCCATTTTCTACCTTGTTAGCTGGAACTCACAACTCGTGAGACTGTGCTATAAATAAGAATTAATAAACACTGACTCCGAACACGAAACTGTGTGTCCTGAGAGTTTAATCCCAGCTCTAACAGAGGAAAAAAAGATAAAAAACTCACAATTGGGAGCTCCTGAAAGAGCTTCCTGGGAGCTGACTTGACTTTCTGGGCCTGGGGCTCCTGTTATGGCTTCATCTCTTGAACTGAAAGGAGCTGAGATTGGAGAAATCCTGCTTGCAGTGTTGGGGGTTACTAGAAAAGCTGCAGGTCCATAGCCTTCCCAGCCTGGAATAACATTCCTGCTGGAGTGCCTCTATGCAGTGCAGACAGCATGGCAGCCTCGTGGAGCTCTGGCATCGTTTGGAGCCCTCTTGTGTTTTCTTTGTTCCAGTGACATGTTAAATCACCATTAAACAAAACAGGATAACTTCCCAAATTCAGTTCTGATAAACTGACCTTGTAGAGATGGAAATCCTGGAGAAAACTGACACTGCCTTTTTTGGGGGGGAGGGTTTGTTGGTTTATTTAGATTTTGTTTTTTCTCGATAAAGAATAACCACTGTCTTTTCAGCTGTTTTCCTGTGGTTCTGTTTTTTTGGTTGTGGCTAAAACAACTTATTTCTTATTTTTCAGGACACAGCAGCAGAGAAAGAGGAGTCCAGCCCAGACCCACTGTGGCACAATCTACGGACTTCAAACACCCAGAGAAGTAAGGGGGACTTCTTCTGTTTTTAAATGCAGAATAGGATCTGAAGTAAGGCTGGAACTGGAAGGAAAGCCACACACATATTTAAGTATATACAGGTTCTGAAACCTTGACCTTGTTTGTGCTGGGGTGTGGGTTTCTTTACGTGATTATTGACACCTGTGCATTAATGAACTTTTCCAGGCTCCAGTGTTAGAATTGTCACTCAAGCTGATCATTGTAAGTTCTTGATAAACCAACTGAAAGATGAAAAACAAAAACAGTATAGTAAAGATCATACAGTGAAACCTTCTAAAATCCATGAGCAGTTGTGTAAAGAGATGTTTAGCCACAGGTGTGTAATTTAATTTAAGGCTGTGGTCTTGTTTTATCAGTGACCTGATAATTTTAGCCATAATGTTGTGACTTCACACTGATCATGGAAATCATTAAGCTTGAAAAAGATCTCTAAAATCACAAGTCCAACCACTAACTCAGCAGCAGTGTGTTCACCTCTGAACCATGTCCCCTGGTGCCACATCTGCATGATTTTCCAGGGATGGTGACTCCACCACTTCCCTTGGCAGCCTGTTCCAATGTTCCAATGCATGACCATCCTTTCAGGGAACACTCTTTCCCTACATCACTCTGTGCTATGGGGACACTCTTTTTCCTGTGTTACTGCAGGATTTTTAAAAGCAGTGATAGCAAACCCATCTCAAACTGCATTTTTAGTGAATTTGCTTTCTAAGCCTCACCCTCCTGGCTTGCAGAAATTCAGGACAATTTCTCCTCTGCAGCAGAGACCCAGGATTATTCCTGCACAGTTCGAAACCCTGGGAAAGAGGAAATGTTCAACATGGATGTTGCCTACTCGGAGCAAGCAGCTGTCCTGCTCAAGGGATCCTTCCTGTCTGAATCCAGGAAGTTAAAGGATGGAAATGGCTTAACTGTAAGCATTGGAAGAATTTTTCTGATTTGAATTTATTAGTCTTGGCTTGTCAAGGTGGTACAAGACACCAAAATCAATTCATACCTATGGGTAGTGTTGCAGTGGGTCTGTGTTTGGTGGTATTTTTGGGTGTGTTGTGCTGTTATTTTTGCAATGTTGGGCAAGGATAGACATCATGTAGTGGAGGATCAAAGGAAATAAGACTTTTATCTGAAACTCCCTATTTTGACACACATCCATGTTGTTCCCTCTGAAAATAGGATAGTAACTACCTGCCGTTTCTTACTCATAATTCTAAAGTTTTCTTGTCTCTGCAAATGAACTGGGTTGCTTCCAAAGTTCAAGTAGATTAGGGTGGGGTACCAGGCTGCCTTTAACTTGGAAAAACTGGCATCTCCAGTATGATTAAAGTGCAATATTGAAAAGGGAAAATATTTATTCAGCTGGTGGTTGAGTAGGAGTAGTTTTGGGCATATGTCTGGTCTTGAACACAGCAGGAAGAAGAGATGCCTGGTTATGATTAAAAAAAAATTAAAATAAAACTACAGCAAAAGTTGTTCACTAGTGGGAACATTAATGCATGATAACTTGAGCTGAAGCTTTTGTGTGTGTTTCCCTTAGAGATTTAAGATCCCCAAGGGGAGACTAGGAGTGACCAGGATTGGAGATCTGTCAGCTCAGGACATGAAGAAGATCCCCACACTGGCCCTCATTGAACTTACAGCTCTCTGTGATATCCTGGGCTTTGAGCTGAAGAGAAACAAAGCAGCAAAACTGAAAACAACAGGTTAGTTGTACTCTTTTTTGTGCTTTTATATTTTTTTAACACTCATCTTCTCATCATATACTCCTCAGTTGTGTTTCAAATGTTAGAACAGAGGGTCTTTGATAAGAAACCTTGTGAAAGGTGTGTTTTCTTTGGATTTCTCCTGGAAGTTAGTGGATCATGACATCAAGGTTTACTACCACATTTATGTCTGGCTGCAACTGTCCTGTTTAATTATTCCTCTCTTTCTCCAGTATCTGTGTTTACAAAGGTATCATCTTAGTGGGGGATATATCCCTTACACCTCTATTAGAGGTGATACAGACTTGGAAATGTTGTTTCTGTTGTAGAGAAAAGACTCTTTGGAGTTCCACTGAACACCCTGTTGGAAAATGACCAAAAGCTGCTGCCCAACACCAAGGTCCCTCTGCTGCTCCAGGCAGTAAGTTCTCTTCTGGTTTCATTCACACCTCTGGTCCTCAGAGTCAGGAGTCTGTGATAAGGACAGGCTGAATCCTCATCCTCTGTGCCAAAGAGCTTTGTGTTTCCCTCTGTAACAGCTGCTGTCCTGCCTGGAGAAGAGAGGACTTGAAACAGAGGGCATCCTGAGAGTTTCTGGGTCCCAGACCAGAATTAAGGTATGAGCCCTTTAGCACTGTTTGAAAGTGTCAGGGGTGATCAGGAAGCATTTGCTGAAGCAAGTGTTTGAATGAATTATCTCATCCCCTTCCCAGTACAACCAGAAACATCCACTGCTGGGAAATCCTGGAGCGTGTGCTCAGGCTCCCTGCACCACTTTAACTTGATGCCTTGCCCCTCCCAGTGCTCAGCTATGAGATTTCCCTTACATTTGCTTATTAAAGCATGTGATAAATTCCATCTTTTCCCTAGAGCCTGGAACAGAAGCTGGAAAGGGACTTCTACAGCGGGCTGTTCTGCTGGGATGAGGTTCACCAGAACGACGTGTCCGGGCTGCTCAAGAGATTCATCCGGGAGCTGCCGGCCCCGCTGCTGACAGCAGAGTACCTGCCTGCCTTTGCTGCAGTCCAGAGTGAGTGTCTGCCCTGCCCTGCCTGCCCAGCACCAGTCTGGGCTGTGCAAAGCTCCCCAGCTCTCCTGCCAGGTGTGCTGGGAGCCTGTGGATGCGATGGGAGCACGGCACAGCCGAGGGGTGGAATCACTGGTGCCCTTCTGTAGCCGAGCTGTCCCAGGGCCTTCAGCACCTGAGCCTGCAAGGTTGCTGCCATCAGTTAGGACAAACTGATCAATAAAGGCACACAGACAGAGCTCTGGAAACTGGCCAGGGCACACAGCCTGCAGGTAATGTGCTGGTCTGCAGGCACATTTCTTTGAGGTGCCTCAGGTAGTTTGGATGTGTTAAGCTGGGTGTTGGAGTGGACGAGTTCTCTGTTCAAAAGATGAGGAACTGTGGGTTCTTGTGCTGCCCTTCAAGGGCATCAGGGTTGCAGGTTGATTGTGTACTCAAAGGAAATGAGTCAGTTTTCTAAAACATGGGTAGCTCCCCTCTTAAGGACAGTATGAGTTTGATTTACTTCTGTGGAACAAGGGCTCATATTCTAGATGGCCAGCCATTCAAAAAGTAATTGTCTCATTCCACGGAGCATTCCTGTGCTCAAAAAGAAGGGCCAGAACCCTGAATCCTCTGTCCTGTTGTTGCTCTCCTTCTAGATATTCCAGACCTGAAGCAAAGATTGCAAGCTCTGAACCTCCTGATCCTGATTCTGCCAGAGTCCAACAGGAACACTCTGAAGGTAACTGCTTGCTTTTGATATAGCTGGTAAAACATAGAATCACAGAATTGTTTAAATTGAAGGAAAAACCCCTTAAAATCATTGGGTCCAACCATTCCCCCAGCACTTCCAAGGCCACCATTAAGTTATGGCTCAACTGCCAGAGCTACATGGCTTTTAAATAGACACCACCTTTGCCTTTCTGTGCTTTATAAAAGCTGTGGTGGTTGTTGCTGCCTTTTGTTTTTTTCCTCCTGCATAGTTCAGCTCTCAGGCATTAAAGGTAAGGCTTGACTTAGCACCCTGCATACTTTATTTAGAGCACTGGAATCTATAATTCAGTCAAAGATGATCTGTAATGGCTCTGGTGGAGGTGTGAGGTAAAAGAGATAAGCCAAAAGGGTTTACTTTTGACACCTGGGAATAGCTTTGAGGGCACACTGAAGGAAAGGAGGGATTCATCTTTGGATTCAGAAACTTTGCAGCTAGACTGCACCTGCCAAGGAGTAAAAACTCACCTGTTCCCACACAGACCATTTTTCCATTCATAAACACTGGATTAACCTCTCTTGGTGTGGTTATTTGTTGCTACCCTAGTATTAGAAATTGGTCACTGTACTTCCTGACTGGAGAAATGGGATTTGCTGATCTATATCAACAACAAGTGCTAATTAATGATGTCTCCAGCAATTGCCATGGTAGGTTTTTGAGCATTGCAAGTAAGGGATGGCTTAAGTCTCTTTCCCTCTTCTCAGGCCCTTCTTGAGTTTCTCAGCAAGGTGGTTGCCAGGGAAAACAACAACAAAATGAACCTCTGGAACGTTTCCACAGTCATGGCCCCAAACCTCTTCATGCACAAGGGGCTGCCAAACAAGATCCCTGAGGGGAAGGAGAAGCAGCTGGCGGAGGGGGCGGCTGACGTGGTGCGGATGATGATCCATTACCAGGACCTGCTCTGGACTGTGAGTCCCACAGGAGTTAGGTGGTGTGGGCTCTTGGGCTTGTTAGAATTGGGATAGGGAAGGGATAGCCTTGGAAATTTCAGAGGGATTAAACAGCTGTGAGCAAAACCTCTGGCTGAATTTCAAGGCTCCCTGTCCTCAGGGTACACAGACATTTTTGTCTGTTTAAGGAACTAAATCGGGTTCCTAAATTACATCCTTATCTCTTCTTGATTTAATCCTTGTTTTCACCCTTCTCCCCTGCCCAGGTCTCCTCTTTTCTGGTAGCTCAAGTGAGAAAGCTGAACGAGAGCAACAACAAAAGGTACCAGTTCTGTGACAAGAGAATTAAAAATTTGCTGCGGAAGATTCACGCTGATAAAGACAAGGTGGAAAAGAACCAGGGAGAGGTGAGTCAGGGCTTGGGAAAAAAAACAAAACCCTTTGTGGAAGTGTCAAGTGTTTTCCTGTGGACTCAGAAGGATGAAAGGGGTGATGCCCTTCAAAAGAGCAAGAAAGACAAAAAAAAGCAAAATAATGAGGAACAGTTTCCCAGATGCTTTTGGCCAGGTTGTGGCAAAAGCTGATCTCAACAGCAAGAGCACTAAATACATTTCAGGCTACAAAACACTTGGTTAAAAGCAGGGAAGAGATCAGGAACAGAAAATTTGTTATTCCCCATGTGAAGAGCAGAATTCTTATGGCTCTGACTGTCCCATGTATTGGCACAGATATGTCTGTGTGATAAAAGGCAGACTTATTTCATTTTTCAAAGCATAAATTCAGGCTATTGCCTAATTTTCTTTTTGCTCCATAATGTCTGTTAAGATGGCACGTTATTTGGTGCTTCCTTTCTTTGGAAAGGATCTTTCTGGAATTCAGTAGCCTGAAACCCGGATCTCGAAATCCCTTTCTGAGTAATTTAAATGAATTTCAGAGGAGTCATTCACACATGTGCAAAACAATTTGCCAGAATTTCTTCTGACAAACCCTATTTTCATCTGAGCTTGTGTCAGTGCTGTGTTTGAACAGCAGAGAGCACCAGCACACGCTGATGGAGAGCACAGGGCTGCTCTTGTGGCCTCAACATTGATGATTTATTCATAATGCTCACCTTGGTGCTTCCAAAAGCTTTCAACCTGTGCTCTGCGTGTAAGAAACAAGCCTAAATTCTCTGAACAGCTGTCTGGACATGTTTAGTTCTTCACACTCTCCAATCTATTGTGAAAATTAATGTTTTGACTGATAAGAGTCTTTCTTTAAGCACTTTTTTTTTCTTTTTGCCTGCCTTGTTCAGCCTTCCAAGATTGTGAAAGTCCACGCATCACTCCTCCTGAAGGACTCTCTGGAGGTGCACTTGAACAATGCAACCAGGGTGGCTGATGTCCTGAGGCAGTTTCAGAAGAACCTGTGCCAGAATGGCTGGAATATTGTTAACACTGTCAACCTCCTCAAGTGGTAAATGGTTTTTTCTCTGCTTAAAAAATAAAAAAAAAACCTAAGTGGTCTAGTTGCTGTTTTCTGTCTTGAGGTAGAGGTGAGGTGGAAGCACAGTGAGTCATGAGGAGAGGTTCTCTGCTCCTCTGTTCTAAGCCTAGGAAATGATGCTGGGTGGGGAAGGCAAATTTTATCTCAGTGAGTGCTTCCACCCCGTGCTCAGGCTGTCAGGAGGTCAGCAGTGCCCTCTGGGCTCTGGGCACAAAGTGAACTCCAGAATCTTTGCTGAAGGGAAGGGAAAAGGCAGTGACATTGGCCCTGACAAGCAGACCCCCTCCAGCTCTCCTGCAGAAAAGCATCACCTGTATCATTTGCCTGGAGTAGTAATTCCAGCGTGCTTATGTTAATGTAGGGATTTCCCAAAATAAACTCTGCAATTCCCTCCTGTGCTCCTGTGGAGAATTGCTGAAGTAACCCAACAAAGGAACAGAAGAGTTCCTGCCCCTCTGTCACAGCTCCTGCAGACTGTATTTGGTAGGTGAGGTGGCAGTGCCTCTCCTGTGTCCCAGGAGGTGTCCAGACAAGGAGGGTGGAGGGGAAGTTGGCTGGATGTGGGTCAGCTGCTGTCTCACCTACACCTTGCCTTGTTTGCTTTCTTCCCAATTTTGGGTGTCCTGCACTGTGCAGGAGGATCAGCAGGGTCTCTCTACTGTGGCCCCTTTGATAATTTTTGGCCTCTGAACCACAAACAACTCTTTTGGAAGGAATATTACTAATCTACTTAACCTGTCTTTGCAGAGATTTAACTTTCAGTGTGTTTTTCTTTCTGCAGTAACAACTCCATGGAGTGCTCAAACTTGCTCCTGTATGAAGTGGGAGGCAATATTGGTAAGTACAAAGGGTAGCTGAAAATGAGGACTCTGATATCCAGTTTTTATGCTCAGCTTCTTCCAGAAGATAGTTTAAAATCTTCTCTGGGAGACTGTGCCATTGCCTCAGCACCCCAAGACTGAAGAATTTCTTCCTGATACCTACTGTACATCTACCCTCTTTCCTCCCAAAACCATTACCTCAGATTTGAGGAACTGCTTCTGAAAGGCTGTAATATTGAAATGAATGTGAACAAATCCTAGTTTTTAGATGGGGGCAAAAGCAAACAAAAATCAAATCTAGCAGCTAAAGGACTAAGGATGTTAAAAAATGTGGTTTTTTTTCTGAATGCCTTGTTTTAACAGGTGAACATTGCCTGGACCCTGACACTTACCTCTTGGACTTGTACCACATCAACCCCCATGCTGAGTGGATCATTAAGCAAAACCCATCTTATCCTCGGATGTTCTAAGGAAAACATGAGCAAAACAAAGCACTTGGTAGCAGTTTTTGGAAGGTGTGGAAATAGAGACTTTCCTGTTGTAGTGTCAGAGCAGACACTGCTTGTTCCTTGGAAGGAAAAACACCTTTAAGAAGTGCTTCCACAGCAGCTGGCAGTGAGAGCACAGTAGCCTCTGTACTAACAGGAGTGTTGGAAACAAGCAGCAATTATCATTGTGTAGCAGAGTTTGCAGGGGGAGTGACTGTTCCTAAACAAAACATCCCCCAAAACAAACCCTGAAGGCAAAACTGCGGTGGTTGTACAGCAAAGATGGAACAGAAGAAGAAAAAGATTGTCTTGAATATGGTGGAAGGCATTTGTGTATTGTGGATTTGCTCTTTCTTTTGGAGGAGAGACAGTCAAATGCTGCAGTGGTACTAAGGACATCCCTTTGGTAAGGTGCATCCTGTGGCATGTCACCAGAAGAGTTTATGATGCACTGTTAAGCTCCTGTTATGTTCTTTGAAGAATGAAAAAGGATGTTTCCAAAAAGGCCAGGTGGGATGTGACACCAACACATTGTGTAGTTCATGACTGAAGTTAAATACATATATGCAACACAAGAAAATAACTTTCGTTGGGGAAAAGTATGGAAAATAGAGCAGCCTTTCAGATGTGCAGTGTGACAGGAGAGATGCCTGTCCCATGCAGCTCTGCTGGTAATGCAAACCCAAATTGCCACTGATGAGGGTAAAACATGCATTTATTTTGATGGACAAACTATACATCAACAGACAGTGCAGGAAATATCCTGAAGTTAATGTGAGATTGGTAATCTGACCTGGCCAGGTGAACTGAACTTCTCTGTGGAAGATCCTGTGTGGATGTGTTTGTTCAAAAGTGCTGAGATGTGAGGTGGCTGAACTGAGCTGGGCCCTCAGTGCTCTGGCTGCACATTTCCATCACACCCAGCACAGCGTGGTCACCTGGGCAGGTGAGGGCACAGCAGGGCACCCACACCTTGCTGCTGCATCACCATCATCATCATCATCATCATCATCATCATCATCATCATCATCATCCAACCTCGGCTCCAAGAGGACTGTGCCTGTGGACAAAGTGCAGAATTGTTGCTTTCCTTTGTGGTGATGCTGACATACCTCAGTGAGGGGCCCCACTGTGCAGTGTGAGGGGTGACACAGCCTGTCTGGAAATCTGGGTGTCTTCCTCTAAATACTGTTTTTAAACACAGTTGGATATTTATTCATGTGGCAGAAGCAGGGCTGCCCTGCAAGTGTATTCTCAAAGTATTTCATTTGCCAAATCCCAGCTGCACTAGTGACAATCTCCAGTATTATTTCTTTTGTTAAAGCAGTTTGTTTCCATTGCAATCTGAATTTTCCCTCTTCTCCTTTTTTCCCCCCAGGATGAAGCATAGCTTTCCTTATTCATTAATCTCAAACTCCTAGATTCTGTTGTAAAGGTTCTTCACTCTGTAATTATTCCGTGTGTGTTGTTAAATCCTCTTGGTGGTTAAGATCCTGGAGGAACAGGTGAGCCACAGGCCATATTCTTTCCAGCTTTTTGTGTATTCTGTGTGAGTGGTGCAGATATCTTAAAATTATTCATATATTAGAGAGTCTGTCTATTCTTTTTGGTTGAGATGATGCAGATGCATTGACTGGTTGGATCACCTTCATAGATATCTTCTCAAGAACCTGAAATAGAATATCCCAACCCTGACCCAGGTGTCAACAATTCTTGAGGTGCCTCTTTTATAAGGCTTAAATTGTGCCTGAAAGAGCCTGGTTCTTTTCCTTGAGAATGGGTGATTTATGTCTCTGGAAAGATCAAGCTTCTTTAAACTGGGGCTTTAAAAACCAGAGGTACCTATTGAACATCCCTTCTGGAGTTCCTTGTGGCAGTGATGGAGTCAGGATGGCAAAGAGCAAATGCCAGAGATGTGATACCCTGAGAAGTACCCAGCTCTGAAAGGTATCACTGTGAGCTCAAAGATCCTTTGCAAGCTGAATTGCACTCTGCAAATCACACAAGGCTGCATTTTTCCACCCCTCATATGCTGGTTTATTAAATATTCTGTTCAAATGTATTGAGGGCTCAAGACTGCATCACTGCTGCTGTGAGCTACAAATGAGTGGGGTTTTTTGAACACCAAACAATGTGAATCAGTGCTGTGAAAAACAAGGTTAATGGGAGATTCTCATGAGACAAATATCAGGTTTATATATGAAAGGAAATGTTTAAAAAAAAAAAAAACAAACAAAACTAAACATCTCTTTCCTGATGATGGAAATGCTTTTTAAATGTTTTTCCTATATTTGTATCAAAAAACTAAGTGTACATTTTTCAGTCGGTGATGTGCAACCCACTCCTGAAGGATGGCTTTTAATACCTTTTTTTTTTTTTACAAATTTTTAATTCTGTATTTAAATTTCATTTATTTGGCAAAACAATAAAAAATGCAGTAAAATATCTTGGCTCCATTTTCATTAATATTTGAGAACAAGTGAAATGACAGTTAAATGATTTGTCAATGGAGCAGGATTTGGCCTGTGCCTGAAGAGGGATGTGCCTGGGTCTGAGTGAGCTGGGCAAGAGTTTTGTGTCTCAGCTCCAGGAGTTCCTTTTTGGCTGATCCTGTGGGATTGCTGCAGAAGGATGGTCCAGGAGGAGGAAGAGGAGGTTGGTGTTGGGTATAAAAAGCTCAGAGAAAGGTGGATGGGAGCTGAAGGTGAGCACCAATGAGCACTTCTGAAAGAAGAGGAGCAGTTGTTCCAGATTTAAGCTTGAGGAAATGTGTCCATATCCCATGGGAAATCCCCTTCCCACCCCCTCAGTCCTGCTCAGCTGAGTTGCACTCAGGGATTTGGGTGCTGGACCAAGAATAACAGGAATCCAGCCTGGATCTTTGGTTAAATCACGACTAATGGTGCTCAATAGTAATGAAATGTGGCATAAATCCACCATGAACTGTTTAAAAACAGTGCAGCAGCCTGTCCAGCAGTGCTGGTGTAAAAGCAGGGCTTGCCCTCCTACCCAGACACAAAAAGAAAGAGGGAGGAGAATCCAAGCAGCTTCAAAAAGCTTCCAGAGCAATTATCTGAGGAAAACACCAGTTTATCAAACTCATTCCAGCCATTCATCTTCAGCAGTATCAAAGTGCTAATCTCTCCCATCCCCAAGGGCTTTTGTGATTGATCATTACACAGCTCTCCCTGGCTCAGAACAGGAGTCCAGGATTTATTCTGAATGCAACTGTATGTTGTGCTGAGATAAGGGACAGAGCATAAAAGAACCTTGCAAAGGCTGGTTAAATGTAGTTGTGGGTGAATCTGAAATATCAAAATAATAATTTTTTTAAGGTAGTTTGCCTTAGGAAAAAGTATTTGCAAAAATACAGAGTCTTCACAGGAACAAGTGAAGCTTCAGTTCTTGGAAGGAAATGCCACAAGTAAATTTCCTGGAGCAAAGCAAGTGAAAGCAACTATTGTTGTAAATAAAATACAACTGCATTTGATTCAAACTGTTTCTTTACCCCATGCACTCCTCAGTGCTGAAAACAAGACAAATGACATCTGTGGCTTTGCATGCTGAAGGATGGAAACTTGAAGTTCTCTCCAAGTCCTCTTTGCACGTGAGGGCTGCACGTCTTCACCTTGTAGGAGGGAAATAGAGGCTGAAGTTCAATCTTTTAAGTCACTGGAAAAGAAAATGTGCATCTGCCCTGTCTGACCAGCTGGGAAAAGGCCTGGGCAGTCTCTAGCCCCTCCAATCTGAGGTTTGTGTGGGTTGGTTTGTTGTTTGTGGTGGCAGACACCCTTTGCCAGAGCAGCTTTGTGCTGGTTGCTCCTCTCCAGGACAGCGAGGAACAGTGACCTCCCCTGCCAAAGTCCTTCCCCCAGACCTGGACCTGGCAGGACCCACTCAGCTCAAGGGGTTGAAGCCTTTCCCTCCACCCTAAGCTCTGGTCTCCAGCTCTGACCTGCAGGATGGGAGTGGAGGAAGGTATTCCTTTTCTCCTTGGTCCTTGGAAGGGAATTGGAAGTGCTGATGTTTTCATCTCTGTGACCATCTTGGCCATTGCACTTTTCTAGCAGGTGAAGTTGCAGGGGTAATTACCCAGGGTATAAAGCAGGAAAAGAGGAAGAAACCCAGCAGAAATGGAGGGTGTGGGTGTACCTCTGTGGGTTGTGTGCCATTTTGTTTTTCAGTGTTTGGAAGAGACACAGATGCACACGAGTTCTGCTGCCCTCTCCTCACTCATCCCAGACCTTGCTCTTAGCAGGCTGTAGTAGAAACCTGCTTCAGAAGTTCTTTATCCTGTGCAGGATGAGGATGAAATATTGGTTTTCCATTGCTTTCAGCTTTTAACAGCATACCTTTCTGTGCTGCAAGGGTCAGGTGAGCCCTCAGGAATATATAATTGTTATTTGTCCATGTGTGTGGATGGAAGCTCCAAGCTGAGCATGGACTGCTTGTGCCTTGTATTGAAATTCAATCTTTTAAGCCTTAGCCAGAGTTTTAAAACCCCCAAGGTGTGTGGCTGTCCAGAACCCACTGGTGTTACCCCTCACCTGAGCTTTCTGTATGCACCCAGTCAGTGCAGGAGGGAAGAACCACCCTTCCCTGCCCTGGTGACTCTGCTTAAGCCTTCTCTGGACACAAGCACAGCCACAAAGTGCAATAATTGCCTTTTACTTATGACAAACTGGCAGAGCTGTCTCGGGGTTTCAAGAGAGACAATTAAAGATTTTACACTGTTTTCTTTAAAAGGAGAAATAGACCTGGGGGTTCCCTAATCGTCCTCCTGATTCTGCATCACCCTCTCAGAGCGTGTTGTTGTGGGTTGCATTTATTATGAGCCACTTATTATCCCTAATTATTGAGCAGGGGGTAGGGTTCTCGGTAACAGGCGGAGTTGTGACTTGATGAACACTCAGCTGTCTCTATTTAAGATAAAATTACTGTAATTAACAAATCGATCAACCCTACTTTCGCTTTGCCTGGCTGGGACAGAACAAATGGGCTAAATGAGACCTATTTAGCACAAAAGCAGAGAAAGGGGTTTGCAGACCTCAGGATACACAGGCTCCGAGCTTTTTTGTCACACACTGCTTTTAATGGTAGTGTCACATAATTGTCTCTTGTTAGGCAATTTTGTCTCTAAAAAAAAAAGCACCCACGCTGCACTTTCTTCAGCTCAGCCCAGCAGGGCAGAGTCAGCGGGTGAGCAGCCAGGTGGGTTTTTGGTTAAAACCTCCCCCTCAGCAGGGCTGGGTTGGATTCCCTGGGTGCTGGGCTCCCTTGTGACTCTTACCAGGTTGTTTGTAGAATTAATGTCTTTGAGAGTAGGATATACTCCTTAGGTTGCCTTCTCCAACCCCCCAGTTGCTGCTCTCCATGTTGGTGTCTGAGGGTATCTGTGCTTTTAGCTCCAGGAATCCTCCCAGCTCACTGGTGTGGGAAGCATTTGTCCCCAGCTCTTCTTCCAGAGCCATGTGCTGTCTAAGAAGCATTTGGCAACAGGAATTTGTTCCTCCTGAAGCTTTTGTGGTGTGTCTGTGCATTCTGGTAAGCTGACACTGCATGTGCTGTCACCCATCCTCCCTGCCTGGCCACGCCAGGATTGTGTCACATCCACACATGCATTGAGGGTGGTCCCATTAAGGAGATGAGGTGCTGGAGAGCCAAGGAAATTCTGTTTCACTGTGTTCTGCCCTCCTGGGAGATGAGCTGGTAAATCTGCTGTATCTGGAGAAGGGTCTGGAGCACAATATGGGGAGCAGCTGAGGGAGCTGGGAGGGTTCAGGCTGGAGAAAAGGAGGTTCAGGGGGGACCTTATCCCTCCTCACAGCTCCTGCATAGGATATAGCCAGGTGGAGGTTGGTCTATTCCCCCAGGTAACAAGTGCCAAAATAAGAGGAAATGGCCTCCAGTTGTGCCAGAGGAAGTTTAAATTAGAGAATAGGAAAAACTTCTCCATGGAAAGAGTGGAACAGGTGGCCTGGGCAAGGGGTGGAATCAAAGGTAGTGCTCACAAGATGTGTGGAGGCAGCAGTACAAATGTGTCTGTGCCAGCCTCAGGTCTTTCAGGAGCATGAGTCTGCTCCTGCCAGCAGTGGATGTTCTTGCTACACCAGCTCACCTAGGTTTGCTTACACATGCTGTGTGAGACCAGCACAGTCACATTAATTTCAACAGAATGTTAAAAAAAATAACCTGTAAGTGCTTCAGGGGTCTGAACTGCTTAACCTAGAGAGTTGTCTTCCTTCTGGCCCTTTTTGTATAGGGCAGAGGAAGTTCATCCTGGCTGTCCCCGCACCTGCAGGCAGCTCTGAGGTGTGCCAAGGGCAGAAATGGGAATCAGTGAGTGTCTGATACTGATGGCTCACAGGGCCTGCTCATCACTGCCTGCCTCTGTGGCAGCCCTGGCTGCTCTCCATGCTGGGGGCTGCTCTGCTTGTCCCCAGCTCTGTCCCCTGTCCTTTCCCCAGCTCTGTCCCCTGTCCTTTCCCCTGCGCTGTCCCCGGCTCTGTCCCCGGCTCTGTCCGTGGCTCTCCATCGGGCATCCCCATCCCTCTCCGGAGCACCGGTGGCAGGACGGGACAGCGTGTCCCTGCTGTGACTGTCACATCCGAGCAGGGAACAGCCGAGCTGAGCCGTCCAAGGCCGAGGCCGGAGCCCTGGCAGCTCCATGGGCCGGGCTTTGTTCGGGCGGGGATAACGCGTTATCAGCCGTGTGCAGGAGAACGTTGCGTAGCAACCCCGATTGGGGACCGCCGGATAAAGAAACACTCATTTTCTTCAATTTAGAGGCATTTCAAACAGGAATTCACTGCCGATGGAGGATTCGCTTAGGTTTAACATCTCTTGAAAGAGATGGCAGCTGGTGTTGGCTTTGTTGTAGCATCGTGTGGGTGCGTGCTCACAAGGTGAATGAACCCCAGGCAATCCAGGTTTTGTCTGGGTTTTCGTGTGCTGGTTTCCATCCCTGTGTCCTGCTGGGGCTTGAAACGGGACCAGGACTAGAAATTTCATTGTTTCTCTCAGGCCTGATGTAAAAGCATCTCCGGGAAGCCCTTCCTGGTACCACGTTGGTTACTACAGGTGAGGAGAGTGACCAGGGTCCCTCTTCCCTCTGAGCCCTGTTAAGAGAGTAAAGTGCAGAAAGGAAAGAGTTCTGCTGCTGCATCTCCTTGCCAGGCTGGAGAATTGGTCAGATTTCAGAGAAACTACAAACCTGCAATACCTGTGAGGCTGTCAAGGACCACTGGAAGTAAAGATGGGAAAAAGATTCATCAATTTGCTTTTGTCTGGAGCTTGAGATGTTGAGACTGAGGACACCATGATTATATGGTGCAAGTAATAAACAAATCCCAGCTCTGAGTGGGATTGCCAAGTGTGCAGGTAGGGCAGGGCACCCTGTGGTCTCCCTGCCCAGCTGCAGCTCTGGCTGTTTTACACAGAAGGGGCTCAAAGAGATTTTTTAAACTTCAGCTTTGGTGTGTGTTGTGCAGTAAGAGCAGTGGGGTCGAGTCTGCCTGCCCTAAAAAAGAAATTGGCATGCCCAGACATCATGAGGGCATCCCTAATGGGTTTGTCTAGATTTGGTGGAGGGGTTCACTTGCTCCATGTGCTGTCTCTCTGGCTGGTGTATCTGGATTTCCAAAAACCTGTGTGGGTTTGCACTCTCTGCTGCCTAGAACAGACAGGGCATGCCTGGATGCTCCCAGATGGAAAGATTAATAGGAAATTAACAACTCCAGGATTTTTTTTTTGTGCTTCTGTCTACACATAGAGTACACAGTAGAAATCACTGTTCCATTCTTAGTTCACCTGTTACTGTCTGTACTGCCAGGGTGAGCAGGTACCAGCAGGAGGGTGCTGGTGTTGGGATCCCTGATGGAGGAATGATTAAATGAACATCTTCTCTGTGGCCTCACCTGCTGAGGATGTGGAGGCATTTTCTGTCACTGATCAGCTCGTGCATCAAGTGACAGCAAGTACAAAGAATATTATTTGTACATGGAAAGCTCCTTTCTCTGCTCTGTCCTCTGACTTCAGCCTTTCAATATTGAACAACAATACATCTTCCCTTCTTATTAACAATTCAGTTTGAAGACTGATTCAGATTAACTTGGGCTCTCATTGCATTAAGCACTTTAGGAAAAAAAAAAAGAAAAAAGCCATAGGAGCTCAGGATGTTTATGAAAAGCAATTTCCTCAGTGCCAGGCAGTTTAATAACTCCATGGCCATGGCATTCAGGCTCTCATTTATTTTAAACTGTGTTTCCAAACTGTGACGGGTCAATAATAAATAAGGCAGGGTGTCAGATTTTGTGTGGAATGGAGCTAAAAGGAAAAAGGCACATTCAGACAGGAGCACAGAGAATAGTGTGGCTCTTGGCTCTGATGAATTAAAGGCTCATTTGAAAAACAAATTCTTCTTATAATCAATATTTCCCACCAAACCATTGAGACCAGGTGAAATTTTGACACTATATATGGCAAAAGGGAGAAAATTCTGATCTCTCTCATCCAAATTCTTTCCTTATAACAGTAAAATTTTTCTTACATATTGTTCTGGATTTTCCATTTAATCAAGTCTCTGGTGGAAGGAGACACATAGCCCCAGGCAGGCTTTGGCACCTGAGACCTTCAGTCTACTCAAGCAATAAATACAAACATCACAGAGTGTTTCAAATGACTTGTTAAAATATTGGAAATCAGTACCTTGTAGGAAACAAAGTGAGTTAATAGTATTTGCTGAAAACACCTTTTTCAAACCACGTGGGACACTGAGCAGGTCAAGTGCAATGTGTAGCAACATTCACCTTTCTCCTGCTCCCCTCTGTGGATATTCAGGCAGAGATTTGGGTGGGTTTAGGTTTTATTATCTCCCTTTGAAGCACAGAGCATGCAGAAGAACTGAGCTGAATTGCTCTGTGTTGTGTCCTGCCCTGCTTACCTGAACTTTGGGCTCTCCAGCTCAGGAAGGGCTTTTTTTCTGCATATCCCATGTTCAAGGCAGCAGGTTCAAAATTTAAATAAGCTTCAAAAAGATGGAGTACTCAGATTGTTGTTAATATTGGAAATTGATTGGAAGGGATTGGAAAATTGATTTCTGTTGGTCAGGTTCCCTTTCAGAGTACTCCTCGTAGAAAGATAACCCCTTCTCTATGTGAGGTATGAAAAATCCAGGATTTTTCCTGGATTATCAAAATATTGAGCTTGATTAAAGTGTTACTAACTCAATAGACATATCTGTTGGATAAGTTCTGTGAATAATTGAGCAGGCAGATTATCTCTGCTTTTCCCACACAGCTGGACGTTGGGCTGTGGCTGGCCAGGGAGCTGAGCTGCTTCTGCTTTTATTTTGGTTAAACAGAATATTTATAAATCAGGTGCTCAGCCTGAGTGTTTATTTAGAAGTCCTAACTTTTCCCTTAATGTTCTTGAGTGCTCACTTATTAGAAGCTCACACTGTGAGCCCCTAGGAATTCATGAGATGTTTTCTGTATCTGGGTACTTTAAATAAATCTCACAAGTGCAGGCTGCAGGGCCTGGGTAGATGAACTGTTCCTGAACAGGCTTCCCACACCAACCTTCCCCTTCTCCAGCTTGGCAGGAGGAGCTGCACCAAAATCTTGGCTGTTTTGCCCGTGGCTGGACTTTACCTGTGGAATTTCATATTTGCAACAGAGGCTTCAGTGGTGGTCAGGATGACCCTGGAGCTGCAGTGATGCTGTCCCCAGGGGCTGTGAGCTGGGCTGGGCTGAGCCTGGCTGGCTGCCAGATGCTCCCTCAAGCTGCTCCATCACTCTCCTCCTCCTGGACAGGGAGAGGAGATTGAGCAAAAGGCTTTGGGTTGAGATCAGGGCAGGGAGAGATCTCCCACCTTTACCACTGCAGGCAAAACAGACTTGACTCAGGGGAATGAATTTAATTTGTTACCAACCAAATCAGAGTGGAGTAATGGAAAAGACAAACAAATCCTAAAAATACCTTCCCTCTACTCCCTCTTATTTCAGGGCTCAGCTTCACTCCTGAATTCTCTCCCTCCTCCCCATGGTTACAGGGAGTGGGGCTGTGGTCAGTTCATCACACACTGACTCTGCTGCTCCCTCCTTCTCAGAACTCCTCACAACCCTCCCCTGCTCCATCACAGTGGGGTCAGACAGTTCTCCCTGAACTTCTCTGCTCTGGGCTTTCTCCAGGCTGCAGCTCTCCATGGACTGCTCCAGGGTGGGTGGGTGTCCCCTGGGGTGAAGCCCTTCAGGAACAGGCTGCTCCAGCCTGAACCCCTCAGCATCACCCCCAGCACTGGCTCCTCTCTCCATGGGGTCACAGGTCCTGCCAGGAGCCTGCTCCAGCATNTCCCCTGGGTGCTCCAGCATGGAGCTCAGGCTGCTCCAGCCTGAACCCCTCAGCATCACCCCCAGCGCATGGAGCTCTGTCCATGGGGTCACAGGTCCTGCCAGGAGCCTGCTCCAGCATGGAGCTCTGTCCATGGGGTCACAGATCCTGCCAGGAGCCTGCTCCAGCATGGAGCTCTCTCTCAGTGCTGCAGCACTTCAGTGGGGCTGTGTCTGAGACCAAGACCTGGATCTTATAATGAAAAAAACCCAGCTCCTGACCGCCTAAGGAAGGTCAGGCATAAAAATATCTCCACCCTCGGCTTCTTCCTCCCTCCTGTCCTGAAGCCCATGATCTCTCTGCCCCAATGAAGCAGGACTCTGGGCAATTATCTCTTCCATGAGAGTGCTGCAGCTGGCAGGGTGATGAGGCAGAAATGTGATGGATCCTGAGCTCCCATTCCCTCCTCTGCTGCTGCTCAGTGCCCACACAGTGCCTTGGCTGTTGGCCTGAGCACGTGTCAACACCTGCAGCAGGATTCAGAGTGCTACACAGGGACACACTTCCCTTCTCTGCTGCTTCAAGGGCTTTATTTTTAAAGCTTTCATAAGAAATGTGCTTACACTGGCAAGGATTAAGTGGGAAGAATGTGGTATGCCTCATCCTCCTGCAGTCCTATCCTCAAGGATGTCTCTGCTCTCAAAGCCATTTCTGAGTCATCTCTTGATGGTTGGGCTGCAGGGCTCTGACCAGGGGCTGCCAGGGTGAGTCTCAGTGTGAGGAGGAGGGATGTCTGCTGCTGCATCAGAGCCTGCATTGCTGCCTGGCTGCTTCTGTATTCCCTTAATTTAAAGCCATTCTGCAGCATCTGGGGATTAATTTTGCTTAGATGTGCTACTTACATTTGTAAGATTTGTAGAAAGCAAGAATTATCATCTTAATTCATAGTAATATTTCCAGGCAAAGCCTCTGATTGTGGGTGCCTTTTTTTTTCTTGTCTGTTCATGTTTTGGCTCACAGAGGATTCATTTTCTATCTGGGTTTAGAGGGATATGATTTCTTGGTTTGATTTTCCTTCCCAAATATCATGTCAGCTGCATACTGAGGGAAAACTTCTGTCTGAAAAATAAAGTCATACTTTATTTTAGGCTTCCCTGCTCTAATCTCCAGTCAGGTAGCTGGAATTGTATGTAAAAATGTTGGAGACAGGAGATAATCTGCCAGTCTTGACAGTCTTCAGCTCTGGTGGTGGCATCCCAGCTGTTTCCAATCTTCACCTTGCTGGAGAACCCATTTCCATGATGATAAGAATTTGTCAGCTTTTAATCTCCCAGTGCAGATGTGACAAAATAGTTTCATAATCCTCTTGCGTGCATCAGGCTGCTCACTTCTATTTTGGGAGAGCAGGGCTGACTAATGCACAGCTCTGGCTGATGGTGTGTGACACTGCTGTGCCAAAGGCTGTCACAGTGCAGCAAATGCCTCCAGAAAGGGGGTAAAGGCAGGGGGTTTTTAGTATCAGTTGGAAACTCGAAGCAAAAGCATCACAAAGCCCTGAACTGTGCCTCTCAGGAGGAGTCCCTGTGTGTGTGCAGTCACAGGGGTGGAGCAGGGCAGTGACATCCCTGCTGCTGTCCTGCTCTGCCTGGCCCTTTGCAGCAGGGAGAGAGGGAAACCTGGCCAAGCACAGGGAATGGTGACTCACTCCAGCTTCCAAGCGGTGCAGAGCAGGCAGCAGTGTCCCCCCTGTCACAAGGTAACTCCCAAATCCCCAGGGACATTCCTATGAGTCACTTGTGGGCTGAGACAGTGGAGGGATAACAGGGAACAATTTGAGTGTTGTGTCATCTGAAGTGTGCTTTGCTCGTGGGAAGGGGATAAAGCACAAGAATCTAATGTAGCTGCATTGAGTGTGGGGGAACATTGGATTTTATGGCTGAATATTCCATCATCACTTGCACACGTGGCCATTTGACTGTGTGTGCTTTTCTGACTTGGTCTGGTTAAAGCTGAGAGAAAGGATGGTCAAACACTTGTCCTGAGTAAGAGTCTACACATTCAATTGTTCCCAAATAACCAAGAGTGTTTAATTAAAAATAATTAAAGTATCAGTAAGTCTCAATGTGTAGACAGTTTAATATGAAGATAAAACATTGCTGAAATATAATCAATATCTTGATCAATCAAGGAATTTAGTTTAGGGAAGTAGCAGTGTGCTCTATGGGGAGAAAAAAGCAAAAGTCCTTGGTGTTTTGAGAGCATATTTGATTAAGACAGAAAGTTGGCAATTTCTAGTTGTGCCTCATGAACCCACTAACAAGCTTGTGAAATGTGCATGGAAGGCCCTGATAATGTTGTTTTCCTAATAGTAATAATACTTAAATATAAGTAAAGATGGGAGCTAGTCCAAAGCAGAGTCCAGGCATAAATCCTCCCATTTATCATCTGTGTTCTTCTGGAAACAAGAAGTGACTGGCATACATGCTTAATTCAAACTAAATAGCCTATAAAACAAGTTCCCTAAGGCTAATAATAATAACAATATCAGGAGAAATGAATATAAGGATGATTGAATACAGGATATGCTGAAGAGTGAATATGGGATATATAGATACATATCATGCTGGCAAGGATGGGCTGCTGTTTATGGTATGCTGGGAACTCCAATCCATCATCTGACCAGAGAATATAATGCAGTTAGAATCAAAAAAGATGCCTCTGTCTGAAGCAATGCATGGATGTTATAAACCAGCAAATGCAAATAATTAATCAAAAGTGGCGAGTGGGCCAAAGTAATCAAGCAATAATTCAAATCACAGCTGTGGTTATGAGAAATAACCTTAAATCTGCTATTTAATTAATATTAAGCTCCTGACACCCTCTAGGATGGGGCACACAAGCCTTCTCAGGCTAATATGATAATAGTCAGAGAAAATATTATGTTCCTTAGAAATTTCAGAGAGGATATTAACCAAAGAAGGCTCTCAGACCTGTGTGCATAAACCACATTGTCTACACCCAAACTGCCCAGGTTTCCTGGGATCAGGCATCCCTTGTGAGAGATCCCAGCTCAGGCTGGGGCAGGCTCAGCACTCCCAGCACCTTTGGGTCCCTGTTTTGGTGTTGATCCATGGCTGCTGTGGAGCCTGACCCTTTCTGCCATCCCCTGTGAGACCCTGCTGCAGCCCCTGGCTGAGGCTTGGCTGCCTTAGTGTGGGGTGCGGGTGCCCAGCTGGAACACTGAGCTTCAGAGGAGATCCCAGGATGGCTTGGGTTGGAAGGGACCCTAAAAGCTCCTCCCTGTCCAACCCCAGCCATAGCCAGGGCTGCCTTCCCCTGCAGCAGGTTGCTCCAAGCCCTGATGATGATGATGATGATGATGATCTGGCACCCTCAGCAGCCCAAGGCCTGTGCAGAGAGCTGTCTTGCACTTGCTCCCAGAGCCTGGGTGTTGGACACAAGCTGATCCAGAGCAGCTTTTTCCAGCCTAGTGCAGATAGAAATATCTTTGCAGTAGGATTGTAGATTTGCTTCACTGATGGAGTGGCTGACTCCCGTTCCTGGGAATCGAGCAGCCTCCTACACCTTCCCCTGCTTTGTGAGAGTGTGTGCACGTGTGGTAAATGACCTTTGGAATGAAAATATTAACAGAAAAGGAAAACATGATTGTAATTTATGAAATGTTAGCCCAGCTGCCTCTGGGGGGGAACAGACCTTTCAGCCCTGCAAGCTGATACATCGCTGGGTGCCTGCATTGACACAGGTGCATTTAAAGAGTCAATTAGGGGGAAGCTGTGTATTTACACAGCCTGGATTCATTTCATGTTTTGGCAACTTTCTTTTCAAACAGTTGAGACTACTGATGCTGCTCACAGAGGTTGCTTGGTGAGAAAGGGCTGGAGGAGGTTCCAGAGCAAGGAGATGAAGCCCAGACCTCTGGCAACAAAGCATTTGGGTGGTCACTGCACCCTGAGAGAGCATCAGATTGAACAGCCCCTACCTGTGCTGGAGCAACCCTTGATGGTGGGATTTGGGAATATTGGCAAATGGCTGCAGGTAATTGTCAGACCCCCAGGGATATTTACTGCAGGAGAAAAACAGAAGTGGGTGCTCTCTTGGCTGTTGCTTTGTGCAATTCGATTTTCTGGGTAAAAACCCTGAGTTTCTGTCTTCCTTACTGGCCAGGGGCTTCACATAGGACTATTAAAACCTTAAAAGACTCTCTTTGAGGCAGATCAATGCAAAATGAAATGGGGGAAAATTGCTTATTGCTGAGGAAAATACGGCACTGTGAATAACAAGGAAGAAAATGCAGCTGAAGGCTCAAATTGAATCTCTATTATGCCATGATTAAAGATAATGTGCTGGGAAGGGGAACTAGGGAGGGTTTCTGTGCTAGGTTGGATGGCTAAAAACGTGGTTATTATGGCTGCTGGGTCCTCATTGGCCTGGGTTTGATATCTAAATTATAGGGCTATTACCTAGAAATGAGTTTGATGCTCTGTCTGAAAGGCAGAGCCCCTCCACAGCCCAGCTGGCTGGGGGCACTCGTTCTGCTTGGGGCTTGGAAACTCTGCATTTCTATTTTCCTTGGCAACTAAGGGCTTGTAATTCTTTGCATAACAGGTTTGAAGTTTTTTTAAGAGGCTTAAGAAATTAAAGATGGATAGGTCCTTCCAGTTACCTACATTCCCATGTAAAGCCCCAGGGAGTTAATGAGGGACTGCTTTGTTTTAAAGCTGGGGATTTTTCTTGTTTATTTTAATGAACTTGATGTCTTTTATTGATGAGGGTGATATATGGAGTGACAGCGCAAGATTTGTGATGTTTTCCAGAATAAACTTGCATGTTTGTAAGTAGCTGATGTTCTAAGCAATGTTTGAAGATTTGTATTTGGCAGACTTAATTATGTTTGAAACGAATTTGGGCTTGAACTTGGGAGATACTGCTTTCTGTTTAAAACAAAACTGTTCTCTAGGATGAGAGGAAGATTTCAGTGACATGTTTGTATTTAGTAAGCTCAAGGCACTTTTCACAAACTTCAGAACCATTCAGCATCACAAGTTGTTTTCTCCAGGAAATCTTTCCTGCTCCACATCCTCAGCCCCCACAAGCCTTGATCTGGGAATTTGCTATCAGCTGCCTGCAGTGCTCTGCTGCTGGCTTATCTGCTCCTGGCACAGAAAGGACACTGACAACTGCTAATCAACCTCGAGCACACTGATCTCCCTAAAACATCAACAGCATCTGCACTGCTCCCTCTTCTTTATCCCCTTCTCATCTTATTGGAGGGGGGAGCCTTCTTTGCTGCCCGAAATCTCCTAAGCTTAAAAATGGGAGCACAGTAATTATGCTTATTGAGTTGCTGCATTTACATTTAGCTGAACCTTAATTTGGAGAACAGAGCAATTTGAATTTGGAGTTTTATGTTACCCACCTTGTTTTTAACACTAAGATGAGGTCTCCCTCTGGGAGCAGTGACAGCAGTGTTTGTGCTGTGGTGCTGGGTGGTGTAGACCTGCTTCCAACCCCTTTGCTTTTGGGGACCTGCTGCAAATCTTGTTTCCTGGGAGCTCCAGCCTGGTTGGTGTCACCTCTGTGTCACTCTCTCAGTGCCAAGTGGTTTTTTTGGTGACCCACAGAACCCAGTCAGCCCCACTGCAGGTGCCAGGGGCTCATGTGGCAAAACACAGCTCCCCAGGAAAGGACAAGAGGAAAGATACTCTAATGAGATCTACATCCTCTGCAGGAGGACAGGCCAGACTGGGATTTGGTCCATCACCCACGCAGGTATCTTGAACTGGAGTGGACCATTTCTCTGATCTGCGTGTTTCTTGGATTATTTTGTAAAAAAGTCACACACAAACCAAACTCAGTTTTGCTTTCAGTATTCCTGTCATCACTCCTATTTCTCCTGCTGCTCTGGCTGCCTTTGCCTGGAACATTAATATCCCATTTGTCATCAGTGTGCCAAAACATGGCAGGAATAGCAAGTTAATAGCAAGTGTTTCTGCAGGAGGCAGGAGAGGACTCAAGGTCCTGGGGACTGGAGGCATCCAGGGAGGGCTTGGCTGACAAACTTAAATGTGTTTGGTGTTTCTATGGTTTTACTGAAATATCACATAATGTGTGCAAGGTAAATCTCCAGCTCTGAGTTCTCTGCAATCTTTGCTGTCCTGAAAGGAGGAAAAGGGATTTGAAGAGGAAGGTGCAGCTGGTGGTTCCAGGGTGTAAAGGCTCCAGTCCCTGGCAGTGCAGCACTGCTCCAACGTGGCTTGGGTGATGCTCAGCTCTGTGGTGAGCACAAGGCAGTGATTCCTGCCTTGTTCTGTGGGTCTTGTCTGGCTGGTTCTTGTGCATTTCCCAACAGCTCTTTGTGGCTAATGGAAAAGCCAGTGTGTGTCCAGGGAGAGGTTCAGCCTGGCTGTGTCAGACCCTGCCTTGTCTGGTTATTTAATGTGATCAAACAAGGTCAAAGATAAGATAACTCCCCCTCCCCCTTTCACAATCCTTCTACAGTAATTTTTTAAGAGCCAGCCATGTGTGAGATCAGGCAAAGGTTAAATTGTCAGACTCTCTTAGCCGAGGAGAGGTTTGACTCCTAGCCTGAGGCAGGGCAATCTAACCTGAGCTGTTACATTCCTTGTTAAATCCTGCTTTTTCATAGCCAAAACATATCTGCAGCATAGCCCCACTATCCCTGCTGGCTGTGGGGCTGCTGGCTTTTAGTCAGTCTGTGTAAACCTGGTCTAACACACCATGGTCACCTGTTATCCAGAGCTCATCCAACTGCAGGCTGCTAAACTGGCTGGCATTGCACTTTTATTGGCTTATGCCAGGAAGAATTGTTTTCTTTCTCTGCATCCAGTACCTGGGGAGTGGGGACTGGGGATCATTAGATGTATTTTCAGGTTTATGCTGCTGCAGATGAACAGGGATTGTGTTTCTTGTGTTTGTACACAGGGCACAGAGTTGATTCATGACATGGCTGTGAGTGCTGGCTGAGCCTCTGCTTTGTCAGGGAATTGAGAAAATTTACCTCCCATTACATAAGCCCACCCTCACTGAAATTTATACAAATACAACCTGGAGGTGTGTTGCTGCAAGCACCTGAGCGCTTGGGGGAACCTTTAATTTGACAACATCAGATTTTGCTGGTCCTGACAAGCCTTTATGTGGCTTTCCTTATGCAGAAAATGAAGTTGCAGCAGAGCAAACTGCATTGCAGCTGCAGTGGGGGCCTGTCTGTCCACACCATCTGGCAGAGCCAACAGAATGGCTGAGCCTGCAGGCTGGGGCCTGTGACACACAGAGGGAAGCCAGGCATGAACAAAAGCACTGCTCATTTCATTTCATCAGCAGGAACAGCGCTTAAATACAAGGAGGATTTTACAGTGACAGTCATTTCTGTGAAATCTGTGGTAGTTCATTCTTCCCGGTGAGGAAGGCAGAGCTCGCCTCTAACACAGGCTGGATTTCTCTTGACCCAACATAGATGTTGTCATGCTTCATTTTCAGTCCCTCATCTCATGGTGAAGGTAGTGGTTTCTTTACCTCATCCATCCAGATTTCCTGAATATAGAGTAGAACCAAGCAGGGAAAATTGCAAGAAGTCCAGCAATGTTGCATCAGTCACGAGTATTCAACACACATTGGGTGGTTTTCTTTCTGCCTCGTTCTTGTAGACATCTCTCTCTAACTAATACACTCATAAAATCAATATTTTGGTAATCAGCTCCCAGCTCCTCTTACAGAATAGCTCCAAGCTGCTTTAAAAAGCCAGCAGACCCATTTTGATGAGTGTTATGAGTGGAAATGTGTTATGAGTGTAGCAAGTGGAAATGTGGACAGTGGTACAGCCACAGCAGGTCAGGGGGAAAGCCCATCCCTGTTTCAGCTGAGGCTGAGACATTGACAGGGACCTTCTGGGTGATTTGCTGCATTCTGGGTACCAAATTAAAATATCTGCAAGGCCAAAAGCGTCAGAATTCAGGGCACTAAAGCTGTCAGTGTCTAAAGTGGATTTTGAAAGGAAGTGTAGCTGATCTGTACTGGCTTCAATGATAGGCTGGATGGCACTTTGAGCAAACTGTTCCAGAGGAATTTGTCCCTGCCCATGTCGGGGGGTTGGGGCTAGATGGTTTTTAAAGACCCTTTCCAGCCTGTGGTTCTCTGACCTTTCTTTCCCTGACATGGGCTGTTTATTTCTCCAGTCTCTATATGACACGTGCCCCTGCAGACAAAAAACAATCTTTGCTTTCACGTTGGGACTCAGATAAACAAAGGCATCATCAGCGGCCCCCAGAGAGGCTGGGCTGTAATTGAGGTTATTAGCTTTGCTGTTTTTCAGAGCACAGAGCAGGCTGGCAAGAAGCCAAGCCTTCCCTGAGCCCGCAGCATCTCTGCTGCTTCTGCAACCTCTGTTGGACACCTCCCGCTTCCTCCCCAGCCCCTGCTGCCTCTGCTCTCCCTTCCCCTGACTGCCAATCCCCTGCTCACCAGGGAGCTCTTTAAATGGCAGAATGCCTGCCTAAAAACAAAATGAAATTTTAATGACTGCAAAATGTCCCCCTTTCCACCCAATTGCTCTCTGGTGGAAAGAGGAGGGCTGGGAATTCAGGGAATGTCCAAGAGTTGATGCAGGGGTTGATGCTTCTCACCTGCTTTGCTGAGGTGGTAGGGAGGAGTAAAGGAATAGAACAGATTCTTTAATTAATAATTTTTAAATTCTATTTTATTACCTTGTGGTGTTGTGGGTGAAGAGAATTTGCTAGGGGTCATTTGTTTGACTTGGAGGTGGCACAGACAGGCTCATGGTTCTGTTCATACAGTTGTGATGTAACTGAGACCTGAACACAGAATGGGCTTTGGGCTCTGGGCTTGGGCACCTCCAAATCTGCCCAAGCTTGGGCACTCTGGGAGAGCCAGACTGGCAGAAACTCCTGAGCACCAAGTCAGGCCCTCCTGCTGGAGTCCCATTGGCATCCCTGGACCTTGTGCCTGTTTTTCAGAGAGCTCAGAGCTGCAGTAGCCAGCAGAGTCTGCTCAATCCAGGTGGAATCTGTCACTTTCCCCCCATTTTTCCCATGGGAACAGACAGTGCTATAACACTTGGTGTTTGTGTTCACTTACCCACACTGATGAACCTCTGTGTGTTTCCTCCACCCCCCTGAGAGCACTGTGATCCAACACCTCCCTGCCTCTCTCCTGGCAGTGATTTGTGACCTATTTAAGAAATTATATTCTTGGAGACATTGGTTTAACCTGTAAATCAATAGTAAGGCAACATGGCTTACCAGGATGGGGATGGGAGGGAAAACATCCACGGGTGCTACGATCCTCACAGGGTTCCCTGCAGGAAGAAGCATTCCCTGTGGCAAAGCATTATGATGACCTTCCTCATGTGAAATCCTCCTCTGGGGATTTGCAAATCCCAACATTGTCTGCTCAGAGTCAATAAAAACCTTTCCCTGCCTGCACATCCTTGCTTGGAAGGGCATGGAAACCCTCAAAGCTGGAGCATCAGAGCTGCTGCAGTCCCACAGCCAGGATGGGGCAGCCAGGGGTGAGCAGCACCCCAGGAGCTGGATCAGTCACACAGCACCTCACTGTGCTGGCTGCTGGGCAAGGCACTGGGAATCCCCGGGGATTATCCTGACTGCTCCTCTGCCAGGTACGTGCTGGCAAGGTCCCAAGGGTGCAGCTCAGCACAGGCATCAGCCCTGTGGGGGACAACAATCACCTCACCCTGCTGGGATTCCCCTTTCCAAAACAAAAACCCCATCAGCACAATCACTTTTTCATCCTGTGTTTGCTCAGTCAGACAAGATAAAGGCACTCATTATTTCTATGTGACTTTATAGATGAATGTGACATTTCTGACTGCTGTAATTTGATGAGGAAAACAAGGTCTTGGCATCTAAAAATTAGTGATGGGTGCTGTACAAATGTCTGGATACTCAAAAACAGCTGCAGCAGACAGTGCTGCTAGTACATTTTAAGCACAAGAATGAGCAATGAAAGCATTCCCAGAACTGCTTGAGGGAATAGCCGACTTTTCATTTAAGGCTGTATTATTTAATTGGATAATCTGATTAAATATATAGGTTATGTGAGGACCTGATGCTATCCCCTTTAGGAACTGCTGCATATAGACAAAAATAAAATAACAACCAATTGCATGTGAGGGAGAGCTACAATAAATGCTATTTTTGATGCAATTGCTCTGGAGGAATTGGTGGCAGATGCATCACTCTGCTATTTGGTGAAAAGGGCTGTTTTCTCCCAGATGAATCAGTTTATGAACTGTAGTGAATTGGCCTTTCCCAAAATAATTGATTAAGTCAGAGCCATTGATAAGGGGTATTTTGCTGGAATTTCTGTGTTGCCTTTATCCTGTGCTTGATTTACATATGCATGTATATAAATGCCAAATATATGTGCCATGCCATGGCTGTGCTGCATGAATGGGAGTCAGGGAGAGATGCTGGAGCTGCTCCTAGATCCCTGTGGTTTGGGTTTGGAAGCAGTCACACCGGTGCTGTGAGTTGAGTAAGCTGAATATATTTAACTCAGCTTTTCCTGTGTCTGAGCAGGGGATTTGCCATAGCCTGTGGCTGGCTGTTTATTAGCATAATTTAATGGCTGGCTATAAATAGAAATGAAGGGAGGTGCAGACAGAGACATGCCTTACTAACCTGTCTCTTGGGCCCTTGCCTGTGATCTTCCTTTTTTCTGGATTTTTCCCTCCTTTTCCACGGTGATAAATAGTGAAAATGCAATTACGATGTTAATTTGTTGTGTTAATGTGCTGCAGCAGGGAGCCAAAGGGAAGGGCTCTGACAAACTGGAGAGCCAGCCAGCTCCCATTAACCATCCAAGCTGCTGGGGGAGTCCTGTGCCACGGGAAAACCGGGAAGCACAATCAGCATCTTATCAAGGCTGACACCGAGAGTGATGCAATCAGGTTCAAGTGTCCCAGAAGGACCGAGGCACTGAATAAAGATAAAGCCACTCAGCCTTTTCTTGCTTCTCCGGGGTCGTTGGGAAGGGAAGGATGTCATTAACCGAGCAATAAATCTCATTCCTGAGGCTGCCAGTTTGGGTTTTCTCCCCTGCAGGAGGAGCACAGGAGGGGATGGCAGCGGGACCCCTTTGTCCCTGCACGGAGGGGCTCTCCCCAGGCACCTCTGCTTCTCCACAGGGAATCCTGCTGGGGCACTTCAGGGCTTCATGGGCTCCAGCACAGGCTGCTGTCCTTCCCTCAAGTCCATCCCTTTCTCCTGCTTGTGTTGCTGTGTCTTCAAGGGCTGCAGTCCCCTCTCACAGTGCTTTTCTCTGCCCCACAGCAGCTGGAAGCTGTCCAGATGTCCAAACTGTATCCCACTGTTCCTTAACACCTTGCTTTTCAAGAGACAGCAGCTTTTTCATCTCCTCCTCATTTATCTGACATTCCAGGTTCTCTCACAATGAAGATGGCAAAAGGTACAAGTGTTGTCTTTTCTGTTCTTGAAACTGGAAGGATTTTCCTGCTGTGGGCAGACAGCCCTCAGGTGAAGAGTCCAAATTGTGAATTAAGATCTGAAATGTTATTCTTGTCTTGAGAGTGACCAGGCTGCTGTGGGCCTGATATTTCTGAGTCTGAGAATTGCTAGCAAGGGAAACTTTTTAGCAGTTCTCCTTTTTCTAAAACAACTTTGTGTAAACAATATTCCTTTCCAATAACAACCTCTCTCCCAGGTGTTGTTTGCTATTTCTGTTACTTAACCAGTGGAGAGAAGTGTCAATCCTATGGACCAATAATGTGCCTTTTTAGTATTATAAAAAGGCTGAATGAATTGTAAATAAAGCCTGCTGACTGGAGTCAAGCACCTTTATTTTGTGTCCTACTGTGACAGGCTGCTGCTGTTCTTGTAGGGCCTAAACCACCCTGTGGGTGCCTCAGTGCTGTCAGCACATGGAAATTATGTACAGACCAGGGTGCTGGTAGGAATGCTCAGATTTTTCCCTTTGGCTAATATATCTGTTCCATTCCACCTCTCCTTCCTTATGAATGCTTACAAAGTACAACCTGCTTCAGCAGCACCCTTTAGAATTTATTGAAAGACCACACACAGCCTTAATCAAATACTGTTATGGTCAGGTCTTACATAAATAAGTAAACCAGTCTCCAAAGCAGATGATTTGCTGGTAATAGAAAAATATATTTTTATTGCAGTAGCTGGCTTTTCAAGGAATTAAAACTCATTAGCCTGTCCCATTTAGAAAAAAAAATAAAAGGCTTTTAAACATCAATTTAGAACCCATTTACAGGCTCTCTCAAGGTCCTGTGTCACCACTTGGATCCAGGGTTATGTCTCCCTAATAAAATACTGGGAAATGTGGAAAAGTAGTTGGGGAACTGGAATCTCTGATTTTTTTATTTTTTTTTTAATGGAAATATATGTTCAGATGCTAAATTACCATAAAACACACACAGACACACACAGACACACA
>WEIU01015112.1:698928-715757 GCA_013389925.1 Aegithalos caudatus
AAAAAAAAAAAAAAAACCAAAAAAAAAAAAAAAACCAAAAAAACCCAAAAAAAACCCCCACCACCTTTCAAGAAGCCCCAAAAACAAAAACAAAAAAATAATAAAAATCCCTAAACCAAACAAAAAACCCCATCCCCACAAACTCCTGTAAACAGGAGAGAATTAGAAACTCATTGCAAAATATGCAAATGATGTAAAGTTCAAAGAGGCCAAATGTCCTGCTCCTGTTTGTGATAGCCCTGGCCTGGCACAGTGCTCAGGGCTTGCAGAGAGGGTTAATGAAAGACATTGGCTTTACAATTAATGTTATCAAGCTAAAGAATATTGGCTTTTCACAAGCTGTTCACTAAATAAAAAAGGTAGATCTACATTAGTATTTTGCAGCCTGACACCCTGAGACCTGATTTTTGAGTAGTCCAGCTCCTCCAGTCTGCAGTTAAAGCCAAGGTGTTCAGATTTTGAAGACACCCGAGGTGGAAGAATATTAAAAACCTTTGGAAAAGCAGGAACTGATTTGAAATCCTGTGTGTTTCAAGCTGACTGCCCAGCCAGGGACTCTGCAGCAAAGGTGAGATGGGGCTGATGCTGCCCTGTCCCACTGAATCGTTGGGCAGATGCAGTTATCAGTGCTTGAAAAACCTGGTTGCTTTATTGGCCATGAAAAATGGCCTGTGGGGAAACACAAACTCATCACTGAGAGCAGGGCCTGCCTCTGTGCACTGAATGAGGCTTGTGGCCACGGAGTGAACAGCAGAAATAGATGGTGATGCTGCTCTTCATTCCCTTTGTGAAGCAGGACCTGTGTGTTGGCTGGAAACCTTGCCATGGGACAATACAGGGCATGGGGAAACTTTCCAGGGCAGAGAGATAAAATGAATTAACAACTTATAATAGATATTTAAATGTGGCAGGAAGTGTTTCAAAAATATTAGTAAAGATCATCTGCCAAAGTAGTGTGTGCTCCTCCTAAAGCAGCCTGAAGGGAATGGCACTGTAAATAAGTCAATATATTCCTGATTTACAGAGATCATGCCTTGAGATAGCTCCATGTGTCTGTACTTTGCCCTTGTTACACCTCATTGTGATGCCTTAGGTCTTGTTCCCTCTGTTATCATCACATTCATGAGCTTATGCTGCTCCTGTAGGTTCTTTTACAGTGTCCAAAGGCACCTCATACACCAGAGCTAAACACCAGGAGCCTACAACACCCCATCCTGGCTGAACTCCATGAAATGAGTGATTGCTGACACACTGTTGGTGTTTCCCTACAAACTGAGGGGTTCACAGCCTGAGCCTATTCCAGTGCTCTCCCCCTCAGTGTAAAGGTCTTCCTCATGCTGAGGTGAAACCTTTATATTCTGGCCATTGCTCCTCATCCTCACTGGGCACCATTAAAAAGTCTGGCACCACCCTCTGACCCCCCTTGGAGGTGTTGATATGGATTGATGAGATCTCCTCTCAGTCTTCTCCAGACTGACCAGCCCCAGCTCCTGCAGCCTCCCCTCACAAGGAGATGCTCCAGACCCCAAATGAACTCTGTGATTTCCACTGGACCTCTCCAGCAGCTCTTTCCTGCTCTGAGGAGCCCAGAACTGCACACAGCACCCCAGATGTATCTTTTCATATGTCTCCTTGCTGTAAAATCCTGTTCAATGGTATTATATCAGCACTGACAATTATTTTCAAAGGGTAGTTCTCATTTTATATGGATTTAAATACTTTTCCATATTTGCCAAGGGAGACAGATTGTTAAAAGCCAGAAAGCCCCCCAACAGGGTCACCAACTGGAGTGAATTTTAATATTATTGTCTCCAATTTAAAAAAAAAAAAAAAAAAAAAAAAAAAAAAGGCCAATTTTAGGGAAAAAAATAAGCAGTCAGGATTTTCAAGTAAGCTTAATTCATGCCTGCCCTTTAAAATGTTATAAATAGAAAAACATCATCAACAAACTCCTTCACTGTGCAAGAGCCTAATTTCTTCCTCTCCACTGGGATCTGGTGTGTTTTTCAGAGTCTGTCATTAATTGTGCTGTATTGTGAGCATTTTCTGCTTCACTAGTTAGTCAGATAGGCAGCAAATGGAGTCAGCTCTAGGTCAGAAAACACAAAAAGCCAACTCCTGCTGCCTCCCAATCAGGTAGGGATATTGAATTGGGCTCCACATAATTGAAAACATTAGCAGGCTGGACAATAAGCCAATTCTTAAACACATGGGCATGAAACACAACAAAGAGACAAGGTCTGAAATTCCCAATAAGCCTGATCCATCTGCCCATGAAAGCAATAGAATTTCCTCCACCTCTGGCACTGGGATCAGAGTAGGGTGCCTGGAAAGAAATACCAAGGGCCCAGTGATCTAAAGGTAGAGATCAAAATATTTAACTTCCCCAAAAGCTGTGAACAAAAGTAGGCTTAGCACTGCCAGTTTTTCAACAGGCATGCTGAGACATAGAAAAAGATATGGGGTATTTTGGCATGTTTTTAAAAGTGGATGAATAAAACCTTTTTCTCTCTGTGAATAAATAGCCACATCTTACTTGCTCTGAGCACCTCCTTCCCTAATTTCTTGTCTAGAAGTTGCTTTTAGCCTCTTTCCAACAAAGTTCTGAAAGGCAGAAAATTCCCCTCTGTTCTGTGGTGTGCATTTTCACAGACACCAACTCTTGTTTAAATGAGACCTGGACCTCAGCTTTCCTGAACATGGTGGTGTTTTCACCTTGGCTACAAGCACAAAGGCTGAGGGACATCACCTGGCACTGCAGACATGACACACACAACGTTTGCTGGCTGGGGCTCCAGCCTGGAAAGAGACATCCCTGAGAATCAGACATTGGCCACAGAATGAGTGATGCACACTTCACAGCCTGCCTCCCTCTTTTCTTGAGGAGATACCACAGGCTGAACCTTCTTCCCCTTCTACAGCTAAATGCTAACCAGGGCCTCTGGTACAGGGAATTGCAGGACCCAGCTGAGGTCTCTGCTGGGTACAGGCACAATCTGCAGTAGCTGAGTGTGTCCCTGCATGGGGCACAGCAGGTCCCTGTACCAGGACTATCTGGAGGGCTGTAGGGAAGCAATATCCCTGGGTAAGCACACAGATATTCCCATGCAGGATGTGTAGAGGATGAACTTTCCTCATGGCCATAGCTGTGACCTCCTTTTTTTAGCTTGCTGTTTTTGGTTTCATTGTCTGAGTCGCTGGCAGTGGAGATCACCTTGGCATGGGAATGTGCAGGAGGGGAGGTTACAGTATCTTAAAATGTTCTGCTGTTTATTTATAGCATAATGGAGCCAGAGGGGGAAAGCAGAGGCTCCAGCTCACATGGAATGTGCAGGGAAATGGTGCCCTTGGGGATGGGCTGCTCTCTGTGGAGTATTTCAAGCACCCACTGAGGCTCACCTCTAATGCTAGCTGTGGGGAAGGGAGAGACACAGAGGTGAGTGTTCGCCACATCTTCCTATGCAGACAATTTTTTTTCTGGGGCAGTTATCATATTGCTTCCCATCAAATATCAATTTGCATGTTATGCTGTAATATCAGGCCTCCAGGCCTGGTCCCCTCTGCTGTGACAGCAGCAGCCTATTACATGCATTTTAATCAGAGTTCATTGCATGTGCTGTCTTCCATGTGTCTTCTCGTATAAGAAATGCAGAATAACAGTCATGGCTATGCAAAATCTATAAGGAAAGGAACTGTACAAACACACGTGATGCAGCTTCCTGTGGGCCTGATTTTCTGTGTCTGGAGGATTTCAGCCTGCTAATGGCTGCAGATTTCTTCCCAAGGGAAGATTCCTCAGGAGAATTGTTTCTCAAAACAATTTTAGCAAAATAACTGTTCTTTCTCAAAATAGTCCTGTGCATCTGTGTGTTTGTGTTGCTCTAGTTCCACCAGTGGGACTGGAGAGGTGTCATTCCTATTCACCAACCATGTTAAGTCTGTATTGGAACACCTTACAAAAAGTAGTAAAAATTAGACAATAAAGCCTTCTTTATGCCATTTGCCTTCTGAAATATTTGGAGTCTCTCATGTCAAACAGTGACAGCTTCCCTTATCAGGTGAGCAGCAGTGGCAGCCACATCCTCTGGGACTGTGGGATCAGGGATGATGACGTGCACTGAGCAGGGGAGATAAGGCAAGGAATAATTCCCCTCACACTGCCTCAGGCTCCTATCTACACAATCACAGCCCTTGCTCTGTGTAGGCAGGTGTTTGGCACTCGGTCCAACAATGCCCACCCTGGGTATCAGCAGCACAGCAAAATGTTCAGAGCTCAGAGCTCAGAGCTCTGAGTCTGCCCAGCTCCAGCCTTCTGAGAGGTGGAACTCAGGGCTGCTGCTCCCTGACTGGCCCCAAAAGAGCAAAGTGATCCCCTGAGCAAAGGGGCAGCTGGAATAAGGATGGATGGATGGGTAGATGGAGGGATGGATTGATGAAAGGATGGATGGATGGATGGATGGATGGATGGATGGATGGATGGATGGATGGAGGATGGATGGATAGATGGAGGGATGGATGGATGGATAGATGGAGGGATGGATGGATGGATGGGTGTTGGTGACTGTCTCTACCCCCAGTATCTGCCCAAGAACCAACAGAAACTGCCCTAGAGAGAATCTGAGGACATAAAACCTAACCCAAATCACACTCTGCTGTAACTCTATGGGGAAAAAAAAAAAATCTCCTGCAGCCAGTGTATTGTGTATATAATGGATGAATCCGTGTCAGGAGCAAGGCTGCCAGGGCTCAGGGAGTGCTTGGACACTGCTGTCAGGCACAGGGTGGGATTCACAGGGGTGCCCTGTGCAGGGACAGGATTTGGATTCAATCCTTGTGAGTCCCTTCCAGCTCAGGAGATCCTTGATTCTACGTACACAGCATATGCAGACATCCCTCCACCTCCACGTTTGAAGACAATTAATTTCATTACGTCCCAGGAAACAAACTAGTTTCTTTCACAAGGCAGTACTCTGCTGAGGGGGTGTGCCCATTCAGAAATTCCTCTTTACAACCTCAGGCATTGTTTTTTTGCTGATGCAAATCTCCCGTCAGAGGCAGGGTGCAGCAGCCCTGCAGCTCCCCGTGGGCACAGGGCAGGGCTCCGGCTGTACCAAGCACAGCTCACGGCGTGCCCGGGCACGGGAGAGGCACGGAGGGTTGTGAGCGCCCGGCTGACGGAATCTGGGTGAGGTGTTAAATGTTCGAATAACAGAACACATCTTAGCTCCTTATTTTCTTCAGATGCACCCTGGAAAGCGCCTCAGAGGTGTGTCCCAGCTCCTGGGAGCAGGCGGCTGGGGAGGAGGAGGAGGGGGAAGCATCGGTGACGGCAGCAGAAATCCCGGGGATAAACGATGGGAAGGGGGGATGGGAACATCTGGAATCAGCTTCTTGGGATGCTGCTGCTGCTGTGGCACAGCTCGTACAGCCACAGGGCTGTGGGGATCACAGAGAAATTGCTGTTTGCAAGCAACCCGGGAACGTGGCTCACCTTCATCGACCTGCAGGGCAAACACCTCGCAGGGGTGATGGAGGCAGTTCACAACGCTCAAAGAATTGTGAAAGAAAATGACTTTCAGGCTTTGCAACAGTTTCAGGAAGGTGAAAATGAGTCCCCGCCTCGCCCCAGCGCTGTGCTATAACCTGACAGCTTTAACAATATGCTTTACTCCTGGTGCTGCTGCAGCTGAGGCCCCTGCACCCTCCCTGTGTGCGGTGTCTGAGCTCAGGTCCAGGTGGGACAGCAGCTGCCACCTCAGCAGAACGAGACAGCTCTGCTGGCATCGCTGGGGAGGGAGCCTTGTGCTTTTACAGGCGCTGTAAATTTGATGATGGCCCTGGCCAGAAGTGAGAAGAGGATCCTTGCCTTGTTTCCAGTTTCACCTGGTGGGCAGTAACCCTCCTCCCACCCTTACACATTCCAGAGGAGCCCGTGTGCTCCTCAGGCAGTGCTTGGGGTCTGACCAAAACCAAGCCCCCAAGCCTCAGTGACTCTGTCCTGTGGAAAAGGCTGAAAACTTCCACTGCTGAGCAGAGGACAAGGCTCACAACCAGGAAAATCCCTTCTGTTGTTACAGGTGTGTTTATTCTGGCCCTACATCAGGGCATTCCTGAAGGGCCCCCCACCCCTGGAAGTGTCCAAGGCCAGGATGGACAGGGCTTGGAGCAACCTGGAATAGTGGATGGTGTCCCTGGCCATGGCAGGGGTCTAGAATGAAATGGTTTTCAGGTTCCTTCACACCCAAACCATTCTGTGATTCTATGAAAACAGCATTTTCTGTACTGTCACTAAGACTTGGACCCTGGCAAGCTTCTGTGTGTGTGTGCTGGCAAAATGGCACTGGTACTACCTGAAAATCAAAGGAAACAATCCCAGAGCAACAAGAAACCTGGGAAAAAAACAGAGAGAGATACAGAGTTTGATCATAAAATAAAACTTTAATTCTTATAAAGCCCTAAATGAGACACAGGAAGGGCAAATATTTGTTCTGCTGCTGACCTTCTAAGGCAAATAGCACACGAGGCCCTGTGGGGCTGGAGGCATCGTGCTGCTGGGAAGTGAGAAATCACCCAAAGCCAGACTGGGCAGTAGAGAACCAGCTGATTACTCAGGGGAGTCGAATTCCAGAGCAGTGAGAAGCCCTTACCTGGATAAAGGTGCCCAAATAACAGATATATCTTTGCCATTACTTTTTGCTGCTGAAAAGAGAGGAATTAATTTCCAGTGTGTGTCTGCAGTTGAAATTCAAACATATTTTCAGCATATCTATAATTTTCTGTGTGCAATTAGTGCTGTTGTCTCAGCTAGAGAATAGCTTTTAGTATTTTGAACTGAAAAATGATAAAAGTTTTTGGTAGAATTGTCCATTCCATCACACCAAGAAGCTTATTTTGGTGAAGTCTGTGCCTTCAAGGACACAGCACTGCTGTCACCACAGGCAAAGGTGCTCACCTGAGCTGGGCACAGGGCACAGTCACAGAATCACAGAGTGGTTTGGGTTGGGAAGAACCTTGAGACCAATTCATCCCACTGGACCTTCCACTATCCCAGGCTGCTCCAAACCCCATCCAGCCCAGCCTTGGACACTGCCAAGGACATGATATCCAACCAGACACTTATTTTCAGCTCCAAAAAGTGATTTTTTTTTTCCTCCTACCTGGAGTCTGTGCCTGAGGGGCTGACACCAGCCAACCAAGCAGTGGTGGCTCTGCTCTGTGTCCAGCCTGGAGGTTGGGGCAGCTTTGAGAGATAAAGGAAAAGACTATTCAGGAGAAAAGCTACAAAACTAACCCCTGGCCGATGGGTTAACAGGGAGAGGGGTGGGTGTGCCACTCCTGGCCTCAGGTCTCCTCCTCACAGCCCTCCTGGTCCCGGGAACATCCCTTCCCTGAGCCAGGATCTTTACTGGGGCTGTGATCACCTCGGTAATGATGCCGTTTGTGACTAATCTGCCCGGATTAAAAATGAACTGTAGCTGCTGCGGCTTCCACCTCTGCCGCATAGCAACGAGAGCAGAAAGTCAATTAATTACCTTCTCGCTGGAATCCAGGGGCCCTTTCATCCCCGGCTCAGCCGAGTGTGTAATGGAAAAGGGATGGAGGCAGGCTGCAGCTGGCCAGCTGGGAATTGCATGACAAAGTGAAAGATGAGCTCTGGGAAAAAGAGGGGAGGGAGGGTGCTGGGGGAAACCCTCATCCCACAGGTTCATTAAAAAAAAGTAAGATGCTACTGATTACACAATTATTGCCTTATTTCCCTGCTTTCAGCCCTGATGATGGTTCTGCAGACACCCTGGCTTGTTGCAGGGCACCACCTGAGCTCCTGGAGACATGGGATTATCTGCTCTGCCAGTTCTCTGCTTCAGAACTGGGCTCTCAATAAGTTTATTTGGGTAATGGTCCCTTTTTGGCTGCTGTTTCTCAGGGTAATGGTCCCTTCTGGGCTGTAGCAGCATCTCACATTGCCCTGGAGAGTTTCCAGCCAGCAGCTGTTTGGTTGCTGTGAGAGCTGGTTTTGGATGTGGCCGTTTCACTGCTCTTTCTGGTGGCTTTCTGTGGTGAAGGTTAATGGGAAAATCATTCTAAAGATTGAATTTCCTTGGAATGACTTGACTGAGAAGCCATGGGTGGTGATCTGAACAGGTACTGGGGTTGACTACTCCTTCTTTTAGCAGCTTCTCTGGAGACAGGGGCTTGTAAGGTGTTCTCAGTCCTCCCAGACAGGGCTCCTGACCAGTGCTCTCTTCTGAGGGACACTGCAAAAGTGAAGGAAGATAAGGACTATTTTAATGTCCCTTTATCAGATCTGACAGCTTCAGAGCCCTCAGTAATTGTCTGTTAATGAGAGTAAATAAATGTTACCTCTGGTCCCTCTGGTTCAGCTGTGTCACCTCGCAGGGCTGGGAGAGGGGACACCGGGACTGGCACTTCCTTGGGCAGGGAAGAGGGGACAGTGGCAGGGAGGAGCACGAATTGGGATGTGCAGGAGCCTCCAGCAGGGCCAGTGGCTGAGCTGTGGGGTGAGGAGGGGGCCCTGTGCAGGGCTCTGTTGCAGTCACAGCCAGAGTGGGACAGAGGGAATGTCAGGGAGAAATTTCACATCAGGTGCCAGAAAGGAGCTCTGGTTTGTAGAAAGGATCAAACCTAGAGAGACCAAGGAATGTGAGACCCTCCAGTTTAACTTAGCCTCTGGGCATTTCTGTCCTATTATCAGTTGGGATGTGAGCTGAACCAGGCTCCAGTGATTTATCAACAGTGACAGAGCTACAGTGACTGAAATGGAACAAAGAAATTTAAACTCTGCTTTCCTGCACAAGTTGGAAATTTGGAATCCCAGGCTGCCCTCTCCCCATCAGGGGTTTGTGCTGTGTTTAGAAGTGTCCAAGTGTCCAGCTTTAACAGCCAGAGACCTTTGATGTGGCAGGAAGGATGCCAGCTCCTCCTGGAAATACTGAGAGGCTGCTGTGCCCAGTTTGGTGAGTACAATGCCATCTGCAAGCCTTAGGAAACAAATCTGGAGGATCTTCTACCTGATGCAGCCACCAAATATTTATTTAATGGGTGGTAAGGTGAGGAGTTTCAGCACTGGAAGAGAGTTCCTGAGTCACAGTCCTGCTGTGGGACTTTCCCAACCTTGCAGTCTCCTCTCACTCAGCTTTCTATTGTGGGGAAGTAGTAACTTTAAGTCTCATTATTAATTTACCTCATCTGCAGTTTACATGTGTGCAGGGGGAGGTAATCACAGAGCTGCCTTCCCTGCTGTTCTCTTCCTGAGGTTTTATACTCTTCAAATTTCTTTTTGTCATAAATCAAATTAACTAAATTGCTTAAGAAGTGCTGTTCTATTAAAAGCAAATAGTGCTGTAATGCCAAAAGTTTATTATGAGAACCGTGTTTTTAATAGTAACACTGGGATTGCAGGCTGCTAAGTTCAGACTTTCAAAGTTTAAAGACTGCTTAACACTCCCCTGTGAAATAAATATTCTGGTATGCATTTACAGAGGCCTACAACATGGTACAAATGGATGAAAAGGCATAAATGTGGTTAAGATATTGGTTATTTTATTTGCTGAAGATCCTTGGATCCCCACACAAAGCTGTAGAGCTCCACTTCTAGCTGAATCTATCTTGGTGGTCCTGAGTGGGTTTGGGAAGCTCCTGAGCCACAAGGAGTGAGCCCAGCTGGTGCATTCATGGACGCTTTCATGGCATGCAGTGATGCACTTCATCACCAGCCTGTCCCCTTTATCAGGAGCTGTCCCAGGGGGAAAGTGCTGTGGGGGAACAGCAAACAGCAAGGCTCCCCAGCGTTTGGGTTTGCAGGAAAAGCAGCAGCAGGGGAGGGCAAAGCTGCTCCATAATCTGCAGTGTCCCAAGGGGAGGTACCACACTGGGCTGGGCTCCTGGAGGGGTCAGTGCAGGGCTGGAACCAACCCCTGCTGCTGCCCTCAGCTCTGTGCAAGGATGGAGGCAGTGGGCAGGAATTTTAGTGCCCAGAATATTTATTTGCAAAGTTTTTAATAATTAACAATTAATTAATTGATAATTTTAATTAATTTTGATATATTTTAACAATTTCTTAATTCAGAGGCTTAAGCTAAATTCATGGAAAGGCAAGAACCTGTCCCTGTAATACCCATGAAGCAGAGACCCTTGGGCTCCTGGCAGCTGCAGAGCAGGCCCCAGTGAGAACCACCCTGCCTGCACCTTGCCCAGTCCTGGGCCCACTTCTGCCTCTTTGGGAGCACACATCCCACCAGGAAGTGACCAAAATCCCCACGGGAGGTTTGTTCCAGTGGTAACAGGTGAAATTTCTATTTTGCTGAAATCTTTGCTGTGTGTCAGTGTGACAGCTGTACACTGAGCTCCTGCATCACCAAAAATACATCCTCTGCTGCAGATGTGATTCCCAGCTCGTGGTCTATTCCCTCCTTACTGTCTCCTGGCAGGGGATAATTTCAGTCCTGCCCTAGTACCTGCTCTCTTGCTGTACATTGTCCTAGATGAAAGAGGAAAGACCCCTCTGCAAAGGTCTGGGCTTCTGCCTGTGGGGTTGATGCTGAGACCCCCAGGGCTGGCTGGATTCCTCTGGTGCCCCTGGACAAGGAACTCACTGCTTGCTTGCTCCTGAGGACAATAAATGCTAGTGTTTCAGAAACTCTATAATCTGAAGTGCTGACAGGAAAGCTTTCCAGGTCAGAGTGTTTCAGAAACTCTATGGAAAGTCCACATTTAGGCTGTAATTGCTGAGTGCTGTCCCCGTGACTGGCTCTGGAGTCAGCACTGCCTGCAGTGTGAGTATCCAGGGTTATTATGGGCACCCTGCAACAGCAGATGAGGCCACTGTGATGAGCTGCTCTCCCTGAGCCATGTAAGAAACAGGCAGATTCTCTCCTGCTTGTGTTGGGCACAGGTAACTGCATTTCCTGCACCCTGCCAGTGCAGCACCAGGAGGGCTGGTCCTGCCCCATGCCAAATCTCTGCAGAGAGCAGGGCACTCACACCCTCCCTGTGCTGCAGTGACTTTCCCCAGCACTGTTCTCACACTGCCATTGTGGGATGAAAGGGAAGGATGTGCATGGAGCCTTCCTGCAAAAAGAGGGTTTTCCTCCTTTTTTTTTTTGCTTTCTTTACTAGAAGCAGGACTTTGCCTGCACTGCAGAGCAGAGGCAGCCAAGGTGAGTGCAGCACCTTGCCCACAAGCACCAGTGTCCCCTCAGCTGGCAGTGGGCATGCAGGGGCTCACAGACCCTCACCAGGTGAGGATTTCTGTCTCCTCCTCTCCAGCAGCACGGGAGTTGCTGTGGGCTGGGCTCTCCTTCCCTTTGGATCAAGCTGTGATGTGTCTCACTTTGCCCTTTGGCTTTCCTTAGGGCACAGCAGCATCCTCGTGTGGGGCATTTCTGGGCTCAGGTTCTGACTGTATCCTTTGCATGGAGTTTATTTTTGGTCTCTAGGAAAAACTCCCAGACTAATTGATGTTATCTGCATGCAGAGGCTGCACATCCAAATCCTGCTGCTGGAAGCAGCACCCTCCACATGTGAGGCTCCACAAATTGTGTGGGAGTCATGTTCAGAGACCCAACAGCAATTTTGCCAGTAGCTCCAGTCCCTGGCTTAGGTGAACCCAATTTCAGTCACTGCAAAACACAGAGAGGACCTGTTAAAGGAAGATACACAAACCTGTGCCTGCTGCCTTGCTTTGTTGGCCTTGGCTGAGCTGTCAGGAATATCTCAAAGCAGGATTTGGGGTTTCCCAAATTGCTCATCTTGGCTTTTGGATAGAGCTGGAAGACGTTTGCAGGGGATGTGAGTGACTGTGTGTTGCTGACCTGCTTTTATCGGAAATGGGCACAAAAAGGAGAAGGCAAATGGACAGATGGGGGCTGGGGCAGGCTGAGATGGAGCCCTCCTGACAAGAAACACCCCAAGGCAAGCTGGCTGCTGCCTGGGCCTCTGCCCTGACAGGCCCTTCCCACAGCATGCACAGATTAAATGCAATTAAGAAAAAACAGCATTAAAAGAATAAGAAAAAAAATATAGATTATATAAAAAATCTCCAGGACTAGGGCATCATCTGCCCACAGGGAGAAATTTCCTTTACAGACCAGTTGCTGTTTGTTCCAGCCTCTACAACTGCAGCAGAAGAGCTTTTTATTTGGAAGTTGATATTAAAAAGCTGGGCACCTATGAAGTGTGCACCTTCCTTTCCTAGTCCTTTGTCATTTCCTGTGAAATACAGCAGCATGTACATATATGAATATTTAATTTGACAATGATGAAGCTTTATATATTAAGTCAATGAAAATGCTACTAGGCTCGTGGGAACAATACTACAGAGTAGTGAGTTGGGAATTTGGTACCCAGTGGCTACAACTTAATTTTGATGTAAAGCATAAAGACAAACAATGAGTTAAATTTAATTCCAAGCTATTGAAAATGTTTTTGGGAACGTGTTGTGCTCAAATTGCAAATTAATTTTTAGTTTATAGGTGATAATGGTTTATCAAGGACTTTTCTCTGGGAAATTGAAATCACAGCAATTCATGTACAAATTTTTTCCCAAATTACAGATCAGAAGTTATTTATTTTGCAAATAATGAGGTTAAATCAAGAAACCTTTCTTTACATATGGTAATTTTTTCTCATCATAATACACATTATTCTAAAATGATGATACTCCCAGTCCTTAATATGTGTGGTCTTTTTTTTTTACGAGTCTGTAATGTAGGCAGCCATTTTGTGTTCAGTAAAAAAAAAAAGAGGAAATAAAGAGGGGACATCCACTGTGGGCTCTGCTTTTGGATTTCACCCTGTTATGGTTATTTTACTGCAGAGTATCTGTCAGCGTGGCTGCTGCTGCCTTTGTCTTGAACAGACTGTGGGTTCAGCCACAACAGCCAGAGCACAAACCCAGCAGCGTGTGTGATTCTACACCCGGAGTTTTCACTTCGTGCTTTTTGCTGCTGTGAGCTCTGAGCACACTCAAGAGGGAGAACCCAAGGCTTGGGACATTCCAGCAGCCCCCGGGCCCCCTCCCAAGCCCACTCCCCGTGCACCACGTCCTGACACCGATGCTTTTTCCTTCCCCACCGTCCCGAAATTCCCAGAGCTATTAACTGGGTCACGGGAGCTGCTCCCAATCCAGCAGTTTCTCTAATTGCCTTTTGATAGTATTTCGTGCAACTCTTCATTATCCTGTCAGAGCTGCCCGGCACGGCGGCGGAGGGGGATGAGGGTGAGGAGGCAGAGCTGGGATGAAGGGCACTGCTCTGCAGCCTCCTGTGCATTGCTGCTGCTGCAGGGAGGCATCGGCACGGCCAGAAACACAGGAGCTGCTTTTGGCAAGGGCTGCAGGAAGGTGGAACCGCTTCCCTGTCCTGGGATCACCTCCCTAGGGGCACATGTGCCTGTCCAGAGGGCTGGCTGCTTCTCCAAGAGTGCCTGGGCTGGCCTGGATGAGTTCTGTTCTTCGGGCAGACGTGATCATGGAATTTTCTTGGCTGTTTGGGCAGAAGGTGCCCCTCAGCCTTCCTGTCTCTGCAGCTGGCAGCTGTGCTGGAGGTGCCCTGCAGCAGGTTAGAGGGCTCTGGGGAAATATCGTGGCACAGGCCAGGAGTGTGGGCAGGAATCAGGGGATGGCACACCTGCGTTTGGACAGCCACTCTTTTCCAGAGTGTTATAGGGCAGGATGAAGGTAAACATTCAGGATTTGCACACCCCTCTTTTAATATGGTCACCATTTTCAGTCTGGTGTGTTTGCAGCAGTTCACAGCCCCCCAAAACCCATGAAAATCAAATCCTTTGTGGGTTGGGAGCCTGATTGAGCAGAAAATGAGGAGTGATGCCCATCCTGCTCCCAAATATCTGCACCTTCGTGCAACTAGCACCGCTCTGTGCTGCCCAGCAGCCCGGAGAGGGGCTGGTGGTGAGGGATTTAGAAAAACACCCAGGACTGACCTTCCTGCCTTGCTTTAAATGATTTTTGAGCGCACATAGCTCTTTTCCCTCCGTTTAATAACCAGAAGACCCAGCCACAACCCTGGCAAGCCTGGTCTGCAGAGATAAGGCAGCGCTGCTCCTCTGCCTCGGATGTGCCTGGGGAGGATGCTGGGGTCTGGCCGAGCTGCTCCCCGCGGGAGCAGGGCTGCACACCCCTAGGGCTGCTCGGGGGGGTACAGGAGACCCTCAGCCCGCCTGGGGAGCGGCTGCAGAGAAAGCAGAGGGTGCCAGAGCCCTCAGCGCTGGCAGAGGGGAGGCTGAGGTCGTTCGCGGGCTCGCTCTCGCCTTTCAGCTTCGGCTGAAACGATTTGCAGCTCAAACGCCCCCCTGAGAGCCGCTAACCTTTGGATAAGGTTTGGCACCATTATCCTGCTTGGGTTAATTGGGAGTTAGGAGGAGTGACGCGGCTGCCTCTGTCCGTCCGTCCATCCGTCCGTCCGTCCGTCGGTCCAGCCTCCCCCGGCGCGCTGCGGGCAGCGATGGGGACAGAAGCAGAGGTAAATGCCCCGACCCTTCTCTCCACCTCTCCGGGTTTTCCTCTCTTCGTCTCCCTCTTTCTGTGTCCCGTAGCCCTTCCCCCGCTGCCCCCGCTCCTATTTTGTGCTTTCTACCCCATTTCAGCCGCCGGTTGTAGTTCGGGGGGAGAGGGGAGAAAGCCTTTTTTAAATTTTTCCAGCCGCTGCTGCAGAAAATCTTTTTCTCCCTCTCCTGGACGCGGGGCAGGAGCCAGCCGGTGTCCCGGAGGCAGAGGGAGCCCGGGGGTGTTCCCAGGCGAGCAGGGGTGGCGGGGGCGGTCCCGAGGTGACAGCGGGGACAGGAGAGGGACAGGAGAGGCGGCTGCAGGCTCCCCTCCTGCGCTAAACCCGGGGGGGGGGGCACAGCGGCACACCCGCGTCCCTCGGAGCCCCGGCCCCTGGCTCCTCAGCATCCTCAGCATCCTCAGCACCCTCAGCATCCTCAGCATCCCCCAGGGTTTCTCGCTGGGTTCGGGGTCCGACGAGGCGCTCAGTAGCCCCCGGAGCTCTGGGGGTCCCCCGGGAGAGGAGAGAGCACAGCCCGGTGCAGCGGTGGGAAAAGAGAGCCCCGAGCCCAGGGCATCCCCGGCCGCAGGAACGGCCCGAGCCCGCCGAGAACGGAGGGTGCCACGGCCCTGAGAGGCAGCCCCTTCCCCGGGGCGTTCTCTCCGCACCGGCCCCGAGATCCTGGAGTTATTTTCAAGCTCCCTGTGGCTTCTTTTTTTTTTTTTTTTTTTTTTTTTTTTTTTTTTTTTTTTTTGTTTTTTGTTGTTGTTGTTGTTGTTGTTCTTGGTTGGAATTTTTACCTATTTGGTTGTTTTGGGGGCATTTTGCTTGGGTTTGTATTGTATTGTGGGGGTTTTTTGTTTGTTTTGTTTTGTTTTGTTTTGTTTTCTCGTTTGGTTGGTTTTCTGTCGATTTTTTTTTCCTGCTTTTGTTTGTTGTTTGCGGGGTTTTTTTTTAAATATTATTATTTATTTTGGATAGGGATTTTTTTTTTTCTCTAAGAGATGTCTCCCGATCCCGACACATCCATAACATTCTGGATGCTCAGCGAAGAGCTAAAAGCCCATTTCCTCCACCCTTGGTGTGATCATAGAAATGCTCGGGTTAGGAGGGACCTTAAAGGTCAGCTGGGTGGCCGCAAGTGGAACTCCCTCCACCCCTGGCATCCAGGGCTGCTGGCCGGGGTGCGAGGTGATGCATTTTGGGTCTCCCAGCAGTTCGGGGGGGCAGGAGCAGGGATGCGTCAGGGCTATTTGAGGAGATAATCACGCACCAGACAGAGGTTTGGACGCATTTTCGTTCCTTCTTCCCTGATGCCCCCTGCAGCCTCCAAAAGCAGAGCTCCTCTCACATCTTCTTTCAAAACTCGTCTTAGGATGAATAAAAAAAAAAATGTTAATAAAAATAAAGAGAAATCGTTGGATTAATCCCTCACGGTGTCCATCGTAGCACGCGTTTTCCCAGGCTGTGGAGAGGCGAAACTGCTGCGGCAGCCGAGGGCAGCGGGGACGGCCCGAGCTCTGCAATTTCGCCCCTTAAATCCCAGCCCGTCAAGGCGCTGCTAAACCCGGGGCGAAGCCGTGCCCCGCTCGGCTTTCTCGACCTATCTGTGCACTGACATGTAATAATTCCCACGCAAAGCCAAGGATGCGCCACGCTCAGCCGCCCTCCTCCTCCGCTGCCATCAAAAAAATCCCATTTTTGGGGGACCGGCTGGAGAAACAGCTCGCCCATCCCCGCGCCGGGAGCAGCGGCCGAGAGAGCCCTTAGGGGTACAGCCCTCACCGAGGATATTTTAGGGTTTTTTCCTTGTTTTTTTGCGCCCTTCAGCCTGTTTGCATCCAATTCGCTTTTGCATTGTGGCTGGGGGAAAAAAATAAAAAGGTATTTAAAGAGGTTATTGAAAAGGTTTTTTTCCTAGGAACTGTTTTTGTTTGTGGGGGTTTTTTTTGTGTGTTGCTTTTGTTTGTTTGTTTGTTTGTGGCTTTTTGTTTTGTTTTTGTTTTTTTTTTTTGGGGGGGGAGTTGTTTTTGTTTTGTTTTTTGTTTTGTTTTTGTTTTTGTTTTTGTTTTTGTTTTGTTTTGTTTTTTTAATCCCATCTCTGCTTGGTACCGCATCCCACCTGCAATCGCAGCCTGGGTGCTCCCTCCCTGCTCCCTCAACAACAATACTGGGAAATAATTTAGTGGTGGCTTTTCCTCCCATCTGTAGTAAAATAATGTTCTTTTTTATGCCTTCCAAAGTCGCAAAGGAAACAGAAATTCCTCCCTCCTCCCGCCTTCAAATAACATATATATATATATAAAA
>WEIU01015112.1:721662-743640 GCA_013389925.1 Aegithalos caudatus
GCGGGGATAGGGGGTGGGCCCGGCCCGGAGCCACCGCATCCATCCACAGCCGGGATAAGGGATGTGCCCGGCCCGGAGCCACCGCATCACCCGCCCGAGATGAGGGGAGCCAGCCTGGCCGGGGGGCTTCTCCTCAGGGGTGCTCCCTGCTCTTGCTTCTGCCCTGAATTCTCTGTTCCAGCTCTGCTTTCTCCCCAGGGTGATGATAAGGGGCCAGCGTGGGAGGAGACCCAGCCCATCTCCCTGCCCAGAGCAGGGCTGAGATATCCCCTCGGATCCTGGCAGTAAGTGGAGGTTCCCTGACAGGTTAATACACTGCTCTGCACATCTCTGGTTTGCATGGGCTCTGCACACGGTGCTTTCAGGGTGTTCCCCACCAGGGAAGCAAAGGGACCCATGCCATGCCATGCCATGCCATGCCATGCCATGCCATGCCATGCCATGCCATGCCATGCCATGCCATGCCATGCTGCACGGTAGTTGGCTCTCCTCTCCTGCAGGCAGCTGCCTGAGTCTGGACGCAGGATGCTCGCAGACTAACGTGTCCTGCTCTTTGTGCTTTACAAGGGCCAAAAGTTCTCTGGTTCAGGGTACATGATGATGGAAATCATTTTATGGAGCTTCAATTTTGCAGAGGTTTTAAACCTAATTCAGCACTTTTTTTCCCCTTCCCTTTGCGAGCAGAAGCGGCCCCTGCTATACTTGGGTCTGTCAGAAGATTTGTGCCGTTTTTGTGACAGTGAGGGGAAGGCCATGGACCCTCGCTCCTATCCCTCAGGGTGCAGAACAGTGAAGCTTGACCAGCGAGTGCCCCAAGCCCCCTCAAGGGCACCTCAGATCCCTGAGCTCCCCAAGCTTGCAGGGAGATGCTCCCGGCTGGAGGAGCTCCGGCAGGCACTGGTGCCTCTCGCTGCCGCCGGGCATCAGCTGCCGCTGCGGCTCCGGGGGATGCCAGGGCACCTCCGTTCTCGGCTGTGGAGAAGCCAGCGATGTCCCACGATGTCCCACGATGTCCCAGCGATGTCCAGCCAGCCCACACGGCTTTGTCTCGCTGTCAGCTCTGCTCAGCGCTCCCCTCCGCGCTCCTGCCGGGAGCCGGCGCTCGCTGGGGCTGACGTGCAGGCAGCTTGCGAAAGCAGCCGGCTCTGCCAGCCGAGAGATAAGCAGAGGCTTTGTCCTCTAAACTTGTCCGTGGCTGGAGCGGACGTGGCTGTTGGTGCAACACTTGTGCCTTGGAGCCTGCAGCCCTTCTCAGCAAACATTTTGGTGCAGTGCTGGTGCCGGTGAAATCCTTGGTGTGCCCAGTGCTGTGGGACATGTGCAGCCCTGACAGCAAGGGATGCAGCTGAGTGAAGAAAATAACCCCCAGAATAGCAGCAGGTTTGACTTGAGCAAAGCAGAAATCTTTGAAAAGCCAGTGCCGTGGCGAGGTCTGATCTGTGTTCCAAATGGCTTTTGTCTGTGCCTCGTAGCTTCTGGTCATGTGCTGCAACAATCCTCTAAACCTTCTCACCCTGAAAACCAGACAAAGGCCCTCTCTGCACTCCCAGGGAACGGATTTATTTCTCTCTGTGTCTTTACAGTTCCTCAAACACAATAGAGACCTCTATTTGGGCTCCTTTCCTGAGACATGAGGGTAATGCCACATCTCTGCTGCCCTCATGCATCCACACAGTTGTGCCACCCAAGGGACCAGCGGTGGGAGCTGGAGCGAGGTCAGGGCTGAGCCCACTCCTCCTGTGTGCAGGGGGCAGGTGTGGCACTGCCTCCTCCTCACACATGGAGCCAGAGACCTTGCTGTGCTGGCAGCTGGATGTCTTGGCCTCATGAAGTTTGGATACTCCATATCACATACCCCAGGCTATTTCAGAAAATGCTTATTTTGACTGTGGCACCAACAGTTTCCACCAACTGATTCTGCACAGCTTTGGAGTTTGTGTTTCAGGTGAGGAGCTGGAGGCTCCACCAGTGACTCCACCAACACACTCATCTGTCAGACTCTTGTTTGGGCTCCACACAGGGATGTGTGACCACTGGTGCTGGGTTCCTACAGAGGGGAAGGGAAAGGAATGGAGCAAATTGGAGAGGCCATGGAGGGCTTTTTTGGCTCTAAGAGTGCTCCTCTGGGCTTGGTCCTGACGTGCCCATGGGTCTGGTCCCCCTTGGATTCTCAGGTGGTTCTTCCTCTGTATGAGTGGCCCAAGATCCACAGAGTGGGGGCACACAGGAGACAGAAGGGAGGATGTAGGACTGTCACACCTGCACAGATCAAGCCTGTAAAAGTCCCTGGATTTCTTGCCCCACAATGCTGCCAGAGGGCAAGGCTCCCTCTCCCCCAGCTCCTTCCTGTCTGGCAAGGTCTGTGGCTTGCTGGGGGATTGGCAGCAGGTCATGTCCACAGCCAGGAGGTCTCGCTGGAGTTTGGGAGGTGACCCACGCCTCATTACCTCTGCTGGGACCCAGCATGTGACCCAGCAGAGCCTCGGGCAAACAGAGCACTTTGTTCTGACCCTTTGCACTTCCCTGCCAGCCAGCTGCCCTCTAATCCCCCCAAGGAGGGATTTTCCTCTCCCAGCCCAGCTCCCCGTGCCTTGGTCCCCTCGGAGAGAGGTGCAGGGTAATAATTTACTGCCTGCCACAAGCCACTCCTTCCGACTTTTTCTTCGACCTTCAGACTGCATTGCCAAAATAAAAACAACGGGAGGGAGAGCTGTACAAGCTGCTTCCCACAGGGAGAGCGTGGCAGTGCCCTCCAGCCCCGCTGCAAGATCCCAGGAGCCCTGTCTGCAGGTAATGGCCATTTGCTTTCTCTGGGAGGATTGTGACTTCCCCCTCTTTTAGTGAGTTCCTGAAGCCCTTTGGGAGCAGCAGAGGGTTTTGTGAAGGACTTGTCCCCCTTGCTGCCAGGAACCTGGCTGGCCTGTGGAAGAGCTGCTCCCCAGGGCCAGCAGCTGGAAGTGGAGGGAGATTGAGTTCCAGCAGTGGGGTTGTTTCCAAGCTGTGGAGAAATCCAGAGGGGAGAGGAGAAGCCTCCTTGCTGCCCCTGCAAACTGGCTGGGAAAATTTCTGGTGTTAGCTCTGCTTCCCTCAGGAAACTTCCATCCAAGGAATTCCCACCACCCTGCTTGTCCCTGCAGCCCACATCAGCTCAGCTGGGTGAGCTCCTGTGGGGAGCACCCATGAGTGTCCCTGGTCTGGGTCATTTCAGGGGCTGGCAGATCAGCACAGACCAGTTGTGTGTCCCCTTGTTCTTGGGCCATCTGCACATGGAAAAGAGCCTTGGGGTTCCACTGGGATTTGCAGCCAGCACCAGAGGGGTGAAGCTTACACCAGAAATTTCAGGTTGTTTGCTGTTGTATCCTGGGCTGTGAGTCTGAGGCCAGGCCTGGTGAAGCTCAGGGCTGTCCTGCAGCCTTCAACAGAGCCTTCCCAAACCCCTCTGGCAGGACAGGGAGGGCTGCTCCTGCTCAGTTCCAGAGCAGGGGAACACAGCTGGATTTGGCAGATTTCAGGATGGCTCTGCTGCCCTTGCACAGGGGCTCACAGGCCCTGGCAATGCCTTGAGCCCACCTTGGACTGGGCTGCTCACTGGATCCAGTATTTATAACTCTGCTGGAGACAATCTCTGGCTCTGCCCGCACCAGTTGCTTCCCAGGATTTGCACATGGATAAAAAGGGTGGAAAACATGGATCCCATGCAGTGGAGCTGAAGCTGGCAGCTCTCAGGGATGGAGCAGGCAGAGGGAAGGCATTCCCAGGGACATTGCACCCACAGCTTCTCCTGATGGAGCCAGTGAGGGGCCTGGGCTTGGGCATTGCAGCTCTCAGAGCCACTCCTGAGCTGCTAAGCCCTGCTCAGTCCAGCCAGGACACTGCCTCTCTGCCCTTGTCCCCACCAGGCTGGGCACATCTGGGGCTTGAGCTAGGGGTGGTGGCCCTGTGTCAGTCACACTGACCTGTGCTGCAGGGGAAAAGAGGGACTCACCCCAAAAACTGGTTTTGAAGATTGTGGGGTTTGGGTTTGTGGTTGTTTTTTGTTTATTTTTTTAAAGGCCCTCAAGCATAGGCTGCAATGTGTCCTGAAGTGGTGCTGGGAAGGAGAAGAGGGGACAGCCAGCAGGACAGTTGAGCCTTCCACGAGGACAAGGCTGGCCAGGAGGGGCCACTTACAGTCAGGCTGCTTCCAACAGTGTGTTATTTATTCACTGAGATTGTGCCTACACTTGAAAAGCACTTGGGAGCAAAAAATCCCCCAGTCACTTAATTTAATGGCAGTAATAACCTCAGGAATTTATTCCACAGAAGATGTAAAGGCTTTACAAGAGATCAGTAATATTCTGCCACATTTTTATTTACAGAAACCCAGGCACAAAAAGTGGCAAGAGTTGCTCAAACCCACCTTAGCTGTCCCTTGGAATAAAAACCTGATCCCCAGGAGTCTCCCCTTGTGTCCTTTTTCCAAAACATGGGGGAATATCCCAGCACTTACATGGGATTCCTTGGCAAGATCAAAGGCAAAGCCTCAGGCAGAGCCCTGGTTTTTGGAAGCTGAAAGAAAAATGTAGAAGGGGTAAAATAAAGTAATATTATAAAGAGCTGCAATAGTCACCAATAATCTATTTAGTCTTTCATGAATCCTCCTAAAAGGAGCAAATATCCTCTGAGCTTTTAAAGAACATCCTATCCTATCCTATCCTATCCTATCCTATCCTATCCTATCCTATCCTATCCTATCCTATCCTATCCTATCCTATCCTATCCTATCCTATCCTATCCTATCCTATCCTATCCTATCCTATCTCTTACCCAGCAGAGATAACTGAGTAGCCAAATATTTTAGGTCAACTTTCACTGCAAATCCATGGACTCTTGCTTTGTGCTCTCTAGAGAAGTTATTTGTTTTAGCCTTATCTGGACTTTCCCTGCAATTCCAATTGCTCAGGACTGTGTGGTTCCACTTCAGTGATACTTTTATGGTTATGGTTATGGATATTGCTAGACAGGGAGATTAGGATTATCTTTCCCTATAAAATAGCATATAAAATATTGTAAGAGAGAGGGAGGGGTACTTTTCTGTGTGTAGAGACAATGGGCTGGACCTGCTGTCCCTACTGGATGTGTCCTGTCCTGGTGAAGCTGCAAACCTGGCTTTGCTGGGATGGTTCTTCCTAGAGGGATCCAACTCAGTCATGGAAGGACCACACAGCTCTTGACCCCTTACAGGGCTTGGGGAAGAGAAAGCCTCCCTCCCTTGGGGGGAAAGAAGATGTTTCCAAGCATAGGCAATGTCTGGAGGCTCTGAGCTGTGCCAATCCAGCTGAAAAAATCCCTCTCTGTGGCCAGAGCTTGTTCCCCCCATGGCCTGGCCAGGTCCAGGCAGGAGGTGTGTACAGAAGGGGTTAAATTGCCCAAGAGCTGCTCCTCACCTTTGAACTCAGGTCCAGCCAGAGGTTTTCCTGGCACAGATGTGTTCTCTGGAGGGCAGGGAAACAGCAGCCAGGCACAGAAGAGCACCAATGCTGGCAAAACCCAGCCCTGACATCAGCAGCTCTCCTTCACCAGAATTGTTTAATTTTGTTTAGGAGCGTGTGAGTTCAGAGCAGGGGAATGGGCCAAGGTCAGTGCTGGTGTAAGGGGGCATGGTTACCCTGCTGGCACCAGCAGGGACACGTGCCTGTGTGGTGTGTGTGCTCCCACACTCAGAAATCCCTTCAGTGGCACTGCAGTGCCCTGCCATGGGCACAGGACACGCTGGGTGAGGGACAAGGGCTGCTGCAGGGGTGATGGCTGGGGGCACACAGACCAGAGCAAGGGCAAAGCCTCACCTCTCCCACGTGGGGAGGGCAGGGGGCTGATCCTGCTCACAGCCAGCTGTCCCACTCTTGTCATCACTGCCCACCCTGGCCACCTCTCCAGGGAGAGTCACAGGGCTCCACAGGAAAAGCCCTCTGCAGCTGCCTCAGGTGTCTGATGCTGAATTTCCAGTGAGGACCTGTCCTACACTGGGGATTTACTGGTGGCCCATGTGTCCCTGTGCTTCCAGGGAATGTTTTCTCCTGTGCCAGGGAGCCACCAGTGTCACCAGGCCCCTGGGTACAGGTAGGGTGAACTGGGTTTCAACTCCTCAAAAGCATCTAAACCCCAAATCCTTTCCTGACAGCAGAAATACATGAATTGAACAGGTTTTGGGTAAATTTCTTCTGTGTTAGAGGAGCCAAAGCTCTCAGCTCTCTTCCATTCCCTCTGTCTGCCAGTCCCAAAGTGCTTTGTCACTGGGGTGATGGCAGAGCCCCCAGTAACCCCACCAGACTGAATGCTGGGTGGCTGCTGCCCAGACCAGGCTCAGGAGCTGTCCCTGTGTCCCAGAGCTGGCAGTGCTGCACCCAAGGACTTGCTCCTGCTCTTACTCCTGTGCCCTTCACCTTTGCAGGCAGAGGAACATCTGTGCTCTGCTCCCCGAGGACACCAGGAGCCAGCAGCTGAACTCCTGCCCCAGCTGCAAGCAGAGGAGAATATTTTGGCTGGCTTATGCCTGTGGCCTGGATGGAGCCCTCCTCCACTGCCCTGGGCAAGACAAAGGGTAATGCTGCTGGGGGGCACTGAGCCCTGGGGATGGGGAGGCCGTGGGGAAGGATCCCATGGGGTTCTCCCAGTAATGTTGGGCTTCTGAGCCTTCCTGGTGGGCTCCAGCCAGGCTCAGCCTGCCCAGCAGGGGCTGCAGGGAGCCTGGTTCCCATGGGACATGCCTCAGTGTGTGAGGAGAGGTGGCAGCTTTGCCTCCTCACCTGGCCCTGAGTGACACCCAGCCCTCACCCTAATCCAAAACCAACCCAACATCACTTTGTCCATCATCATCTGTCATCAGATTTATGCATTTATGTCATCAGTTTCATTCATTTTAGCTGTTAAAAGTTTCCTTACAGGATCCTCCTGCTTTCTCTTCTTTAGATAGAAAGTGGGTTTTTAAATTAAAGATGTCTTTTTCCATGGAAATTAAAATCAAGTAGATTTTGTTGATAACAACGAGATTTTCATTGAAGAAATAAAAGCAGAAGGCAGTGACTAGAAAATGTAAGTTAACTGATGAAATTTGACCATTTTAATGCAAGTGGAGGCAAAGCTGAAGAAAAGGAAAACAAGGGATATTCTTAAATGATGTCAATGCTGATAGCTTGAGAATATTAGCTGAGCAAAAACTCAGATTTGGACCTGAAGGAAGGTAATATTTGAAGAAAAATGCTGCTCCCCCTCCCTTGTTACACATGGCACCAAGCACATCAGATACTCCTGATGATCTTCCCCTGGAAGCTGCAGGCTGGGGTGAGGGACCCATTCCCTTTCTGCTTCCCACAGGGAATGCTGCCCACAGCTTTTACCTCCTTGCACCCACCACTGAAATTGCCCTGGGAGCAGCTTTCCTGCTGCTGCAGCTGCACACAGGGAGGTTTTATGGGAAACTACAGTGGAATCAAAAAGAGAGTGCTTTATTTTTAATGAAGAGAGGGAAGACATCAGCCCCTCTCCCAGGCCTCCTTCAGAGCTCGGTCTCTGGTCTCTCAAACCCCCAGGCTCCCCATGTGTTTATGTTTGCAGTTAGCAGTGCTGCAAAGAACCAGCCTGGCTGCAGCCCCCCAGAGTGCCCAGAGACACTGTAAAAAGCAGCTTCTTCAGGGTTTGACCTGAACCAAATGCCAGGTTTGACCTTCCTCCAAACCACTGCACGATGGACAAATTTCCAGCTGACTTGTAGAAAATTATTCAGAACACCTGAGCTGCCTGCCAGGCTGTAATTTGCTCCTAGCCACCACCTGCACCTCTCCCTCCCCACCCAAAGCTATCCTTCCCACCTCAATTCTCACTCCTTGGGTACAGCTAGCACGTGTCTCCTCATCTTTTGCAGCTGGTCAGCTTTTCCTGCCCTCTTTAAAATGCTGCAGTGAGGCACCAGCAGTCTACAATCACTCTGAGGTGTTGAGGGTGGCTGTGTTTAGCTGCTAAATGAACTGCTGCAGGAAACAAAGCTCATCCCCTCTGGGTTTGAGGAAGGAGCTTTGGGCTCCTGGCCTGACAGGGTGGGCTGATGCCAGGAGAGGCAGCGTGGGGAATGAGAGGTCTCTGTGCTCGGTGGTTGTGGATTGCCTCCCATGCTTCAGGGCTCAACCTCTGGGAGATGTGCTCCCAGGTATGTTTCCTGACTTGTTTTCATGGAATTATTTTTTTGCAAAGCACTTTAAGCTTTAGCCACCTGCTGTTTTCTTTAAGTTCTGCATGTAGCTTTTCTCTAAGTTGAAATTTTTCAATTCCATTGAAATGGATTGGTTGTCTCCAGCTTGCTCTGAGCCAGGGCTGCTTGGCTGGGTTCCTCCCGTTTTAGAGAGTCCCTGGGGTGTAGGGAACAGGATGAAAATTTCTGCAGGAGAAAATTGGACAAGCCAGGAGCTCTCCAGTGGGTGGTTAAGAAAGCTTCCTGAAATGCAGAAGTGCTTTAAAGTCTTTCCTAACCTCATCCCGGACTTGCTGTAGTGTCTCAATGGGAATGAAAGTGGAGTTCAGTACTAGCTTGCAGCTATCTCTTAGATCTGTAGCAGGGGAAAACTTGAGCCTTTTTTTCTCTCCCAGCAAAAGCACGTGTTTGCAGGAATCCTCCTTCCCACCTCCCTCCCTGCTCTTCTCTGAGCTGAAACTGGGGCATCTCAGCAGAAACAGGGGCCATCCCTTCAGCTGCGAGCATCCCCCGCGCTGGCTGAGAGCTGGGAGCTGCCCTCGGTGCCCCTCTCTCACCGCTGCCCCTCCAAACTCCGCGCTTCCCCCAGAACATCTCCCGCTGTCCCATGCCAGCCCTGCCAGGCCTGTGCACGCTGGCAGCGGCTGTTCCCAGGGCAGGAGAAGGAGCAGGGACTCGCTGGAGGGGTTTGCAATGTAGGTTAGGTAGGGGAGGCTGCCGACAGCGGTGACATCGCGGGGGGAGGAGGGTGGGGGCAGCCCGCGGATGACGAGCCTGTGAGGTTGTGTCTCCGTGCAAGGTACGCCTTGCATTAGTAATGTGTTTGTAGCAAATAACGCTGGGCTAGCATGGGAATGTGGGTCACCACTGGCAGAACCGTGCGAGGAACAGGGAGCTGCTCGTGCTGCGCTGGGAACAGACGTGTGTTACTGAGGGATGTGTTACTGAGGGGGGAGATTCAGCTGCGGTAACTGCTCCAACTTGTAAGTAGCGGCTTTGTGTTGTGTGAGCGGCTATTTGCAGCCTGGGGGGTGCCCGTGGCCGGGAGTTGGGGTGAAATGGTGTTTGAGGAGGGGGGAGCAGGGGTTTGTGTTCCTGATACATAACATCATGTTATATTGGGGAACTCCTGGACTTGCTGATGCTCTCGGTGGCCCTGGCTGTGCCTGGAGCATCCGTGCTGCACCAGCAGGCACAAGGAGGGATGCAGCCAGGCATGGATAACCAAGGATTCCAGCGTATCTTGGTGACCTATTTCTGGTTCTCTTGTTCGGTGTGTGTGCTCAGGAAATCTCTGTGCTTTAGGGGGAGAAGTGTTTGTTAGCGATAAGGAAAAGCCTGCTTGACTGCTTGTGAGATTTAAACCACAAACTAACCTGGTTCTGAAGGTGGACTTGGGCTGGGGAAGGTGGCTCTGAACCTGAACAGAAAGTGATGTGGGATGTGGATATACATGGGTATGGTGCTTCAGTGCCAGAGACTTTAACCCCAGAGCAAGTCCCTTTAATGAAAAAGCTGCCCTTGGTCGGCAGGGACTTGTTGAGTGGCTTCACTTCCAGCAAAGAGGCAGTGGAGCAGAACAGGGCTGGTGGAGGGAGGCACAGCTGGGCTGCCAGGCTGGAAGGGGCTCCTGCCCAGGTGCAGGTTGCTAAAACAGGCTTGTCCAAGCCCCTTGGAGCAAATCAGAAACTTGTTTTACATCCTTTTCTGCTAGTTAATACCTCTAAGGTATGTGGATGTGTTTCCATGGCTTGCCCCTGTGCTCTCCAAGATGCCCAAGCTGTGATCTCTCCATGTGTGCTTGAGCTATTATTTCCCGAGTCTGGGATAAGAATGGTGGCAACAAGCTGGCCCTGAGGCCAAACCCAAGCTTGTGGGGTTTCAGATTTGGAGGAAATGTGCTGTATCACCAGATGGAGCTGCAGGCAGTGAGCAGGAGTGAGGTGTTAGGTTGGGTTGCTCTGCCAAGAGGCTCCTGAGCAGGGGTGGGAACCTTCTCTACCTACTGCTGCCCTGTGCAGCCTGGGCATGTCCACATACACCTGTGTGCCCTGTGCCAGCCTCCTCCCAGGCCTGGCTCCTTCAGTGAGTGCTGTCTGCTCAGAGACAGCAGCAGTGATGCCTCTCTGCTGTGGCCATGCCTGTCCTGTAGCCTGTGAGACAAACACAGCCCTGAGGCAGGTGCTGGATGACCTTCAGCAGAGCTGGGAGACCCAGGCTGTGAGGGAAAGGACTATGCCCAGTGGGAGGGGATGGGGCTTGATCTGTCTGGGTGCTGCCTCTGTGCTGTCCCTGCTGGTGGCTGCCAGCTGGGACAGGATCTTGGACTTGCTGCAGGGCAAAGAATGGACAAGGTCAGGGCTCAGAGCAGCCTGATGTTGTAAGTTCTCCCTCTGCATGGTTTGTGGGTTTTGCTTTAAATTCCTGCTTTGCCTTTCTTATCCATTCAGAAACTCTAAACTCACAGCTTAGTTTTTTGGCTGCTCATCAGAGCTGCCCCCAAATCCCAGATCTGCTGGTAGGGCCAGTTCAGGGGCTCTCAGGAGCTCACAGGACCCTCTGCCTGGCAGATCCCAAGATCCATGCAGGAAAAGCTCTGTTATGGGCTTGTTTGCCTCAAAACTCATTGTCCTACCAAATCCTTGCCCAGGGAGATGGTGCTGTTGGTGCTGTCCATTCCTTGGTCTGTAGAAGAGCAATTCCAGGATGACAGCTTGCTCGAGTCTATAAAGCCCCTTCTTTTTACATGTAGAGGGAAAGACATGTTTCTGTGAATGTTTTGATTCTTGCTTTCCCTTCAGTGGCAGAACTGAGGAGCAAAACTGAGTCTTGAAATAATTTTGCTATCTACTCCTAAGTGGAGCAAGGAACTCCTCTGTACAGGCTGCACTCCTTGGGCTTCCCTCTGGCTCAGCTGTGCAGCAGGGAGCAGGCTCAGGGCTTCCTCTCTGAAGGGGAGGTGATGATGATGAGTGGTGGCAACTGCCTGCACAGCTGAGCAGCAGGGATGCTCCATGGTGGGAATCCCAGCTCCTGGCACTGGCCACGTGTCCTTGGGCAAGTTACTCCTGTGATGTGTGTGTGCTGGCTTACCTCCTGCAGGGCCTGAAAGGTTTCATTCACGTCCCTAATTACTCGCAGAGTCCTGAATGAAAGGGACAGTGGATGTGCCAAGTGTGTGACGTATCCCAGTACAACCTCGTCCTTGTAAGCACTCTCCTTGCCCCCCCCTGGGGACACAGAGGTGGCTTGGGAAGGTTTGACAGTGCTGCTTTAGCCTGAGTCCCCTCAGCCACCAGAGAGGGTGTCTGTTTTGTGGCACTCATCCCTGTCCTGCGAGCTATTGAGGGCTCCTGGCGAGGCTGGGAGGGAAGATGTCCTGGTTCCTATAATTTCCTGGTTATTTTGGTATGTGAGTGGAAGGGGGAGGAGGGTGGCTGTGGAGAGAAGAGCAAGGTCAGTGAAGAACAAATGTGCCTCTGTGCACTTGTGATCACGCTGCCAGCTAATCGGCTTCGGTGCTCCAACTTTGCTCACAGAACTCATCAAGCACGGCCGGGAGAGGATAGAACAAACCATCAAGGCCTCCAGCTCCAGGCTCTGCTCCTAGTGAGTATGACACCTTCCCATGGGATGGGAGCCCTTTAACAGCTCAGCCTGACAGCCCCTGTGGTGGATGGGTGGTGGATGGAGCTGGCTGGCACCAGGCAGATGTGGGCAGTCCCTGGAGCAGCTGCCAGCATCCTCTGCTGCCCTGCAGCTCCTGCTGTGCTCAGCCTGGCTGTGCCAGAGGGGTTTCCTTGGGATGGCTGGGGGTCTGTGCCTGCTGCTGTGTGGGGGCAGAGGGTGGGAGCACCCACAGGGGAAATGTGGGGAGGCTGGTGGGGTCTTTGGGCCCCCTTTTTGGGAGGGGTGGGGCAGAGGGTGGCTGTGGGGATTCAGAGCCTTGATGTAGTGTATTGTATGAGTGTGATGGGGCTGAGGGGGAGTTTAAGCTCTCTGGGGCGGGGGAGAAGGGGGAAGAGCTGTTCTGTTCATGGTATCTCCTTAATTCTGGCTTTTGCAAAGAGCACAGGGGAACCCTTAAAACCAAAGGGAGGAATCCCGGAGGCAAGGCTCACCCATCCCCAGTGATGCTCAGGCAGGGTGGATTTGAAACAACAAGTGTTCATGTCTGGCCTCTCCAGCCCCAGAAAAAGAGGTCTTTAATGCCTCTGCTCACTGAGTCTGCCATGGCAGCCTCTCTTCCCTGCAATGTCAACAGCCCTGGGCTGCCCTGTCTGACCTGGCCTGGGGAGTGGCCTCTGGCTGCTGCCAGCCCCATGGACCGTGGTGGCTGGACCTGGCTGGACTCTCCTGGCTGCCCTGTGGGGATACTCACTGGGCTGCAGCATCCCTGTGCAGTGGGGAGGGGGCTGCATCTGCCTCGAGAGGGGTCTGGCCATGGCAGGAGAGCTGTGACTTTACCTGGCCTGGTGCTGTGTTGCTGCTGGAGCTCTGCTGGTCCTCATGTGCTCATGCAGTTTCTGCTGTTACAAGTCAGGGTCTAATATTAGCTATGCTTGTTCACCCAGGAACCCTGTTTCCCCAATTTCCTGCCAGCACATGCTGTTCTCTGCCTCCCCCAGAGTACAGGCACCCCATCCTTTGGGATAGCAGTGCTGGGGAGCTCAGCTGAGCCCTCCTATGATGGGAGGGGTGCACACACTGGGGTTTGCACTGCTCCCTGGCAGGTTAATGGTGTGAAGCTGTTTCTCTCTCAGATTTTGTATTCAACACTGTCTTCTTCTTTCCCCAAGTGCTGAACGAGTTGTTTTTTTAATGGATCGTTCTCGGAGCCCAGACAAAAGCACCCAGGTGAGACCATGGCTCTGAAGAAGCAAATCCTCACCTTTGGGACAGAGGGGGCTGGTGCCTTTAGATGAAAAAGGAGGAGAGAGCCTGTCTTAGCCTGCTAGGAATCTTATTGCTGGCTTGTCCTGTGGGTGAGGCTGGGTGGTGAGAAACAGCAGAGAGGCTCTTTTGGACAAGGCAGGGTGTTCCCAGAGTCTAGGGAGGGTAAGATTCCTAGGGAACAGGAAGAGCGTGCGTGTGTATGTATCCATCCCCTTGTCTTTGGGAAGAGGGAGGCTGCAGCTCTGTGATGCTGGGTGTGCATAAGGCCATCAAAAAAGGCCTTAAATATCTGCTGAGGTATCCACTGGGTCTCTTGCTGATGGGTGTTTATCAGTGGCTCTGTGTGAAGGATGCTGTGTTGAGGAAGGGAAAACCCAACCCACAGCATAGTGTTGTGACTAAAGTTCTTGTTATCTTCTCTAGCCTTCAACACAAACAGACAACATCAACCTCGGACCTTCTGCTAACCCCAAGTAAGCTCCCTGCAAAGCCAGGTAGGGTGTGGTGTGGAGTGTGAACAGGTCTGGCAGGGGGATGCAGATGGTCCCTGTGTGTCACAGAGTGGTGTCTGCACAAGTCTGGACAATTACGTTCCTTGGCCAATGCACCAGCTTCCAAGACTATGCTGTAGCTGGTACTTGTTATAATCATCCTCTCCTGGCCACATCTGTAGCCCCTTGTCCCTTTTCCTTTGAGGTAGTAAGGGAAGTGTCACAGTTGGACACAAAATAAAGGTGCTTGACTCCAGTCAGCAGGCAGAAGAGAATCAGAAGCTTTATTTACAATTAATTCAGCCTTTTTATAACATGCTGTGCTAAAAAGTCACATTATTGGTCCATAGGATTGACACCTCTCTCCATTGGTTAAGTAACAGAAATAGCAAACAACACCTGGGAGAGAGGTTGTTATTGGAAAGGAATATTGTTTACACAAAGTTGTTTGGGAACAAGGAAAACTTGTTGAAAAGTTTCCCTTGGGAAGAGCTAGCAATTCTCAGGCTCAGAAATATCGGGCCCACAGGGAAGGTCTTCCTTGTCCCTGCTGGCTTCCTGACTATCTTTCCCTAGCAACAGGGCTGAGCTGTGTCCCCTGTAAAGGCATCACTTTGTCCTCACTGTGCTGTCAGTGCTGCTGCCCTCAGCCCAGGGGCTGCTGAGGGGCTGTTCATGCTCTGCAGGGTGCACTGACACACACAGTGTGAATGAATGCTGAGCCCCTGGGAGTGAGGGTCACCCACCAGTGCCCTTCAATCCCTTTCACAAACACTCCCCTTTCCAAGCAGGAATTCTGCTTTGATGGTGATGTTACTGTTGCGTGTTTCTCTCCCAGAAACATTAACTTGTTTCATTCTTGCCCAACAGTGCCAAGCCAACAGACTTTGACTTCCTGAAGGTTATTGGCAAAGGAAGCTTTGGAAAAGTAAGTGGGCCTGTGCAGGTGGGCTGCAGTTGTTTGGAGACAGCTTGGAAGGAAAATGTGCTGCTGAAGGAGCTTCTGGCTGTGTCCTCTGCTTGCAGCTGTCCTGAGGTGTTTGGCCTGAGTGGGTCTGAGATTAAATAAGACCTGAGATACTCTTATCTTATTAAGAGTCCATTCTAACTTTAAGGTCCTTCAGGCTCTCTAAGGACTGAAGAGTGAGAGTTTTTGTGTGCAGGGTGGTGATGGTAAAGAATAGTGCTTGATTTGAAATAAGTTTCAAACATGTTCAGCAAAAGATCTCCAGAGAAACCTTGGAGACAGCCAGGATTCACTTTAAATGGGACTGGCCCCAAATGCCCCAAAATGCTATTTTCTATTTTATATCTAGGGGATCTACATGGAGGTATTGAGTGCTTTTCTTATGGCAATGATAAAGTGCTGGGAATTGAGAGGGCTGGAGTTTGGTCCTTAAAACCCTGTACTTGGCCCTCTGCAGTAGTTTTCTGTGTATAATCACTCATGAGAGTGTTGAGCTAGTGAGGAAACCCTGACCAAGGTGTGACAGAGCTGTGACCAGGACCTTCTGTTGCAGGTTCTCCTGGCCAAACGCAAGTGTGACGGGACTTTCTATGCAGTGAAAGTCTTGCATAAGAAAACCATCCTCAAGAAAAAGGAGGTATGTCTGCTCTCCTGGGCTATTCTGGAAATTGTGGTCGGTGTATGGGCTCTCTGGATAGTGCAATTGGGGCATCTGGCATTCAGCTGGGCAGTTCACATGTGAAACATGGATTTGCCTGTGCCGTGAGAACAAAAGAATAGAGATTAATTAGGTTACATAGGAGGGAAGGTTTCTCTTTTTGACCCTCGTGGGCTCTCAGCTTCTACCTGTTGTGAAAGCAGCAGTGAGCCCTCAGGGCTGGTTGGGCTGGATCCTTGCCTGAAACCTTAATGCCTTGTCTGCTTTTTGATAGCAAAACCACATCATGGCAGAACGCAACGTGCTCCTGAAAAATGTCAAGCACCCCTTCCTTGTGGGACTCCACTACTCCTTCCAGACCTCAGAGAAGCTTTACTTTGTGCTTGACTATGTAAATGGAGGAGAGGTGAGTGCATTTACAGGCTTTGTTTTAATCCTTCTTGGTCCTTCACAAACATGCTGCTTTATTCAAAGCTATTTCTTGTCAGAAGATAATGATGTTGAGAAGATGATAACGTTGTTTTGACTGCTGGCAAGGAGCAGCCAGGAATACTTGGCAAGATATCTCACATGTAAATGGAGTCAAGATCTTGCTGGCTATGACCTGAATCACATGATTCCCAAAGTCAAGGTTCTGAGAAAAGCAGAATTGGAGCATTTTAAAATCCTATGGAGAATATGGGATATATTGGTGTTGATGAGCTTTAAGGAAACACCCCTGTGAGCCAGCTCTGGATCCATGTCTAGTGCTTAGGGGTGATACCACTGCAACTTTCTAGACTTTTTCTGTCCTGTAGAAACTTACCTTTCTCAGCTGTCTCTGTGCTATCAGAAACTGGCTGGGAGATATTGTTAAGGTGGCTATCTTGCCCAAATCAAGCTCATGTTGGGGACCTTTGCATGTTCAGCTCTCTGCATGTACCACTTCTCATGGCCATACTACCACTGTAATCAGTCTGTGAGTTGTAGTAAGCTAGGAGCTTAACCAGGTCAGCAGATGATGGGGGNAATTATTAATTTTTGTGAATGATAAGGAGAAGAAATGAAACAACATCTATAAAGATGTTTGGATTTCTTAAATTCACTTGGCTTGGGCTTATTTCATGCTGTTGATGTGCTACCTGCTGCAAATCACTTTTCACTTCTGTAGCTGGCTTTCAGCCTTGCTCCAGATGATTTCATTTCTTTAGAGACATGATCAGCCCTCTCACCTTCCTGTAGCTCTTCTTCCACCTGCAAAGGGAGCGCTGTTTCCGTGAGCCCCGGGCCCGATTCTACGCTGCAGAAGTCGCCAGTGCCATTGGGTACCTGCATTCCCTAAACATCATCTACAGGTAAGGCAGGGCACCAAACCTGCCCAGGCAGGGGGGGAGGTGTTGGGGAGAAAGGGATTCACTGGGGAAGTGAAATGCAGGACTGGAGTAGCTGAAGGATGCCCTACTCCAGACAAGGCTGTGCTGCTGGCACTTTACCCTGCAGGAGGGTCTGCACAGGACCTGACAGACAATAAACCATTCCTTCCCCTTCCCAGTATCAGTCTGAGGGCGTTAAGTTTAAAGACATGAAATAAACCTGGCTCAATAAGTTAGAAATTATCTCTCAGTAACAATTTATGCATGGAAATGCAGGCTAACACCTGATTCTGTGTGAAAGCAGCCTATTTATGTTTGTGTGTATGCATACTGGTGGGAGTCTGCAATTTGGGGAGGTCTTGGTGATATGGACTGGGAGGCTTTGTTAGATCCTGTTTTTAGCTGATGCTGTTTCACATCCATGTTTTCTAAATATCTGGCCAAATCTGCTCAAACAGCACTTTGTCTTGCAGGGACTTAAAGCCTGAGAACATCCTCCTGGATTGCCAGGTACATTCACAGCTTGGGCTGTTTTCCTGCTGGCTTTTAAAACATCAGGACCACGAGAGAGGGCTGTGGCTCTGCAAGCTGGACTATAGCTGACATGATGGCATGGATTTTGTCTGTCTGCCCCTCTGCACTTGCATGCAGATCCTGGAGGGATGAGTGGGCTTGCCCTCTGAAGAACTGCATGGCTTTGTGGCCCTTGGCTCATTCCCAGAAGCTGGGACCTGACCTGTGGCAGGGATCAGGGGGGTGAAGAGCCAGGTTACTGCTGTAACTCTGGTGGTGACTGTTACATAAATTGGCTCTGGGATAAAGCAGCAGAAAATCACAGCAGTGCTGGATCTCCTCATGGCTATCCAGCTGTAGACAAATTAAAAAATAAGAAGAAATCTCGACTTTATTTTTTTCTACAGGCTCCAGCACCTGTACTATAGGATGAACATAAGGGGAGGGAAGGGAGGCAGATGAGCAGTGGGGAACTAAAACCCACATGAGAATTAATCCTTAGGAAAATCTTTGGATATCCTGTCTCCTCTCTAGAAAGAGTAGGACAAGCTAAAATTTCTTTTTTTTTTTTTTTTTTTTTTTTTAGGGACACATAGTATTGACAGACTTTGGACTCTGCAAAGAAGGAATGGAGCAAGAGGAGACAACTTCTACCTTTTGTGGCACTCCTGAGGTACTGAATGTCCTGGGGCTTTGCTGTGACCTGGGCACTGGAAACCCTCAGACCCTTGGTGCTCTGGGTCTTGAGCTTATGTGACACCTCAAAAAATCATGGGCTCTCTGAGGCTGTCAGCCTGAAGCTGGAGTTCAGATAAGGCCTTCCCTACCCAGCAGGGACAGCTCTACCTGCAACAACACAGCAATTTTGGAGTTAATGAGCTGTTGGGGCAGGGGTTCCTGCACTTGGAAATGGCCAGGCTTGTGAAAATAGCTGTGCAGGTGGGGACACAAGCTTGTCCCTGGGAACAGGATGTTTACCTGCTCAGAGACCCCAGAGGGGCAGAACGAGGAGCCTGCTGGTACTGGCATGCAAAGGACCTTGCTGTGCTCTCCTGTGTCTTTGGTGCATGCAGGAGCTGCAGAATTCCCTGTGCAGAGGAGAGGACCAGCCTCCCCTCTGGAATGTAAATTCTGCTCCAAGGGAGGAAATGCCTTTCCTCCACTGTACTGCAACTGGGCTTTGCAAAAACCTATTTCCAGTCTGGCTTCTTGGGGTTGTTTTTTTTTTTGCCTGCTTCTTACCAAGCCTGGGGATTTTGGTAATTCTGTAGCCTAGATAATACACCTGTCCTGCTGCTTTCTCCAGGCACCTTGACAAAGGGTCTGTAAACACAACAATTTCAGTGTTCAAGCTCTGCAGAAGTGGGCAGAAATTTACTCCTTTTTCAGCGAGGTGTCACTTATGCAATAGCACAGCATGATCCAAACAGGAATGTTTCACCTTTGTTTTCTAGTATTGGTGTGTGTTGGTATTTTCCTGTTCTACACAGAGCCTGCTAGCACACAGAGGTAATTCTGTGGGAAACTGCTCTGCAGACTGTTCAGTTCTTGTCTGTTGCTCCTCAATGGTGGCTCTTGGTAGTTTTGCTGCTTTGGACAGACTTACTGGGGCTGAAAACTGCAGCATTTTCAAAAATACAGGAGCTTTTTAGAAGTGTGATGTGTCATAGTGAGACAGGATTGCTGGCTGAACTCTGGCACATGGCAAATGCTTGTAGAAGTCCTCTTGAGGAAGAGAACCTCCTGTAGCCTGCAAGGACACTGAGGGCTTTGGTAGGTGTCTCAGTCCCATTGCTCCAAAGCAAGTGGAGGGTTTATTAGATAATAATAAGAAATGCATGTCTGTTATTCCAAATGCATTTGCTCAACCTGAGCTGCAGCCAGGCTGGGACTAAGAAGGGCAAAGCCCTTCCTTTATCTGACTCCAATATTTCCTCTGACTTCCCAGTACTTGGCTCCTGAGGTGCTAAAGAAGCAGCCCTATGACAGGACAGTAGACTGGTGGTGCCTAGGAGCTGTCCTCTATGAAATGCTCTTTGGACTGGTAAGTTTGGAAATGGGCTGGTTTACTTTACATGGTGGAAACTTTATTTGTAAAAGCTGTGGTGTGAGGTGGGTCTGGTGTTCACAAGGTACTTGAAAGACAACTAAATCCTGAATTAATGATCTGGTTCAATCCTACCACTGCCCCTTTGAGCAGAGGTGTTGCAGGTGTCTCTCATCTGCTCACTGCAGGACTCATTCTGACCTGCAATGTGTGGCTCCCTCTGGTAGCTCATGTTTTACCTGGCTGCTTCTCCTCTCTTTCAAATTAGCCTCCTTTTTACAGCCGGGATGTGTCTCAGATGTATGACAACATTCTGCACAAGCCACTACAGATCCAAGGAACCAAGACTGTGGCAGCTTGTGACATCCTTCAGGGACTTCTTCACAAGGACCAGAAGAGGAGGCTGGGTGCCAAAACAGACTTTGTAGGTGGCTTTCACTATGAGCAGGAGGGAGGATGGATGGGAAAATTTCTATTCTGAGCATTTCTTTCATAACAGCACTGAAAAAAACCTTCCCACACAGTCTGTCCCTTCAGCCTCCTACAAGGGACACATGGGGTTGACTTGGATTTCCAAAGGGAGAGGGGTGGTGGCCAGCTAAGGACACCAGAGTGTGCCAGGTCATTTCCCTTCAGGGGGTTCCTGGACCAGGACCCTCATGTATTAAAGATTTGTGCATATGGGTATGTGGGTATTTCTTAAACCACTTAAAGCTCTGAGACCAGGAGCTGGAAAAGGAGGGTTGGCAGAAGACTGACTTTTCCTTCCTGCTCTCTGTACAGCTTGAGATAAAGAACCACGTATTCTTCAGCCCAATAAACTGGGATGATTTATATCACAAGAGGATCACTCCTCCATTCAACCCCAATGTGGTAAGTGGATAATCCTGTTTTCCAGAAGGGATCCTCTCCAGAGGCCTCATGCTGACTCTGAGGGCTCTGAGTGGTGATGGCTCTTCTGGAAGAGCAGCCGTGTTCTGAACACGAGGGTGTGGTGTGGCTCTGCTCTCTGGATGATTTGTGTGTCTCTGCTCCTTGGCTTAGGCTGGCCCAGCTGATCTGAGACACTTTGATCCCGAGTTCACCCAAGAAGCCATCTCCGCCTCCATCACCCGCACGCCTGACCTAGCAGCCAGCAGCTCCAGTGCCTCGGACGCGTTTTTAGGATTTTCATATGCACCAACTGAAGAGGACATTTGAGTTTTACAAAGGCTTTGTGAAGCCATATTTTAAATGAATGGGTTTTATGTTTATTTTCCTTTTTTTTTTTTTTTTTTTTTTTTCTTTTGAGAGGATTGGGACTGTCCTTTGCTCATGGTTTAAGGAAATAGGCACTAACACACTAAACTGCCTGGGATGGAACAGAGCTCTTAATTTTTGCTGTTTGGTGGATTTTATTTGTAAATGAATGTTTCCCTGCCAGGGAAAGTGGGACACTGACTATGATTTTCCCTGAGTGTCTTGTGCTACTGGCAGAATTGTATTCACTCTGTGGTTGTATTTATGGGTGAGGTATGTGCCATCATTCACATCAACAGCCAGCTCCTTGCAACTGGACACTTTTTTTTATTTTGTGGAGCTATGCTCAGCTACGTCCAATGTCTTTCCCCAAGCCCTCAACAGAAAAGGAAACTCTTCACATCACCATGAACAGCAGCTTCTTTCCTTTAAATGAACTCTGTCACTCAAGCTGCTCAGCCTGGGCTGAGTGAAAAACTGTCCATCACCTATTGCTCCAAAGGCAGCTGCAGATTTGTAAATCCTAAACTGCACTGTGGATTTTCATGCCTGTCTGATCCTCAAAGTGAGTGGATCATCCTTCTGGTCCAGGATTGGGATGCTACTGAAGCAATGAGGCTGTGATGGAGGAGCCAATTGTACAGGAAGAAAATCCCAGATCAAAGAGGGGGTGGGGAAAGAGGCTGACTTGCTTGGAAAAATAAAAATAGCTTTATAGCTGAACTCTGGGGTTGGGGGGTGCTTTCATAGCATGTGCTTGACTTGCCCCAGGCACACCAACACTACTGTGATGAGCACAGGGCGGTGAACAGCACCTGCTCCAGCACTCACCTGAAAATGCCCATCACTCATGTGGAACTGTTATTTATTCTGCCTTAATTTAAATGCTGGTGTATTCATTGAATGTCACTTCCCACATTTGTTTTTAAGTTGTTCCATGCTGTGGCTTTGGGGAGGAGATGGGGCTCAGAGCAACACGGGGGATAGACAAGGGGCTTTCTAAAAGTTGTGTGATGCTTATACTGTGGGGAACCTTCTACTGCTATAACTGTGTGTTTTGGGTTTTTTTAATCAGGCTCTATCTTGTATATGCTGAAGTTATTGGAAATATGACATGGTTTATATTAAAGTTGCAAACAGTGATGTGTGCCTCTCTGGTTGTCCTGGGTAAGAGGGAAAGGATGGTGTTTGCTATGGGCTGGGCCTGAGAGCATGGGGCTGCATGCAGAAAGTTACTAACACTGCTGAGTTTAAATTAAAGATTAATCCCCTAATTTAAGCTGATCACAGAATCACGGAAGGGCTGCGACTCTTTAAGGCTATGGGCGCGAATAGCGTCCAGGCTCGTAGGGTGCTCCAAGCCCTGTCCAACCTGGCCTTGGACGGATCCAGGGGCAGCCACAGCTTCTCTGTGCCCCTGTGCCAGGGCCTCAAGACCCTCACAGGGAAGAACAGGCAGCTGTCAGGATTGGGATTTCAGACACAAGCAAAACCCACGTCAGGAGGGGCTTTAGGGCAGCGAGACTGCACCGGGCCCGACTGCCTTGGGCTGCGGCCGAGACCCCGGGCTGAGGGCGGGCGGGAGCGCTCA
>WEIU01015112.1:743930-754822 GCA_013389925.1 Aegithalos caudatus
GGCCCGCAGCTCCCCAGAGCCCTCCGGCAGCCCCGGGGGAGCCTATGGAGAGCGGCCCGCGCAGTGCCATAGTGTTCAACGCTTCCAAAGGGGAGAGCTTCACGCCGGCCGGCGGCTACAAGGCCCTGCGGAAAAGGCTGCGCGGCAGCTGGAAGGTGCTGAGGTGAGGGGCGGCTCTCGGGGCACGGAGAGGCCTCGGCGGGGCTGCGTGGCCCGAGTGGCCTTTGGGGATGTGTCTCGTGGGCTGAGGTCACTCTCTCGCCTTGATTGCGCCCCGTTGCATCTTCTGCCGCTGTGGGATGCTGTGCGTGGTCCTTCGGAGCTACAGCTCACCTGTGGAGGAGGGGGAGTGTGGGTTGTAAGGATGAAGCTCCTCGTGCGGGTTTGTGAGTCTGTCTCGATTTGGGACAAAAAGAAAACAGGGATTTTGTTGATGTTACTGTTTATTTGACCGCTGCAGAATGTCACGGCACGGAGCTGTTTGCGGGAGGATCTCAGGGAAAGGTTCTTCCCCCATGGGTGCTGGCACTGCCCGGGCTCCCCAGGGAATGGGCACAGCCCCAGAGCTCCAGGAGCCTTTGGACAGCGCTGCCAGGGATGCCCAAGGTGGGGTTGTTGGGGGGTCTGGGCAGGGCCAGGAGCTGGGCTGGGTGATCCCAGTGAGTGCCTTCCAATTCATTCTATGAAATGTGGCCAGACCAAAAAGAAGAAAAAGAGTAAGAGAAAGCTCCTCAGGTGCAAAGTTTAATAGCAGCTGTGACAGCTTGGAGCAGTTCTGGATCTGCCACAGTGCCTTGTCATAGGAGCATTGCTATTTAGCTGGTTGACATTTGTAAGGATTATTTTTGCTCAAGTTGTCAGCTTTAAACCGAGATAAAAGGATGCAAAGTGACTGAAGTGATTTGCTTTGTGTTCATTTGCCAGTCCTTTATAAAAGAAAAAAAAAACACACAAGGAAAAAGTTGTGGTTCAGGAATATATCCAAGAATAATGCATGTCTTTATTAATCTATTCATAGCTTAAAAGATGAGATCACGTCTGAGAAACTGTTTGGGGTGAAATTGTGGATTACAGCAGGACCAAGAGAGAAGTTCAGTGCTGATGAGGTAAGAAGTCAATAATTGTTTTCAAGTTGTTTAAAAATTTGCTTAAGTAGAAAAGGACAAGACAGAAGACTTTGCTGTAATGCTGCTTTAAGTGAATTCATATAAATTGGAATGTGAACATTTTTCTTATAGGATCAAGTTAAATGCAAGCAATCAAAATCATTTCTCTCCCCTCATCTCAGTATAACTTTATTCAGTTTTGTGTGTAGCTTCTCATTTTATTTTTTTTTTTTCCTGGATCTTTGTTGATTTCTAGTTTTCCGCTCTGAAGAAATTCCTGGAGGATGGTGGGGCCATCCTGGTGATGCTGAGAGAAGGTGGAGAGTCCCAGAATGGCACAAATATTAACTTTTTGTTAGAAGAATATGGGATCATTTTCAATAATGGTAATGGAGCTCACTGCTACCTTTAGTCATCAGTTTGCAGCAACATTGAAAAAGCCAGGTTCAGCCTTTGTGGATACAAGCCAAGCAGATTTTTCTCACAAATTGTCTTTTGATGTAAAAAATGTTTTTCTTTAAATCTGCATGCATGTGGTAATATTGGAGCACAGCAAAGGCTTTCCATGGACAGAGTACATGGACAACTTAGCCATATCCATTCCTTTGCTGTAGTTGTTAGTTTTAATTTACTAAAAAAAAAAAATCTAGGGAAATTTCTTGATTGAAAAGCCCTTAATTTAAAACATTTTCCATACATTTTAAAGGATTGACTCACTTAATGCTCACCCTGAATAAGAAGTGGCACTTTTCTTTAGCAGACCAATAAAATGTCATTAGTTTTGTGCTGCCAATGTGGAAAAAAACCCCAACAACCCAAGGCAAATGGGTCTCAGTGTACATAAAATATTTGGGGTCTTTGGTAGCTTTTCTAGACTGTGCCATTTTTTTTTTTTTTTTTTTTGCATCAATTGGATTCAGTTCATCAAGTGTTTGGAACATGTATTAAAAAATAGAGTTGTAAAAGTTGATACAGGCTGTTAAACCTGGATCATCTTTTTGTCTCTTTTGCTTTGTAGAAGATGGTGATGTGCTTAAATTTTTTTATTTTTATTTGAATTTGGAAACATATTCCTATCCTACATCTATTCTATCCAAAAGGAAAGTAGTGAAGGCTAATTCCAATTCTTTTGGTAGCCAAATGCCAGCTTTATGGTGTTAGAAGCAAACACCCAGGGAACCCAAGAGCTAAACTAAGTTTTCTTTGCTAATTCTAACACACCTATCAGCTAAGATGTAAATTTCTGTACTTTTTTCTGTTTCCAAGATGCTGTAGTACGAAATGTGTATTACAAGTACTACCACCCAAAAGAAGCACTAATCTCTGATGGAGTTTTGAACAGGTAAAGATTTGGGGTATGTAAATCTTCACAGTGAACTCTCCTGATCTGGATTGTTTTCAATAAGGTTTGTTTTTCAATATCTCCTAGGGCAATCAGTGAAGCTGCAAAGAAAACAGTGCTTGAGACAACAGATGAAGATGGAAGGGGCCAGGACTCACAGTAAGTGTTTTCTCTGAGGAAACTGGTGTGAAAATATGTAGAACACCTCAGAATTGGCAGGCTTGTGACTAGCAGCAGTACACTGTGCTTATGGTGAGGTTTTCTAATGCATTTCTTATGTTCTTAGGTTATATCTGCAAAGGAGAATCTGTTTAGTAGAGCTTGTTAACCACTGAAGGAGCAGGAGGAAAGGAATTTCTGTTCTCATGACCAGATCTTTTTTGTCTCTAGTCTGTGGGTTTCAGTTGGAGTTCTGTGAATCTGTGCAGCCTGCCTGGTGCATGCAGGTGCTTATGGAATTTCTGTATTTCCTGCAGAACTCTCACCTTTGTTTATCCTTTTGGAGCCACGCTGAATGTGATGAGGCCAGCAGTGGCAGTTCTGTCCACAGGCTCTGTGTGCTTCCCTCTTAACAGGCCTATCCTGGCTTTCTATCAGAATCAGGTATGAGCTGCCTGGGACACTCCCTGCATTCCCCCTGCCCCACACAAAAACTGGCAGTGCATCTTTCAGGGATACTTACAAACCCACCTCATCAGTTTTTGATGCATCTGCTAACTCCAGATGAGCCCAGTGACTCCTGACTTTATGAGGAACTTCTTTCCATAGGGTTCAGAGGAGAATTGATCAGGTGGTCAGCAAAGATTACATATTTTTTTGGTTTATTGGTGGATATCTTTAGTTGTTTAAAGTTTTGGGGTTTTTCCACTGTCTCAATAATAATAATTCATTAAATAAGGTTATCCTTAGCTCTTTAAGTACAGCATATTGAATTAAAGGAGAGCCCTTTCACCTTGCAACCTTTTCATATGTTGTTTTACTCATCCAGCTCTGTTAATTTATAAAAATAAATTCAGAAATGTAGTAATAAAGAGTTACAAGCACAGGATTGATACTGTTAATAAATGTGAACAAGTTCACACAATTTTTAACTATGCAAAGTAATACAATGCAGTAACAGTTGCCTCTAAAACTGTGATTTGGAATGAATTTTTGCTATATTGTATTCTTTGTTGGTAGAGTAAAGGTGGGAAGATGGCAGCACTGGGATCTTCCCACATGTTCAGTGACCAGTATTTAGATAAAGAAGAAAATGGTAAGATCATGGTAAGTTGGAGTTTTCTGGGAGTTGTTTTTGTTTTTCTTTAAAAACACCATGTTGGATCTTCACAACATTTGCAAAGCACTTCAGGCTCAGCTTCAGTTTAGAGCAGGAGAACTATGAAATGGATTCAGTATGGGGATTCTAAGCCAATGCTAACAGATATTCTTTGATTTATTGTCTTATTTTTAATCCTTTTCATGTTCTTATTTATTAGATTTAATTTAAGCATAGTATGAGATTACTTGGATTCTCCTGAAAGTAACTGAGTTTTGTCCTTCCCCAGGATGTGCTTTTCCAGTGGCTCACAACATCAGATATCCACTTAAACGAGATGGATATGGAGGACCCCGAGGTAAGAGAGATCCAGCACAAGGAGGTAAAGAACAGTGGGATCTGGCAGCCCTGGAATTGGCACACCATGTGTTTAGCAGAGTGGTTAACAGCAAGGTGTGTGCTGCTGTTGTTGCAAAACCTTTATTTGTGGTCTAGGATTGAATAGACAGATGGCTCAGGTGTAAAAATTAATGGTACCACTCAGCCTCAGATTGCTATTCATTATCAGCTGTAATTTGTGACAGTCTCTTTCCAATTTGCCCATGTTTATTTTGTTCCATTGTAATGAGTTTGCACTTCACTCTGAGCCCTTACTCAAACAAGAGGAATGTGCAGGAAGGAAAGGCAGATTTTCTGTATGTGAACAGGGATCAACCTGTGTGTCAGTTTTAGTTGTGTACAAATGCTATTTTTATTTGGAGATATCCTTATCTGATAAAGTTGTATACTCTGTGTGCATAAAAGAACAACAGTTTTGCACAGTTGATTAGTAAACTGCCTGTTTTAATTTTAAAGATTTAACAGAAATCCAAATAAAACATGTGTGTGTTGGGTAGCTTTACAGCTGAGAGAAGACAGAGTTATTGATCTAGTGAGTGGCACTGCAAAGGGCCATACCTAGAAAAGAGTGAAATAATTCTTTCTAAGTGAGATTTGAGGTGAGATACAAAGTAGAAAGAGACAATGGGAGTGTGCTGGCCATTTCAAATGACAGGGGTGTGTGTGTGTGTGTGTCCAGATTTCAGACTACACCGTGCTCCCAGACACAGCCGCGCTCTCCGAGCAGCTGCGAGTCTGCCTGCAGGAAGGGGATGAGAATCCAAGAGACTTCACAAAGCTGTTTGATACATCCCTTTATCAGCTGGACACAACTGCCCTCCCTTCAGTTATCAAGTCAGCAGCTGTAATTTTCTTATTATGTATTTATTCCAGTCGGTTTTCTGCATTTTCTGTTTGTGCTTAACTGTGTCTCCTTAAGAGCAGGAAGCACTGAACTGTAGGCAGAATTTTGAAAGTGGATATACCAGAAGATAGATTTGTACAGTGTGGAAATTATGTTTTCTATTGCTTGTCTTAGATGTAGTTTCTGGCCTTCTTTTCTCCTTCTTTTTCTAATTACATGAGATTCATTGATTTGATATATTGAGAGCTGTCTGCCATGAAGTTGGGCACTTTCTGGAGTGACAACTGAGGGATGCTTGTTTTTCCACTTTTGAATTACTTGGCATTTACTGAAAGCTGCATTTCAGTCACCTTTTCATTTCCCAGTAATTGTGTTTTGAGGTTTATCAGCTGCTCACTTTTAGCAGTTTGTGTCACTGTCAGCTTTGTCCATCATAACTCCCCTGTTACCCAGGTCATGTCTGAACACACTGCATAGTGGCAGCTTAACACAGATTCCATTAAACTCCACTCTGCTGGGGACACTCCTTCTTACTCTGTATTTCTTATATTTTCACTAGTTGTAATTCACAGGAGGATCTCCCTTCTGACCTCATAACAAATGCTTTTTTTAAAATAGCTTTTGGTTATTGACTTCCTTACAAACTTCTTTGAAAAAAAGCTCTGCTAGTGTTGCACTGGATCATTTTTTCTTCATCCACCTTCATCTTGCTAAAAGTTGATAGCAGAATTGAGCTGTGATTAAAAAAAAATCATCTTATATATCCACCTATCATTATCTTCCTCTTTCACAACTTTAATTTTCTCACTGCAGAAGTTATTTATTACTGATCTCTAGTTCTCTGACACCCTTATAAAATGGACATCCCATTTTTTTGTGCTGTTACAGTGCAAAACTTTGATGCTGGTGTATTTACAAAAATTCATCTCTATAGCCTGCTAATGGAAATAGTTGTGGTATCATTTTTTTCCCTCATAGTTTGAATTTTTCTGTGCTGCAGAGCTTATGAAGAACTGAATGTGCAACATGAACCCCTCCAACTCATTCAGCCTGAATTTGAGACTCCCCTACCTGTCCTCCAGCCAGCTGTGAGTCATTTTCTTGCTTGCACAGTACAAGGAGAACCATTCTCCATAAAGGTTGGACTTGATAATCTTGGGAGCCTATTCCAGCCTTCATGAGTCTCTATTTCATTTGTTCCATGCAAAACCTCTGTGTGGCATTTCCATAGTTCTGTAAAAGAAGTAGTGAGAAATGCTATAGTAATAATTAATCACTTGGGTGTTGACTACACTGGGGGGGATCATCTTTTAGGGAAGAGCACTTATTTACACTTCTAATTTTTTAAAAGAGCTTCAAAATGTAGTGTGTGATACCAAAAGAGAATCTTTGTAATACAAGCCTTGATTGAGTAGCTGTTCCCAATGCTGTGAGGTGGTGGCTCAGCCTTCCCTGTGCAAACAGGATGTGGTGTTTCAGAAAGCTGTGGTGGTGTGAGTGCTGCTGCCAGGGAGCAGCCAGTGTGTCCTGCTCTGCCTCCATCTCCCAGATCCTCAGGGGAAGCAGAAAGTGGAGTGTTGGCCTTTTACAGCAGGAGCTGATCAAACTTTCACCAGCAATGTTTGGGCTGACAGCAACAACACGAGCTATGGGGCTGTCAAACTCATTTCAGAAGGCAGGAATCTCGGAGTATCTGAATTTTGCCATCATTGTTTCATCCTTCTTTACTAACCTGGCACTGAGAAAGCATTACTGGGATCCTTTAGAGCTGCAGGAGTGCAACTGAAAGTGTTGTCTCACTCACTGCTTTTTAAAAACCCAAGTCCAGCTTGTGACATAAATGGTGCCTGCACAAAACAGAAAATACTCTGACCAGAGCTGATGTCAATGTATTTTCAGGGTGAGCTGTTAGAGCCAATTTCATTTCTCAGCTCTCAGCCATCACATGGGTCTCATGGAGCAAAACTGAAACTGCAAATAAGAATGTTTAGTTGTGATACTGGGTGATAATTCTGGCATATGTGTGACAACTCTTTTCGAATATTCACAACATAAAAATGAGATTTTCAAGGGGTGCCCCTTTTGTGGCTTTGGAGTTGCTTTTTAAATGGTTTCTTCAAGTTCAAAACTGTTGTCTTAGAGATCTGCAAAGTGTAAGAAAAATATTTGGCCATCAACCATGCTGTTTTTTCTCTTCAAGGTTTTTCCACCTGCTTTCAGAGAACTGCCTCCTCCTGCTCTGGAACTGTTTGACTTGGATGAAACTTTTTCCTCTGAGAAAGCACGTCTTGCAGAGATCACAAACAAATGTAAGCAGAGCAGATTGCTTACACATTTATATAAAATATTCAACCTTTTTAGAGGAAAATTGTTATATTTAATTTTAAATCATGGATCTCATTTGGGAAAATCTCCTGCTCTTATCCTGATCTAAGAAACTGAAAGGCTTTGGAAATTGATAGTGTGACTTTATGTGCCATGACATTATGTTTTGTCTGTTCCATGACATTTTATCATGCTTCTGCCTGCTCTTTCCTATATTGTGCATAAATTGCTTTGTGCCCTCTTGCTGATGAATTTCACATCTTTTTTATGCTTTGAAGTCAGAATGTTAAGATTATTCTAAACACCTAAAGAAGATAAGCAGGTATTGGCTGCAGGAATACATCATGGCTAGTCCATTGAGCTTGGCTATGGGACTGAACCTCTCAGGATGCCAGTGGGAATGGAGACTCAGAGCAGGATTTTGGCCAGCTGCTCCAGATGTGTGTGCTGCTCACCTGCCCTCTTCCCTGGGTGCTTGTTTAGGCACTGACGACGACCTGGAGTTTTACGTGCGGAAATGCGGCGACATCCTGGGAGTGACGAGTGAGCTCCCAAAGGACAAGCAAGATGCCAAATATATCCTGGAGCACATCTTCTTCCAAGTGGTTGAGTTTAAGAAACTGAATCAGGTATTTTTAATAACAATGACGAGTGAGTAGTTGGTAGTAGCAGCAGTGAGGGTGGTGTGTCATTGTAGCAGCTATGCTTATCGCAGGCGAGAGGTGATGCAAGACACGAGCTGTGCAATAAATGAGACCAGTGAAGAGTACTTAGGACTGTTAATCTCCATAAAACATGTAGTGCTCAATTTATTCTCTCATTTCTTTTAATTGGGGGATTAGTACATGCAAGTTTGTATTTGCAGCTAAACCCAGTTCATTACTGGCACCTGAGTAAGAGCAGGGAGTCCTCAGGAGTGTTCAGAGTGTGCTGCAGCACAGAGGTGACACCAGCACTGTTCCTCAGGAGCTGCACTGAAATACAGCTGTTCTGAAAGAAATCTTCATAGCAGATTTGATGCTTCAAAGTGTGTTTGGAGCATACTGTAGAGAAGCAGTTTGCTCTAACAAGAATTGCCCATTTCACACGTGATCTAGTTAAGCCAAAAATATTACAGTTCTACCCTGTTGTTAAAACTCTGTTTTCTTTTTTTTTTTTTNTCCTCACTTAAGGACCATGATACTGACCCAAGTGAAGCTGGATTCCAGAACGGTACCTGAGGCCTGGCTTTCCACAGTTTGAGATAGACCTTTTAGGAAAAATATATTTTCCATTTTTAAAGCCTCTCTTTTCAGTGTATTGGTTGGGACTGTCTCAGTAGTTCACTGGATACTTGGATCATTTATGTGTGGTAGATCAGATAATTAATGCCTTCTGGGGAACTGCTTGTATTTCACAAGCACTTTCCAAAGAATTTCTTATTTTTCTACTTCTTTATTGAAACTGTAATTTTTTAATATATTAAAAAAATATATACCAAGAAAATGTGTTTTGGGTCCTTCTTTCTGACTCCAGCTTTTATTTTCTTGTACTTGAGTCTTACTGTTGGCTCTCCTGGTATACATGAAATCCTTAATTGCACTGTGAGAAGGGTTGTTATTTTGGTTTGTGAACTGAGGACAAAAAAATAGAGCCATAATTTTAACAGGAGCTGCTGAAAATACATTTATCACCCTGAGGCAAGCCTCCTTTTGACTCTCTGCCAAAGAGAACTAAGGAGAGGTGAGTTTGCTGCCGTAGAAAGAAAATATTTCTTCCAAGGGATGGGAGGATTTGAAATTAAGCAATAAAGACATTGTTGCAGATTGCTGCCTCATACCAGACTGGAACTACTAAATTTTAAAAAGAGAGGACAGCACATGGATGAAAACCTTAAGATTTAATGGTTCATTAAGAAACTGTGATACTGCACAGAAACTCAGGACTATTTTTACTTCCAGTTATTTGATATCTAGTCCACTCCCTGAGGTAGTGACTTCAGTAATGCACAGGAGTGGAAATTCAGGTTAAATTCATTGACCGTGAAATGTTGAAGCTCAATGCACAGCAAAAATAGAGCCAAGGAGATCAGTGGTGAGGAGAAAAGATTTGTCAACATCATCAACATCACAACTCTGTTGCAAAGTCTGGAGGTTTTGTATATTGATGTGGTGAAATTGCATTATAAAGCCTTTTTTGGCTGTCAGTCTGACACTCAAATTGTTAAATTCTTCCCCCACTCAGGCCTTCCATGAATTCTGCTGGGGTTTTTAAAATCAGAGCTGCTTTTTGTAGAATATCTGTTCATCTTTTTATCCCCCCAAAATACCTTTTTATTTTACATTTCTTCATGCTTCACAGGTTTTTCTAAAGGAGATGCCCCAAAGCCCCTGCCAAGGTCGTGCCCAGTTGAGATGTGCTAATATAACATTAGCAGAAGTGGTTGTACCTCTTCCTCCACTGCAGCCATTCCCTTTTCACAGCAGCACGTTGGATATTTTTCATTTCTTCCTCTGTTTATCCTTTAAGGCTGTGGTTGTGTTTGTCACCCAGAGCACTTTGTACATTCCAGCTACAGATTTACACAACAAACTTAATCTCTTTTCCTGTGCAGTATCAATACTGATCAGTCAGCCAGCACAGAGTGCAGCTGAACCAACCCCCTGAGTGCTCCTCTTGATAATCATAGCTCTGGTTTGTACTCTTCGGGGGTGTTTATACTTCAAACTGTAAATAACTTTCTGTTTCCCAGCCCTGTTTCAGAGTTGTTTTGTCACCTGTTCCTGATGTTGTAACATGGTTTGGAAAAAAGCCCTGTGAGCAGCCAGGGGACACAAGCAGCTCCCTGTTTTCTGGATGCCTCTGAGGCCTCCCTGGCAGCTGAAGTGCAAATTTTTTTCGCTGGATTTTGCTTTTTTTTACTAGTATAGAATACATGTAGCTCACATCTCTTTTTTAAAGTAGTCCCTTTGGGCCTCTGGAAGTATTTAAACTTACTTTGTAACCAGAAACACTTTAGTCAAGAGGGAGTGTGATACATGTAAAATGTATGGCTGACTGACAGAATTTCAGAGGAGTACAAGTAGGTGAGTGCTTTTGAGAGTGCAGGTTAGGCACGTAGCTAGCAAGGGAGTTTATACATTAATGAAATCATTGCTGTGATTCACAAAAGTTAGTTACAAGCAACTCTTGCTGCTTTCCCTTTTTGCCTCTGTCCTTTCACGCAACATGACTCATTACCCCGTAATGAGTCCCTAAAAGAGATGGGGGACAGAACAGTGGTTATTCAGCAAGCCATAAATGTCCTGAAAAGTGGTTTTAACATCCCCTCCTCCCTTTCTTTGCTGTCAACAGAGACAGGAGAGGAAAAGCAGGATTGTGCGAGCGGGGTGATATCTAAGAGAAAAGCGTGACCATCTCTAACGTGTGGGTGCGATGGTCTGGGCTCTTTTCCTTCCCTCGGAGCGGGGCTTGGACGTGACAGAGGAAACCTTCCCTGCGCTATGGCGGGCGCTGGATTCCCGCTGCCAGGACGAGCAGTGACAGCCGGCCCGAGGCAGGCGGCTGCCAGGCCGGGGTGCCGCTCCCCGCTGCCGGGCTGTGCTTTCCCGGTGCGCCAGGAGAGGGATCCGCAGCCCC